>CM060974.1:56172838-56437838 GCA_030765045.1 Tenodera sinensis | reverse complement strand
CACGCAGAACACAGCCAGAGACAAACACACAGACACATACACAGCCACATAGGCAGAGAGAGAGAGAGACACAGCGAGAGACATATACACAGACAAATACACAGCCACATAGGGAGACAGAGAGAGAGGTAGCGAGAGACACATACACAGACACATTCACAGCCATAGGGAGACACAGAGAGAGACAGGCAGCGAGAAACACATACACAGACACATTCACAGCCATAGGGAGACACAGAGAGAGACAGGCAGCGAGAGACACATACACAGACACATTCACAGCCATAGGGAGACACAGAGAGAGACAGGCAGCGAGAGACATATACACAGACACATACACAGCCACATAGGGAGACAGAGAGAGAGGCAGCGAGAGACACATACACAGACACATTCACAGCCATAGGGAGACAGAGAGGCAGCAAGAGACACATACACAGACACACTCACAGCCACATAGGGAGACAGAGAGAGGTGCAGCGAGAGACACATACACAGACACATATACAGCCACATAGGCAGAGAGATAGAGAGAGACAGCGAGAGAAATATACACAGACACATACACAGCCACATAGGCAGAGAGAGAGAGGTACAGCAGGAGAAATATACACAGACACATACACAGCCACATAGGCAGAGAGAGAGAGAGACAGCGAGAGACATATACACAGTCACATACACAGCCATATAGGGAGACAGAGAGAGAGAGACAGCGAGAGACATATACACAGACACATACACAGCCATATAGGGAGACAGAGAGAGAGAGACAGCGAGAGACATATACACAGTCACATACACAGCCATATAGGGAGACAGAGAGAGAGAGAGACAGCGAGAGACATATACACAGTCACATACACAGCCACATAGGCAGAGAGAGAGAGAGACAGCGAGAGACATATACACAGACACATACACAGCCATATAGGGAGACAGAGAGAGAGAGAGGCAGCGAGAGACACATATACAGACACATACAAAGCCACATAGGGAGACAGAGAGACAGAGAGAGGCAGCGAGAGAAATATACACACACATACAAAGCCACATAGGGAGACAGAGAGAAAGAGAGAGAGACAGACAGCGAGAGACATATACAGACACATACAAAGCCATATAGGGAGACAGAGAGAGAGAGAGAGACAGCGAGAGACATATACAGACACATACAAAGCCACATAGGGAGACAGAGAGAGAGAGAGAGAGGCAGCGAGAGAAATATACACAGACACATACACAGCCACATAGGCAGACAGAGAGAGAGAGGCAGCGAGAGACACATATACAGACACATACACAGCCATATAGGGAGACAGAGAGAGAGAGACAGCGAGAGACATATACAGACACATACAAAGCCAAATAGGGAGACAGAGAGAGAGAGAGAGAGGCAGCGAGAGACACATATACAGACACATACAAAGCCACATAGGGAGACAGAGAGAGAGAGAGAGAGGCAGCGAGAGACACATATACAGACACATACAAAGCCACATAGGGAGACAGAGAGAGAGAGAGACAGCGAGAGACATACACAGACACATACAAAGCCACATAGGGAGACAGAGACAGAGAGAGAGAGGCAGCGAGAGACACATATACAGACACATACAAAGCCACATAGGGAGACAGAGAGAGAGAGAGAGAGAGAGAGAGGCAGCGAGAGAAATATACACAGACAGATACACAGCCACATAGGCAGACAGAGAGAGAGAGGCAGCGAGAGACACATATACAGACACATACAAAGCCACATAGGGAGACAGAGAGAGAGAGAGAGGCAGCGAGAGATATATACACAGACACATTCACAGCCACATAGGCAGAGAGAGAGAGAGACATATACACAGACACATACACAGTCACATAGGCAGACAGAGAGAGAGAGACAGCGAGAGACACACACACAGAGACATACACAGACACATAGGCAGACAGAGAGAGAGAGACAGCGAGAGAAATATACACAGACACATACACAGCCACATAGGCAGAGAGAGAGAGAGAGACAGCGAGAGAAATATACACAGACTCATACACAGCTACATAGGCAGAGAGAGAGAGAGACAGCGAGAGACATATACACAGACACACACACAGCCATATAGGGAGACAGAGAGAGAGACAGCGAGAGACATATACACAGACACATACACAGCCACATAGGCAGAGAGAGAGAGAGAAAGCGAGAGACATATACACAGTCACATACACAGCCATATAGGGAGACAGAGAGAGAGACAGCGAGAGACATATACACAGACACATACACAGCCACATAGGGAGACAGAGAGAGAGACAGCGAGAGACATATACACAGTCACATACACAGCCATATAGGGAGACAGAGAGAGAGAGAGACAGCGAGAGACATATACACAGACACATACACAGCCATATAGGGAGACAGAGAGAGAGAGACAGCGAGAGACATATACACAGTCACATACACAGCCACATAGGCAGAGAGAGAGAGAGACAGCGAGAGACATATACACAGACACATACACAGCCATATAGGGAGACAGAGAGAGAGAGAGGCAGCGAGAGACACATATACAGACACATACAAAGCCACATAGGGAGACAGAGAGAGAGAGACAGCGAGAGACATATACACAAGTCACATACACAGCCACATAGGCAGAGAGAGAGAGAGAGAGACAGCGAGAGACATATACACAGTCACATACACAGCCACATAGGGAGACAGAGAGAGAGAGAGAATGCGAGAGACATATACAGACACATACAAAGCCACATAGGGAGACAGAGAGAGAGAGAGACAGCGAGCGACATATACACAGTCACATACACAGCCACATAGGGAGACAGAGAGAGAGACAGCGAGAGACATATACAGACACATACAAAGCCACATAGGGAGACAGAGAGAGAGAGACAGCGAGAGACATATACACAGTCACATACACAGCCACATAGGCAGAGAGAGAGAGAGACAGCGAGAGACATATACACAGTCACATACACAGCCATATAGGGAGACAGAGAGAGAGAGACAGCGAGAGACATATACACAGACACATACACAGCCATATAGGGAGACAGAGAGAGAGAGAGACAGCGAGAGACATATACACAGTCACATACACAGCCACATAGGCAGAGAGAGAGAGAGACAGCGAGAGACATATACACAGACACATACACAGCCATATAGGGAGACAGAGAGAGAGAGAGAGGCAGCGAGAGACACATATACAGACACATACAAAGCCACATAGGGAGACAGAGAGAGAGACAGCGAGAGACATATACAGACACATACAAAGCCACATAGGGAGACAGAGAGAGAGAGAGAGAGAGGCAGCGAGAGAAATATACACAGACACATACACAGCCACATAGGCAGACAGAGAGAGAGAGGCAGCGAGAGACACATATACAGACACATACACAGCCATATAGGGAGACAGAGAGAGAGAGACAGGGAGACACATATACAGACACATACACAGCCATATAGGGAGACAGAGAGAGAGAGAGACAGCGAGAGACATATACACAGACACATACACAGCCATATAGGGAGACAGAGAGAGAGAGAGAGACAGCGAGAGACATATACACAGTCACATACACAGCCACATAGGCAGAGAGAGAGAGAGAGACAGCGAGAGACATATACACAGACACATACACAGCCATATAGGGAGACAGAGAGAGAGAGAGAGAGGCAGCGAGAGACACATATACAGACACATACAAAGCCACATAGGGAGACAGAGAGAGATACAGCGAGAGACATATACAGACACATACAAAGCCACATAGGGAGACAGAGAGAGAGAGAGAGAGGCAGCGAGAGAAATATACACAGACACATACACAGCCACATAGGCAGACAGAGAGAGAGAGGCAGCGAGAGACACATATACAGACACATACACAGCCATATAGGGAGACAGAGAGAGAGAGAGACAGAGAGACACATATACAGACACATACACAGCCATATAGGGAGACAGAGAGAGAGAGAGACAGCGAGAGACATATACACAGACACATACACAGCCATATAGGGAGACAGAGAGAGAGACAGCGAGAGACATATACACAGTCACATACACAGCCACATAGGCAGAGAGAGAGAGACAGCGAGAGACATATACACAGACACATACACAGCCATATAGGGAGACAGAGAGAGAGAGAGGCAGCGAGAGACACATATACAGACACATACAAAGCCACATAGGGAGACAGAGAGAGAGACAGCGAGAGACATATACACAAGTCACATACACAGCCACATAGGCAGAGAGAGAGAGAGACAGCGAGAGACATATACACAGTCACACACACAGTCACATAGGGAGACAGAGAGAGAGAGAATGCGAGAGACATATACAGACACATACAAAGCCACATAGGGAGACAGAGAGAGAGAGAGAGAGACAGCGAGAGACATATACACAGTCACATACACAGCCACATAGGGAGACAGAGAGAGAGACAGCGAGAGACATATACAGACACATACAAAGCCACATAGGGAGACAGAGAGAGAGAGAGACAGCGAGAGACATATACACAGTCACATACACAGCCACATAGGCAGAGAGAGAGAGAGAGAGACAGCGAGAGACATATACACAGTCACATACACAGCCATATAGGGAGACAGAGAGAGAGAGACAGCGAGAGACATATACACAGACACATACACAGCCATATAGGGAGACAGAGAGAGAGAGAGACAGCGAGAGACATATACACAGACACATACACAGCCATATTGGGAGACAGAGAGAGAGAGAGAGAGAGAGAGAGAGGCAGCGAGAGACACATATACAGACACATACAAAGCCACATAGGGAGACAGAGAGAGAGAGAGAGAGAGAGGTAGCGAGAGAAATATACAGACACATACAAAGCCACATAGGGAGACAGAGAGAGAGAGAGAGACAGCGAGAGACATATACAGACACATACAAAGTCACATAGGGAGACAGAGAGAGAGAGAGAGAGGCAGCCAGAGAAATATACACAGACACATACACAGCCACATAGGCAGACAGAGAGAGGCAGCGAGAGACACATATACAGACACATACACAGCCATATAGGGAGACAGAGAGAGAGAGTCAGAGAGACACATATACAGACACATACACAGCCATATAGGGAGACAGCGAGAGAGAGAGACAGCGAGAGACATATACAGACACATACAAAGCCACATAGGGAGACAGAGAGAGAGAGAGAGAGGCAGCGAGAGAAATATACACAGACACATACACAGCCACATATTCAGACAGAGAGAGAGAGGCAGCGAGAGACACATATACAGACACATACAAAGCCACATAGGGAGACAGAGAGAGAGAGAGAGGCAGCGAGAGACATATACACAGACACATTCACAGCCACATAGGCAGAGAGAGAGAGAGACAACGAGAGACACACACACAGAGACATACACAGCCACATAGGCAGACCGAGAGAGAGAGAGACAGCGCGAGACATATACACAGAGACATACACAGACACATAGGCAGACAGAGAGAGACAGCGAGAGAAATATACACAGACACATACACAGCCACATAGGCAGAGAGAGAGAGAGAGAGACAGCGAGAGAAATATACATAGACACATACACAGCCACATAGGCAGAGAGAGAGAGAGAGAGACAGCGAGAGACATACACAGACACATACACAGCCATATAGGGAGACAGAGAGAGAGAGACAGCGAGAGACATATACACAGACACATACACAGCCACATAGGCAGACAGAGAGAGAGGCAGCGAGAGACACATATACTGACACATACAAAGCCACATAGGGAGACAGAGAGAGAGAGAGAGAGAGAGAGGCAGCGAGAGACATATACACAGACACATACACAGCCACATAGGCAGACAGAGAGAGAGAGGCAGCGAGAGACACATATACAGAAACATACAAAGCCACATAGGGAGACAGAGAGAGAGCGAGAGAGAGAGAGAGAGAGGCAGCGAGAGACATATACACAGACACATTCACAGCCACATAGGCAGAGAGAGAGGGAGACATATTCACGGACACATACACAGTCACATAGGCAGACAGAGAGAGAGACAGCGAGAGACACACACACAGAGACATACACAGCCACATAGGCAGACAGAGAGAGAGAGAGAGAGACAGCACGAGACATACACACAGAGACATACACAGACACATAGGCAGACAGAGAGAGAGACACAGTGGGAGAGATACACAGCCACATAGGCAGACAGAGAGAGAGACAGCGAGAGACATACACACAGACACATACACAGCCACATAGGAAGACAGAGAGAGAGAGAGAGAGAATGCGAGAGACATACACACAGAGACATACACAGCCACATAGGCAGACAGAGAGAGAGACAGCGAGACACATATACACAGACACATACACAGCCACATAGGCAGACAGAGAGAGAGACAGCGAGAGACATATACACAGACACATACACAGCCACATAGGCAGAGAGAGAGATAGAGACATATACACAGTCACATTCACAGCCACATAGGCAGACAGAGAGAGAGAGAGAGACAGCGTGAGACATACACACAAAGACATGCACAGCCACATTGGCAGACAGAGAGAGCGAGAGACATACACAGCCACATAGGCAGACAGAGAGAGAGAGAGACAGCGAGAGACATACAGACAGACACATACACAGCCACATAGGCAGACAGAGAGAGAGACAGCGAGGGACATGTACACAGACACATACACAGCCACATAGGAAAAAGAGAGAGAGAGAGAGAGAGATAGACAGCGAGAGACATATACACAGACACATACACAGCCACATAGGAAACAGAGAGAGAGAGAGGGAGACAGCGAGAGACATATACACAGACACATACAGAGCCACATAGGCAGACAGAGAGAGACATCGAGAGACATATACACAGACACATAGGCACAGAGAGAGAGAGAGAGACAGCGACAGACATATACACAGACACATACACAGCCACATAGGCAGACAGAGAGAGAGAGACATATACACAGACACATTCACAGCCACATAGACAAACAGAGAGAGAAAGAGACATATCCACAGACACATACACAGCCACGTAGGCAGACAGAGAGAGAGAGAGAGACAGCGAGAGACATATACACAGAAACATACACAGCCACATAGGGAGACAGAGAGAGAGAGGCAGCGAGAGACATATACACAGACACATACACAGCCACATAGGCAGACAGAGAGAGAGGCAGCGAGAGACACATATACATACACATACAAAGCCACACAGGGAGACAGAGAGAGAGAGAGAGAGGCAGCGAGAGACATATACACAAACACATACACAGCCACATAGGCAGACAGAGAGAGAGAGGCAGCGAGAGACACATATACAGACACATACAAAGCCACATAGGGAGACAGAGAGAGAGAGAGAGACAGCGAGAGACATATACACAGACACATTCACAGTTACATAGTCAGAGAGTGAGAGAGACATATACACAGACACATACACAGTCACATAGGCAGACAGAGAGAGAGAGAGACAGCGCGAGACATACACACAGAGACATACACAGGCACATAGGCAGACAGAGAGAGAGAGACAGCGCGAGACATACACACAGAGACATACACAGACACATGGGCAGACAGAGAGAGAGAGACAGCGAGAGAAATATACACAGACACATACACAGCCACATAGGCAGAGAGAGAGAGAGAGACAGCGAGAGAAATATACACAGACACATACACAGCCACATAGGCAGAGAGAGAGAGAGACAGCGAGAGACATATACACAGACACATAGGCACAGAGAGAGAGAGAGAGAGACAGCGACAGACATATACACAGACACATACACAGCCACATAGGCAGACAGACAGAGAGAGACATATACATAGACGCATTCACAGCCACATAGACAAACAGAGAGAGAAAGAGACATATCCACAGACACATACACAGCCACATAGGCAGACAGAGAGAGAGAGACAGCGAGAGACATATACACAGAAACATACACAGCCACATAGGGAGACAGAGAGAGAGAGGCAGCGAGAGATATGCACAGACACATTCACAGCCATAGGGAGACAGAGAGAGAGAGGCAGCGAGAGACATATACACAGACACATACACACCCACATAGGCAGACAGAGAGAGAGATAGAGAGAGACAGCGAGAGACATATACCCACACAAACACACAGCCACATAGGCAGACAGAGAGAGAGAGAGACAGCGAGACACATATACACAGACACATACAGAGCCACATGGGCAGACAGAGAGAGACATCGAGAGACATATACACAGACACATAGGCACACAGAGAGAGAGACAGCGACAGACATATACACAGACACATACACAGCCACATAGGCAGACAGAGAAAGAGAGACATATACACAGACACATTCACAGCCACATAGACAAAAGGAAAGAGAAAGAGACATATCCACAGACACATACACAGCCACATAGGCAGACGGAGAGAGAGAGAGAGAGCGAGAGACATATACACAGAAACATACACAGCCACATAGGGAGAATGAGAGAGAGAGAGGCAGCGAGAGACATATACACAGACACATTCACAGCCATAGGGAGACAGAGAGAGACAGTGAGAGACATATACACAGACAATTTCATAGCCACATAGGCAGACAGAGAGAGAGAGAGAGACATATACACAGACACATACACACCCACATAGGCAGACAGAGAGAGAGATAGACAGAGACAGCGAGAGAAATATACACAGACACATACACAGCCACATAGTCAGACAGAGAGAGAGAGGCAGCGAGAGACACATATACAGACACATACAAAGCCACATAGGGAGACAGAGAGAGAGAGAGGCAGCGAAGGACATATACACAGACACATTCACAGCCACAGAGGCAGAGAGAGAGAGAGACAACGAGAGACACACACACAGAGACATACACAGCCACATAGGCAGACCGAGAGAGAGAGAGACAGCGTGAGACATACACACAGAGACATACACAGACACATAGGCAGACAGAGAGAGAGAGACAGCGAGAGAAATATACACAGACACATACACAGCCACATAGGCAGAGAGAGAGAGAGAGAGACAGCGAGAGACATACACAGACACATACACAGCCATATAGGGAGACAGAGAGAGAGACAGCGAGAGACATATACACAGACACATACACAGCCACATAGGCAGACAGAGAGAGAGGCAGCGAGAGACACATATACTGACACATACAAAGCCACATAGGGAGAGAGAGAGAGAGAGAGAGAGAGAGAGGCAGCGAGAGACATATACACAGACACATACACAGCCACATAGGCAGACAGAGAGAGAGAGAGGCAGCGAGAGACACATATACAGACACATACAAAGCCACATAGGGAGACAGAGAGAGAGAGAGAGAGAGAGAGAGAGAGGCAGCGAGAGACATATACACAGACACATTCACAGCCACATAGGCAGAGAGAGAGGGAGACATATACACGGACACATACACTATCACAAAGGCAGACAGAGAGAGAGATTGCGAGAGACACACACACAGAGACATACACAGCCACATAGGCAGACAGAGAGAGAGAGAGACAGCACGAGACATACACACAGAGACATACACAGACACATAGGCAGACAGAGAGAGAGACACAGCGAGAGACATACACAGTCACATAGGCAGACAGAGAGAGAGACAGCGAGAGACACACACACAGAGACATACACAGCCACATAGGCAGACAGCGAGAGACATATACACAGACACATACACAGCCACATAGGCAGAGAGAGAGATAGAGACATATACACAGTCACATTCACAGCCACATAGGCAGACAGAGAGAGAGAGAGACAGCGTGAGACATACACACAGAGACATGCACAGCCACATTGGCAGACAGAGAGAGCGAGAGACATACACAGCCACGCAGGCAGACAGAGAGAGAGACACAGCGAGAGACATACAGACAGACACATACATAGCCACATAGGCAGACAGAGAGAGAGACAGCGAGAGACATGTACACAGACACATACACAGCCACATAGGAAAAAGAGAGAGAGAGGGAGACAGCGAGAGACATATACACAGACATATACACAGTCACATAGGCACAGAGAGAGAAAGAGACAGCGACAGACGTATACACAGACACATACACAGCCACATAGGCAGACAGAGAGAGGGAGACATATACACAGACACATTCACAGCCACATAGACAAACAGAGAGAGAAAGAGACATATCCACAGACACATACACAGCCACGTAGGCAGACAGAGAGAGAGAGAGACAGCGAGAGACATATACACAGAAACATACACAGCCACATAGGGAGACAGAGAGAGAGAGGCAGCGAGAGACATATACACAGACACATACACAGCCACATAGGCAGACAGAGAGAGAGGCAGCGAGAGACACATGTACATACACATACAAAGCCACATAAGGAGACAGATAGAGAGAGAGAGGCAGCGAGAGACATATACACAGACACATACACAGCCACATAGGCAAACAGAGAGAGAGAGGCAGCGAGAGACACATATACAGACACATACAAAGCCACATAGGGAGACAGAGAGAGAGAGACAGCGAGAGACATATACACAGACACATTCACAGCCACATAGTCAGAGAGAGAGAGACATATACACAGACACATACACAGTCACATAGGCAGACAGAGAGAGAGAGAGACAGCGCGAGACATACACACAGAGACATACACAGACACATAGGCAGACAGAGAGAGAGAGACAGCGCGAGACATACACACAGAGACATACACAGACACATAGGCAGACAGAGAGAGAGAGACAGCGAGAGAAATATACGCAGACACATACACAGCCACATAGGCAGAGAGAGAGAGAGAGGCAGCGAGAGAAATATACACAGACACATACACAGCCACATAGGCAGAGAGAGAGACAGCGAGAGACATATACACAGACACATAGGCACAGAGAGAGAGAGAGGGAGAGAGAGAGACAGCGACAGACATATACACAGACACATACACAGCCACATAGGCAGACAGAGAGAGAGACATATACATAGACACATTCACAGCCACATAGAATAACAGAGAGAGAAAGAGACATATCCACAGACACATACACAGCCACATAGGCAGACAGAGAGAGAGAGACCGCGAGAGACATATACACAGAAACATACACAGCCACATAGGGAGACAGAGAGAGAGAGGCAGCGAGAGACATGCACAGACACATTCACAGCCATAGGGAGACAGAGAGAGAGAGGCAGCGAGAGACATATACACAGACAATTTCATAGTCACATAGGCAGATAGAGAGAGAGACATATACACAGACACATACACACCCACATAGGCAGACAGAGAGAGAGATAGAGAGAGACAGCGAGAGACATATACCCACACAAACACACAGCCACATAGGCAGACAGAGAGAGAGAGAGAGAGACAGCGAGACACATATACACAGACACATACAGAGCCACATGGGCAGACAGACAGAGACATCGAGAGACATATACACAGACACATAGGCACAGAGAGAGAGAGAGAGAGAGAGAGAGAGACAGCGACAGACATATACACAGACACATACACAGCCACATAGGCAGACAGAGAGAGAGAGAGACATATACACAGACAAATTCACAGCCACATAGACAAAAGGAGAGAGAAAGAGACATATCCACAGACACATACACAGCCACATAGGCAGACAGAGAGAGAGAGCGAGAGACATATACACAGAAACATACACAGCCACATAGGGAGACAGAGAGAGAGAGAGGCAGCGAGAGACATATACACAGAAACATACACAGCCACATAGGGAGACAGAGAGAGAGAGAGACAGTGAGAGACATATACACAGACAATTTCATAGCCACATAGGCAGACCGAGAGAGAGAGAGAGACATATACACAGACACATACACACCCACATAGGCAGACAGAGAGAGAGATAGAGAGAGACAGCGAGAGACATATACCCACACACATACACAGCCACATAGGCAGACAGAGAGAGAGAGAGCGCGAGAGACATATACACAGACACATACACAGCCACATAGGCAGCCAGAGAGAGAGAGACATATACACAGACACATACACAGCCACATAGGTAGACAGAGAGAGAGAGACAGCGAGAGACATATACACAGACACATACACAGCCACATAGGCAGACAGAGAGAGAGAGAGAGACATATACATAGACGCATACACAGCCACATAGACAGACAGAGAGAGAGACAGCGAGAGACATACACAGACACATACACAGCCGCATAGGCAGACATGAGAGAGACAGCGTGAGACATATACACAGGCACATACACAGCCACATAGGCAGACAGAGAGAGACAGCGAGAAATATATACACAGACACATAGGCAGACAGAGAGAGAGACAGCGAGAGACATACACACAGAGACATGCACAGCCACATAGTCAGACAGAGAGAGAGAGCGAGCGAGAGACATACACAGACACACAGGCAGACAGAGATAGAGAGAGAGACAGCGAGAGACATATATACTAACACATACACAGCCACATAGGCAGACAGAGAGAGAGACAGCGAGAGACATATACATAGACACATATACAGCCACATAGTCAGAGAGAGAAGGAGACAGAGAGACATACGCAGACACATACACAGCCACATAGGCAGACAGAGAGACAGAGAGACGGAGACAGCGAGAGACATATACACAGACACATAGGCAGACAGAGAGAGAGAGACGGTCAGAGACATATACACTGACACATACACAGACACATAGGCAGACACAGAGAGGCAGCGAGAAACATATACACAGACACATATACAGCCACATAGTCAGAGAAAGAGACAGAGAGACGTATACACAGACACATACACATCCATATAGGCTGACAGAGAGAGAGAGACAGCGAGACACATATACATAGACACATACACAGCCACATAGGCAGACAGTGAGAGACAGAGCGCGAGAGACATATACACACACACATACACAGCCACATAGGCAGACAGACAGAGACAGCGAGATACATATACACAGACACATATGCAGCCACATAGTCAGAGAGAGAAATGGACAGAGAGACATATACACAGACACATACAAAGTCACATAGGCAGACAGTAAGAGAGAGACAGCGAGAGACATATACACAGACACATACACATCCACATAGGCAGACAGAGAGAGAGAGAGACAGCGAGAGACATATACACAGACACATACACATTCCACATAGGCAAACAGTGAGAGAGAGAGAGAGAGAGACTGCCAGAGACATATACACAGACACATACACAGCCACATAGGCAGACAGGGAGAGAGAGAGAGCGAGAGAAGTACACAGAGAGACATACACAGTCAGATAGGCAGAGAGACGGAGAGGGCCAGCGAGAGATACACACAAAGACATACACAGCCACATAGGCAGACAGAGAGAGAGACAGCGAGAGACATATACACAGACACATACACAGCCACATAGGTAAAGAGAGAGAGAGAGAGACAACGAGAGACATATACACAGACACATACACAGCCACATAGGCAGACAGAGAGAGAGAAAGACAGCGAGAGACATACACAGCCACATAGGCAGACAGAGAGAGAGAGACATATACACAGACACATACACAGCCACATAGACAGACAGAGAGAGAGACAGCGAGAGACATGCACTAAGAGACATACAGAGCCACATAGGCAGACAGAGAGATAGAAAGACAGCGAGAGACTTACACAGCCACATAGGCAGACAGAGAGAGAGAGACAGCGAGAGACATACACACAGAGACATACACAGCCACATAGGCAGACAGAGAGAGAGAGCGAGACAGCCAGAGACATATACACGGGCACATACACAGCCACATAGGCAGGTAGAGAGAGAGAGACAGCGAGAGACATATACACAGACACACACCCAGCCACATAGGCAGAGAGAGAGAGATAGAGACATATACACAGTCACATTCACAGCCACATAAGCAGAGAGACAGAGAGAGACATATACACAGACACATAAACAGTCACATAGGCAGAAAGAGAGAGAGACAGCGAGAGACATACACACAGAGACATGCACAGCCACATAGGCAGACAGAGAGAGAGAGCGAGAGACATACACACAGACACATACACAGCCACATAGGCAGGCAGAGAGAGAGAGACAGCGAGAGGCATACACACAGAGACATACACAGCCATATAGGCAGACAGAGAGAGAGACAGCGAGAGACATACACACAGAGACATGCACAGCCACATAGGCAGACAGAGAGAGAGAGAGAGAGAGAGCGAGCGAGAGACATATACACAGACACATAGGCAGACAGAGAGATAGACGGTCAGAGACATATACACTGACACATACACAGACACATAGGCGGACAGTGAGAGGCAGCGAGAAACATATACACATACACATCTACAGCCACATAGTCAGAGAGAGAAAGACACAGAGAGACGTATACACAGACACATACATAGCCACATAGGCAGACAGAGAGACAGAGAGGGAGAGAGACAGCGAGAGACATATACACAGACACATAGGCAGACAGAGGGAGAGACAGTCAGAGACATATACACTGACACATACACAGACACATAGGCGGACAGAGAGAGGCAGCGAGAAACATATACACAGACACATATACAGCCACATAGTCAGAGAGAGAAAGACACAGAGAGACGTATACACAGACACATACACATCCATATAGGCTGACAGAGAGAGACGGACAGCGAGACACATATACACAGACACATACACAGCCACATAGGCAGACAGTGAGAGACAGAGCGCGAGAGACATATACACAAACAGATACACAGCCACATAGGCAGACAGACAGAGATAGCGAGAGACATATACACAGACACATATGCAGCCACATAGTCAGAGAGAGAAATGGACAGAGAGACATATACACAGACACATACAAAGTCACATAGGCAGACAGTAAGAGAGAGACAGCGAGAGACATATACACAGACACATACACATCCACATAGGCAGACAGAGAGAGAGAGAGACAGCGAGAGACATATACACAGACACATACACATTCCATATAGGCAAACAGTGAGAGAGAGAGAGAGAGAGACTGCCAGAGACATATACACAGACACATACACAGCCACATAGGCAGACAGGGAGAGAGAGAGAGAGCGAGGGAAGTACACAGAGAGACATACACAGTCAGATAGGCAGAGAGACGGAGAGGGTCAGCGAGAGATACACACAAAGACATACACAGCCACATAGGCAGACAGAGAGAGAGACAGCGAGAGACATATACACAGACACATACACAGCCACATAGGTAGAGAGAGAGAGAGACAACGAGAGACATATACACAGACACATACACAGCCACATAGGCAGACAGAGAGAGAAAAGACAGCGAGAGACATACACAGCCACATAGGCAGACAGAGAGAGAGAGACATATACACAGACACATACACAGCCACATAGACAGACAGAGAGAGAGACAGCGAGAGACATGCACACAGAGACATACAGAGCCACATAGGCAGACAGAGAGATAGAAAGACAGCGAGAGACTTACACAGCCACATAGGCAGACAGAGAGAGAGAGAGACAGCGAGAGACATACACACAGAGACATACACAGCCACATAGGCAGACAGAGAGAGAGAGCGAGACAGCCAGAGACATATACACGGGCACATACACAGCCACATAGGCAGACAGAGAGAGAGAGAGAGACAGCGAGAGAAATACATACAGAGACATACACAGACACATAGGCAGACAGAGAGAGAGACAGCGAGAGACATATACACAGACACATACACAGCCACATAGGGAGACAGAGAGAGAGGTAGCGAGAGACATATACCCAGACACATTCACAGCCATAGGGAGACAGAGAGAGACGCAGCGAGAGACAAATACACACACACATTTATAACCACATAAGCAGACAGAGAGAGAGAGACATATACACAGACACATACACAGCCACACAGGCAGACAGAGAGAGAGAGATAGAGAGAGACAGCGAGAGACATACACAGACACATACACAGACACATACACAGTCACATTGGGAGACAGAGAGAGACAGCGAGAGACATATACACAGACACATTCACAGCCATAGGGAGAAAGAGAGAGAGGCAGCGAGCGACATATACACAGACACATAGGCAGACAGAGAGAGAGAGACAGCGAGAGACAAATACACAGACACATACACAGCCACATAGGCAGACAGAGAGAGACAGCGAGAGACATATACACAGACACATACACATCGACATAGGCAGAGAGAGAGATAGAGACAGCGAGAGAGAAATACACAGACACATACACAGCCACATAGGCAGACAGAGAGAGAAAGCGAGAGACATATACACAGTCACATTCACAGTCACATAGGCAGAGAGACAGAGAGAGAGAGAAAGCGAGAGGCATATACACAGACACATACACAGCCACATAGGGAGACAGAGAGAGGCAGCGACAGACATGTACACAGACAATTTCATAGCCACATAGGCAGATAGGAGAGAGAGAGGCATATACACAGACACATACACAGCCACATAGGCAGACAGAGAGAGAGATAGAGAGAGACAGCGAGAGACATATACCCACACACATACACAGCCACATAGGCAGACAGAGAGAGAGAGGGACAGCAAGAGACATATACACAGACACATACAAAGCCACATAGGCAGACAGAGAGAGAGACATATACACAGACACATACACAGCCACATAGGTAGACAGAGAGAGAGAGAGAGCGAGAGACATATACTCAGACACATACACAGCCACATAGGCAGACAGACAGAGAGAGGGACATATACACAGACACATACACAGCCACATAGACAGACAGAGGGAGAAAGAGACATATGCACAGACACATACACATTAACATAGGCAGACAGAGAGAGAGAGAGACAGCGAGAGACATATACACAGACACATACACAGCCGCATAGGCAGAGAGAGAGATAGAGACATATACATAGTCACATTCACAGCCACATTGGCAGAGAGACAGAGAGAGAGACATATATACAGACACATACACAGTCTCATAGGCAGACAGAGAGAGAGACAGCGAGAGACATGCACACAGAGACATACACAGCCACATAGGCAGACAGAGAGAGAAACAGCGAGAGACATATGCACAGACACATACACAGCCACATAGGCTGACAGAGAGAGAGAGACATATACACAGACACATATACAGCCACATAGACAGACAGAGAGAGAAAGAGACATATACACAGACACATACACAGCCACATAGGCAGAGAGAGAGACAGCGAGAGACATATACACGGACACATACACAGACACATACACAGCCACATAGGCAGACAGAGAGAGACAGCGAGAGACATATACGCAGACACATACACAGCCACATAGACAGACAGACAATGACAGCGTGAGACATATACACAAACACATACACAGCCACATAGGCAGACAGAGAGAGAGAGAGACATATACACAGACACATACACAGCCTCATAGACAGACAGAGAGAGAAAGAGACATATACACAGACACATACACAGCCACATAGGCAGACTGAGACAGAGAGACGGCGAGAGACATATACACAGACACATACACAGCCAGATAGGCTGAGAGAGAGATAGAGACATATACACAGTCACATTCACAGTCACATAGGCAGAGAGACAGAGAGAGAGACATATACACAGACACATACACAGTCACATAGGCAGAGAGAGGGAGAGACAGCGAGAGACACACACACAGAGACATACACAGCCACATAGGCCGACAGAGAGAGAGAGACAGCGAGAGACATACACAGGAACATAGGCAGACAGAGAGAGAGAGAGAAAGCGAGAGACATACACACAGACACATTCACAGCCACATAGGAAGACAGAGAGAGACAGCGAGAGACATACACACAGAGACATACACAGCCACATAGGCAGGTAGAGAGAGAGAGACAGCGAGAGACATATACAAAGACACACACCCAGCCACATAGGCAGACAGAGAGAGAGAGACAGCGAGAGACATATACACAGACACATACACATTCCACATAGGCAAACAGTGAGAGAGAGAGAGAGAGAGAGAGAGACTGCCAGAGACATATACACAGACACATACACAGCCACATAGGCAGACAGGGAGAGAGAGAGAGCGAGAGAAGTACACAGAGAGACATACACAGTCAGATAGGCAGAGAGACGGAGAGGGCCAGCGAGAGATACACACAAAGACATACACAGCCACATAGGCAGACAGAGAGAGAGACAGCGAGAGACATATACACAGACACATACACAGCCACATAGGTAGAGAGAGAGAGAGACAACGAGAGACATATACACAGACACATACACAGCCACATAGGCAGACAGAGAGAGAGAGAAAGACAGCGAGAGACATACACAGCCACATAGGCAGACAGAGTGAGAGAGACATATACACAGACACATACACAGCCACATAGACAGACAGAGAGAGACAGCGAGAGACATGCACACAGAGACATACAGAGCCACATAGGCAGACAGAGAGATAGAAAGACAGCGAGAGACTTACACAGCCACATAGGCAGACAGAGAGAGAGACAGCGAGAGACATACACACAGAGACATACACAGCCACATAGGCAGACAGAGAGAGAGAGCGAGACAGCCAGAGACATATACACGGGCACATACACAGCCACATAGGCAGACAGAGAGAGAGAGAGAGACAGCGAGAGAAATACATACAGAGACATACACAGACACATAGGCAGACAGAGAGAGAGACAGCGAGAGACATATACACAGACACATACACAGCCACATAGGGAGACAGAGAGAGAGGTAGCGAGAGACATATACCCAGACACATTCACAGCCATAGGGAGACAGAGAGAGACGCAGCGAGAGACAAATACACACACACATTTATAACCACATAAGCAGACAGAGAGAGAGAGAGACATATACACAGACACATACACAGCCACACAGGCAGACAGAGAGAGAGAGATAGAGAGAGACAGCGAGAGACATACACAGACACATACACAGACACATACACAGTCACATTGGGAGACAGAGAGAGACAGCGAGAGACATATACACAGACACATTCACAGCCATAGGGAGACAGAGAGAGAGGCAGCGAGCGACATATACACAGACACATAGGCAGACAGAGAGAGAGAGACAGCGAGAGACAAATACACAGACACATACACAGCCACATAGGCAGACAGAGAGAGACAGCGAGAGACATATACACAGACACATACACAGCGACATAGGCAGAGAGAGAGATAGAGACAGCGAGAGAGAAATACACAGACACATACACAGCCACATAGGCAGACAGACAGAGACAGCGAGCGACAAATACACAGACACATACACAGCCACATAGGCAGACAGAGAGAGAAAGCGAGAGACATATACACAGTCACATTCACAGTCACATAGGCAGAGAGACAGAGAGAGAGAGAAAGCGAGAGGCATATACACAGACACATACACAGCCACATAGGGAGACAGAGAGAGGCAGCGACAGACATGTACACAGACAATTTCATAGCCACATAGGCAGATAGGAGAGAGAGAGGCATATACACAGACACATACACAGCCACATAGGCAGACAGAGAGAGAGATAGAGAGAGACAGCGAGAGACATATACCCACACACATACACAGCCACATAGGCAGACAGAGAGAGAGAGGGACAGCGAGAGACATATACACAGACACATACAAAGCCACATAGGCAGACAGAGAGAGAGACATATACACAGACACATACACAGCCACATAGGTAGACAGAGAGAGAGAGAGAGCGAGAGACATATACACAGACACATACACAGCCACATAGGCAGACAGACAGAGAGAGGGACATATACACAGACACATACACAGCCACATAGACAGACAGAGGGAGAAAGAGACATATGCACAGACACATACACATTAACATAGGCAGACAGAGAGAGAGAGAGACAGCGAGAGACATATACACAGACACATACACAGCCGCATAGGCAGAGAGAGAGATAGAGACATATACATAGTCACATTCACAGCCACATTGGCAGAGAGACAGAGAGAGAGACATATATACAGACACATACACAGTCTCATAGGCAGACAGAGAGAGAGACAGCGAGAGACATGCACACAGAGACATACACAGCCACATAGGCAGACAGAGAGAGAAACAGCGAGAGACATATGCACAGACACATACACAGCCACATAGGCTGACAGAGAGAGAGAGACATATACACAGACACATACACAGCCACATAGACAGACAGAGAGAGAAAGAGACATATACACAGACACATACACAGCCACATAGGCAGAGAGAGAGACAGCGAGAGACATATACACGGACACATATACAGACACATACACAGCCACATAGGCAGACAGAGAGAGACAGCGAGAGACATATACGCAGACACATACACAGCCACATAGACAGACAGACAATGACAGCGTGAGACATATACACAAACACATACACAGCCACATAGGCAGACAGAGAGAGAGAGAGACATATACACAGACACATACACAGCCTCATAGACAGACAGAGAGAGAAAGAGACATATAGACAGACACATACACAGCCACATATGCAGACAGAGAGAGAGAGAGAGAGAGAGAGACAGCAAGAGACATATACACAGACACATACACAGCCACATAGGCAGAGAGAGAGATAGAGACTTATACACATTCACATTCACAGTCACATAGGCAGAGAGACAGAGAGAGAGACAGCGAGAGACATATACACAGACACATACACAGCCACATAGGGAGACAGAGAGAGACAGCGAGAGACATATACACAGACACATTCACAGCCATAGGGAGACAGAGAGAGAGGCAGCGAGCGACATATACACAGACACATAGGCAGACAGAGAGAGAGACAGCGAGAAACAAATACACAGACACATACACAGCCACATAGGCAGACAGAGAGAGACAGCGAGAGACATATACACAGACACATACACAGCGACATAGGCAGAGAGAGAGATAGAGACAGCGAGAGACCAGTACACAGACACATACACAGCCACATAGGCAGACAGAGAGAGACAGCGAGAGACAAATACACAGACACATACACAGCCACATAGGCAGACAGAGAGAGAAAGCGAGAGACATATACACAGTCACATTCACAGTCACATAGGCAGAGAGACAGAGAGAGAGGGACAGCGAGAGGCATATACACAGACACATTCACAGCCATAGGGAGACAGAAATAGAGGCAGCGAGAGACATATACACAGACACATTCATAGCCACATAGGCAGACAGAGAGAGAGAGTGGGACATATACACAGACACATACGCAGCCACATAGGCAGAGAGAGAGACAGAGACAGCGAGAGACATATACACAGACACATGCACAGCCACATAGGGAGACAGAGAGAGAGGCAGCGAGAGACATATACACAGACACATTCAGAGCCATAGGGAGAAAGAGAGAGAGGCAGCGAGAGACATATACACAGACACATTCATAGCCACATAGGGAGACAGAGAGAGAGAGAGACTGCTACACAGACACATACACAGCCACATAGGCAGAAAGAGAGAGAGCCAGCGGGAGACATATACACAGACACATACACAGCCACATAGGCAGACAGAGAGAGACAGCGAGAGACATATACACAGACACATACCCAGCCACATAGGCAGACAGAGAGAGAGAGACATATACACAGACACATACACAGCCACACAATCAGACAGAGACAGACAGCGCGAGACATATACACAGACACATACACAGCCACATAGACAGACAGAGAGACAAAGAGACGTATACACAGAAACATACACAGCCACACAGGCAGAAAGAGTGAGAGAGAGAGAGCGAGAGACATATACACAGACACATACACAGCCACATAGGCAGAGAGAGACATAGAGACATATACACAGACACATACACAGCCACATAGGCAGAGAGAGAGAGATAGATACATATACACAGTCACATTCGCAGCCACATAGGCAGAGAGACAGAGCGAGAGACATATACACAGACACATACACAGTCACATAGGCAGACAGAGAGAGAGAGACAGCGAGAGACATACACACAGAGACATACACAGCCACATAGGCAGACAGAGATAGGGAGAGACAGCGAGAGACATACACACAGAGACAGACACAGCTACAAAGGCAGACAGAGAGAGAGAGCAAGAGACATACACACAGACACATACACAGCCACATAGGCAGACAGAGAGAGAGAGACGGCGAGAGACATACACACAGAGACATTCACAGCCACATAGACAGACAGGGAGAGAGACAGCGAGAGACATATACACAGACACTTACACAGCCACATAGGAAACAGAGAGAGTGAGCGAGAGAAGTACACAGAGAGACATACACAGTCACATAGGCAGACAGAGAGAGGGAGAGGGCCAGCGAGAGACACACACAGAGACATACACAGCCACATAGGAAACAGAGAGAGAGAGAGAGAAGGAGACAGCGAGAGACATATACACAGACACACACACAGCCACATAGGCAGACAGAGAGAGACAGCGAGAGACATATACACAGCCACATAGGCAGACAGAGAGAGACATCGAGAGACATATACACAGACACATAGGCACACAGAGAGAGAGAGACAGCGACAGACATATACACAGACACATACACAGCCACATAGGCAGACAGAGAGAGAACGAGACATAGACACAGACACATACACAGCCACATAGGCAGACAGAGAGAGACAGCGAGAGACATATACACAGAAACATACACAGCCACATAGGGAGACAGAGAGAGACATATACACAGACACATTCACAGCCACATAGGCAGAGAGAAAGATAGAGACATATACACAGTCACATTCACAGCCTCATTGGCAGAGAGACAGGGAGAGATATATACACAGACACATACACAGTCGCATAGGCAGACAGAGAGAGAGACAGGGAGAGATATATACACAGACACGTACACAGCCACATAGGCAAACAGAGAGAGAGACAGCGAGAGACATACATACAGAGACATAAACAGACACATAGGCAGACAGAGAGAGAGACAGCGAGAGACATATACGCAGACACATACACAGGCACATAGGGAGACAGAGAGAGAGAGGCAGCGAGAGACATATACACAGACACATTCACAGCCATAGGGAGACAGAGAGAGAGGCAGCGAGAGACATATAAACAGACAATTTCATTGCCACATAGGCAGACAGAGAGAGAGAGACATATACACAGACACATACACAGCCACATAGGCAGACAGACAGAGAGAGAGAGAGACATATACACAGACACATACACAGGCAGATAGGCAGACAGAGAGAGAGAGAGACAGCGAGAGACATATACACAGACACATTCACAGCCATAGGGAGACAGAGAGAGAGGCAGCGAGAGACATATAAACAGACAATTTCATTGCCACATAGGCAGACAGAGAGAGAGAGACATATACACAGACACATACACAGCCACATAGGCAGACAGAGAGAGAGAGACATATACACAGACACATATACAGCCACATAGACAAACAGAGAGAGAAAGAGACCTATACACAGACACATACACAGGCAGATAGGCAGACAGAGAGAGAGAGGCAGCGAGAGACATATACACAGACACATTCACAGCCATAGGGAGACAGAGAGAGAGGCAGCGAGAGACATATAAACAGACAATTTCATTGCCACATAGGCAGACAGAGAGAGAGAGACATATACACAGACACAATTACACAGCCACATAGGCAGACAGACAGAGAGAGAGAGACATATACACAGACACATATACAGCCACATAGACAAACAGAGAGAGAAAGAGACCTATACACAGACACATACACAGGCAAATAGGCAGACAGAGAGAGAGAGAGACAGCGAGAGACATATACACAGACACATAACAGCCGCATAGGCAGACATGAGAGAGACAGTGAGAGACATATACGCAGACACATACACAGCCACATAGGCAGAGAGAAAGATAGAGACATATACACAGTCACATTCACAGCCTCATTGGCAGAGAGACAGGGAGAGATATATACACAGACACATACACAGTCGCATAGGCAGACAGAGAGAGAGACAGGGAGAGATATATACACAGACACATACACAGCCACATAGGCAAACAGAGAGAGAGACAGCGAGAGACATACATACAGAGACATATACAGACACATAGGCAGACAGAGAGAGACAGCGAGAGACATATACGCAGACACATACACAGGCACATAGGGAGACAGAGAGAGAGGTAGCGAGAGACATATACACAGACACATTCACAGCCATAGGGAGACAGAGAGAGAGGCAGCGAGAGACATATACACAGACACATACACAGCCACATAGGGAGACAGAGAGAGAGGCAGCGAGAGAAATATATACACACACACATTCAGAGCCATAGGGAGACAGAGAGAGAGGCAGCGAGAGACATATACACAGACACATTCATAGCCACATAGGGAGACAGAGAGAGAGAGAGAGACTGCTACACAGACACATACACAGCCACATAGGCAGAAAGAGAGAGAGCCAGCGGGAGACATATACACAGACACATACACAGCCACATAGGTAGACAGAGAGAGACAGCGAGAGACATATACACAGACACATACACAGCCACATAGGCAGACAGAGAGAGAGAGACATATACACAGACACATACACAGCCACACAATCAGACAGAGACAGACAGCGCGAGACATATACACAGACACATACACAGCCACAGAGACAGACAGAGAGACAAAGAGACGTATACACAGAAACATACACAGCCACATAGGCAGAAAGAGAGAGAGAGAGCGAGAGACATATACACAGACACATACACAGCCACATAGGCAGAGAGAGACATAGAGACATATACACAGACACATACCCAGCCACATAGGCAGAGAGAGAGAGATAGATACATATACACAGTCACATTCGCAGCCACATAGGCAGAGAGACAGAGCGAGAGACATATACACAGTCACATAGGCAGACAGAGAGAGAGAGACAGCGAGAGACATACACACAGAGACATACACAGCCACATAGGCAGACAGAGATAGGGAGAGACAGCGAGAGACATACACACAGAGACAGACACAGCTACAAAGGCAGACAGAGAGAGAGAGCGAGAGACATACACACAGACACGTACACAGCCACATAGGCAGACAGAGAGAGAGAGACAGCGAGAGACATACACACAGAGACATTCACAGCCACATAGACAGACAGGGAGAGAGACAGCGAGAGACATATACACAGACACTTACACAGCCACATAGGAAACAGAGAGAGTGAGCGAGTGACATACACACAGAGACATACACAGACACATATGCATACAGAGAGGGAGAGACAGCACAGACACATACACAGCCACAAAGGCAGACAGAGAGAGACAGCGAGAGACATATACACAGACACGTACACAGCCACATAGGCCGATAGAGAGAGACAGCGAGCGATATATACACAGACACACAGGCAGACAGAGAGAGAGAGACAGCGACAGACATATACACAGACACGTACACAGCCACATAGGCAGACAGAGAGAGAGAGACAGCGAGAGACATACACACAGACACATACACAGCCACATAGGCAGACAGAGAGAGAGAGACAGCGAGAGACATACACACAGAGACATGCACAGCCACTTAGGCAGACAGAGAGAGAGAGCGAGAGACATACACAGCCACATAGGCAGACAGAGAGAGAGAGACAGCGAGAGACATATACACTAACACATACACAGCCAAATAAGCAGACAGAGAGAGAGAGAGAGACAGCGAGAGACATAGACACACACAGATACAGAGCCACTTAGGCAGACAGTGACAGACAGCGAGAGACATATACAAGAAACGTACACAGACACACAGGCAGATAGAGAGAGAGAGAGAGAGAGAGACAGCGAGAGACATAGACACAGACACATACAGAGCCACATAGGCAGACAGTGACAGACAGCGAGAGACATATACAAGAAACGTACACAGACACACAGGCAGACAGAGAGAGAGAGACAGCAAGAGACATATACACAGACACATATACAGCCACATAGTCAGAGAGAGAAAGAGACAGAGAGAGATATACACAGACACATACACAGCCACATAGGCAGACAGAGAGAGAGAGACAGCAAGAGACATATACACAGACACATATACAGCCACATAGTCAGAGAGAGAAAGAGACAGAGAGAGATATACACAGACACATACACAGCCACATAGGCAGACAGAGAGACAGAGAGAGAGAGACAGCGAGAGACATATACACAGACACATAGGCAGACAGAGAGAGAGAGACAGCAAGAGACATATACACAGACACATATACAGCCACATAGTCAGAGAGAGAAAGAGACAGAGAGACATACACAGACACATACACAGCCACACAGGCAGACAGAGAGACAGAGAGAGAGAGACAGCGAGAGACATATACACAGACACATATACAGCCACATAGTCAGAGAGAGAAAGAGACAGAGAGACGTATACAAAGACACATACACATCCACATAGGCTGACAGAGAGAGAGAGAGACAGCGAGACACATATACACAGACACATACACAGCCATATAGGCAGACAGTGAGAGACAGACAGCGAGAGACATATACACAAGCACATTAACAGCCACATAGGCAGACAGAGAGAGACAGCGAGAGACATATACACAGACACATATGCAGCCACATAGTCAGAGAGAGAAATGGACAGAGAGATATATACACAGACACATACAAAGTCACATAGGCAGACAGTGAGAGAGAGACAGCGAGAGACATATACACAGACACATACACATCCACATAGGCAGACAGAGAGAGAGACAGCGAGAGACATATACACAGACACATACACAGCCACATAGGCAAACAGTGAGAGAGAGAGGCAGCCAGAGACATATACACAGACACATACACAGCCACATAGGCAGACAGAGAGAGAAACAGAGCGAGAGAAGTACACAGAGAGACATACACAGTCACATAGGCAGACAGAGAGAGGGAGAGGGCCAGCGAGAGACACACACAGAGACATACACAGCCACATAGGAAACAGAGAGAGAGAGAGAGGGAGACAGCGAGAGACATATACACAGACACACACACAGCCACATAGGCAGACAGAGAGAGACAGCGAGAGACATATACACAGCCACATAGGCAGACAGAGAGAGACATCGAGAGACATATACACAGACACATAGGCACACAGAGAGAGAGAGACAGCGACAGACATATACACAGACACATACACAGCCACATAGGCAGACAGAGAGAGACAGCGAGAGACATATACACAGAAACATACACAGCCACATAGGGAGACAGAGAGAGACATTTACACAGACACATTCACAGCCACATAGGCAGAGAGAAAGATAGAGACATATACACAGTCACATTCACAGCCTCATTGGCAGAGAGACAGGGAGAGATATATACACAGACACATACACAGTCGCATAGGCAGACAGAGAGAGAGACAGGGAGAGATATATACACAGACACATACACAGCCACATAGGCAAACAGAGAGAGAGACAGCGAGAGACATACATACAGAGACATATACAGTCACATAGGCAGACAGAGAGAGACAGCGAGAGACATATACGCAGACACATACACAGGCACATAGGGAGACAGAGAGAGAGAGGCAGCGAGAGACATATACACAGACACATTCACAGCCATAGGGAGACAGAGAGAGAGGCAGCGAGAGACATATACACAGACAATTTCATAGCCCCATAGGCAGACAGAGAGAGAGAGAGAGATACCCAGACACATACACAGCCACATAGGCAGACAGAGAGAGAGATAGAGAGAGACAGCGAGAGACATATACCCACACACATTCACAGCCATAGGGAGACAGAGAGAGAGGCAGCGAGAGACATATAAACAGACAATTTCATTGCCACATAGGCAGACAGAGAGAGAGAGACATATACACAGACACATACACAGCCACATAGGCAGACAGACAGAGAGAGAGAGACATATACACAGACACATATACAGCCACATAGACAGACAGAGAGAGAAAGAGACCTATACACAGACACATACACAGGCACATAGGCAGACAGAGAGAGAGAGAGACAGCGAGAGACATATACACAGACACATAACAGCCGCATAGGCAGACATGAGAGAGACAGTGAGAGACATATACGCAGACACATACACAGCCACATAGGCAGAGAGAAAGATAGAGACATATACACAGTCACATTCACAGCCTCATTGGCAGAGAGACAGGGAGAGATATATACACAGACACATACACAGTCGCATAGGCAGACAGAGAGAGAGAGACAGGGAGAGATATATACACAGACACATACACAGCCACATAGGCAAACAGAGAGAGAGACAGCGAGAGACATACATACAGAGACATATACAGACACATAGGCAGACAGAGAGAGACAGCGAGAGACATATACGCAGACACATACACAGGCACATAGGGAGACAGAGAGAGAGGTAGCGAGAGACATATACACAGACACATTCACAGCCATAGGGAGACAGAGAGAGAGGCAGCGAGAGACATATACACAGACACATTCATAGCCACATAGGCAGACAGAGAGAGAGACATATACACAGACACATACACAGCCACACAGGCAGACAGAGAGAGATAGAGAGGGACAACGAGAGACATATACACAAACACATACACGGCCACATAGGCAGACAGAGAGAGAGACAGCGATAGACATATACACAGACACATACACAGCCACATAGGCAGACAGAGAGAGTGCGAGTTATATACACAGACACATACACAGCCACATAGGCAGACAGAGAGAGAGACAGCGAGAGACATATACACAGACACATACAAAGGCACATAGGCAGACAGAGAGAGAGACATATAAACAGACACATGCACAGCCACATAGGGAGACTGAGAGAGAGAGACAAGCGAGAGATATGTACACAGACACATACAGAGCCACATAGGCAGACAGAGAGAGACAGCGAGAGACATATACACAGACACATACACACCCACATAGGCAGAGAGAGAGAGAGAGATAGAGACATATACACAGTGACATTCACAGCCACATAGGCAGAGAGACAGAGAGAGACATATACACAGACACATACACAGTCACATAGGCAGGCAGAGAGAGAGACAGCGAGAGACACACACACAGAGACATACACAGCCACATGGGCAGACAGAGAGAGAGAGAGAGACAGCGAGAGACATACACACAGAGACATACACAGCCACATAGGCAGACAGAGAGAGAGAGACAGCGAGAGACATACACAGCCACATAGGCAGACAGAGAGAGAGAGAGACAGCGAGAGACATACACACAGACACATACACAGCCACATAGGCAGACAGAGAAAGAGAGAGAGACAGCGAGAGACATACACAGCCATATAGGGAGACAGAGAGAGAGACAAAAATAAATAAAATAAAATAAAATAAAATAAAATAAAATCTGAATATTATACCCCGGCACCTTGACAACTATACCGGGGCATTTATTCAAATTTTCTATTTATTTAACCAAAATATTTATATACAATCATCATATAATTTATGTTTCAGAATTTCTAACTACAAAACAAAAGAAAACTACAACAAAAACATAAAAACTACCTAAAGTTACTGGTTTCCAGCAAATCTAATTCTACTAACAAGAAAATAACTAAGACATCTACACTATTCTAAAAAAGAAAACATTAATTTAAATAAACCTAAATCTATGCCACTGGTTTCCAGCGACTGGACAACTGGTTAAAAAAAAACTTCCAGCTATCTTCTATGCAAAATACCATACTGGTAACCAGCACTATATATTAAAATTATATTTATATTTGTATAAATAAGTTCATTTAAATATGAACTAAAAATTTATATAAAAATATTTATCTACTTTCGGAATATAATTATACTAACTTTAAAGAAAAATAAAATGTCACCTAAAGATAGATTTAGATAATTAATCTTTTCAATAATCTAGATTTTCACCTCTTTCTAAAAACATACATTTCTTATGAATACATATCCAAATAGTTAACTTTTAAGAAATTTTATTACACTATACACAACACAAATTTACTTTTTATTCTCTGCAACCCGCCCGCTGCTCAGTTGCCTAGCAACGGCCTCCATCTTCCCCTGGCTGGACTCCTCCTTCTCCTGCAACAGCAAACTTCTCTCACACATTACTTCCGCCTCATTCCTCTTGCAGTCTCCTACGATAGTCGGCATATGCTTCTCCCTCTCTTCTTCTTGATCTTATCCTTCTTCTTTCTGCCCATTCTTGCCTACCCGTTAAGACTACAAAATATCTTCTTCTATTTACTTGATTTAAATCATTTCTCTCTATTTATTGTTCAATTTCTATCTGTTCTCTTTGTTGGCCTACTCCTCCTTCTTCTTCGATGCCTTCTATTGCTACATTTCCCCTTCTCTGCCTGTCTCGTAATCTAGAAGATCTTCTTATCTCATCTATTTCAATTTGTTCATTTTCTATCCATTCTACCTCGATGTTTTCAGTTTCCCAAGCTTTTTTACTAACATAATTGGTTAAAAACTCTAGTTTTTCAATTAAATTTGGATTTCTAATTATATCATTTATATAATATCCTCCTAATTGATGCCTTTCTTCTACATTCATAGTTTCATACCTTTCACATTCAAAGATCGCATGCTCCGGGTTATCTTGTACTTGACAGATATTACATATATCAGAATTCGTTTTTTTAATTTTTTTCCAATATGTTTTATATGGTCCATGTCCAGTTATATAATGAATGAATCCTTTTGTTGGTTGAATGAAATTTAATTTTAATCTTTCTCTAATATTCTGGAAAAATCCATAAACTCTTCTACCTGCAGCACATTCCGACCATTCATTTTGCCATTTATTTTTCAAAGCATTTTTTACTTCCCAAATTTTATCTGTTCTTACACCACTAATTTTATAAACCTTTTCTAAATTTCCTTTCTTTAGCCAGAATTTTGCTCCCTTTAATTTTACCAATAGATCAATGGGCCATATTGCTGTAGAGACTAACAGTGCCATTGTGGGTGTTGTATTTACTGCTCCTGTTAGCCTTAATAAGATCTTTCTTTGGGTTCTTCTTAGCAGCCTTTTAATTTGCACATTATCCATTCTTTCCGCCCAAACTGCTGCAGCATAAGTAATAATTGAGGCAAAGATTGTATTGTGATAAATTTGTATGGTCTGTAAGGGAAGTACAAAATTTAATTTAGTAATTCTTGCCAATTTTAACATTATTTTCTCAGATTTCTGCCTAATATAATCTGTATGTTTTCTGAAATTAAATTTTTCATCCAACATTATCCCCAAATATCTAACTTCTTTTACTCTTCGAATATTTTGATTATTAATTTTTATTGTTGGATCCCTTTTTAAGTTTCCTTTTAAGAGCAAATAATTTGATTTATTTGGTGCAATTTTTAATTTGGTTATTTCACACCAATTTGATAATTTTGCAGTAACTTCCTTCGCTTTAATTTCCAATTCCCTTCTGCTTTGCCCATCCACCATTATCACAATATCATCAGCATACGCAATTATATCTAAAACATTTCCATCATTTTCCAATTGTTCCAAGAGACTTTCTGACAAAATATCCCAAAAAAGGGGCCCCAAAATAGAACCCTGAGGACAGCCTTTAGTAATTTGCTTCCTAGTGTCGTAATTTGAGCCTCCAATGTATGCTTCTCTATTTAGACAATAATCTTTTAATAAATTATATATGGTACCTGGATATTCCTTCTCTCTTAAGATGCCAAAAAAATACGCCCACCATAAATTATCAAAAGCACCAGATATATCCACAGATATTCCAATTACATAATTTTTTGAGCTTTTTAACACAATATCTTGTACTTTTAAAATAGCATCCTCAGTTGAATATCCTTTCCTGAATCCAAATTGTTTCATATTCATCCCTATCATTATTCTAAATTCCATCATCCTTTTATAAATTAATTGTTCAAATATTTTGCCTAAAGAGTTTAACAAGCATACTGGTCTAAAAGATTTTGGTTGTGTTCTGTCTTTATCTGCTCCTTTACTCAAGATCACAACTTTGGCTTCCTTCCAAATATTTGGAAATCTTCCTCTTACTAAACAGTCATTAAATAAAAAATACAAAAATAAAATAATTTCTTCCCGTAGATTATATAAGACTTCATTTACAATGCCATCTGGACCAGGTGCCTTTTTCTTTTTCAATTTTTCAAGAATTAATTTTATTTCCATCAAATCAAATGGATAAACAACACTTCCTTTATACCGCAAATTCATCTGATTTCTTCTTGCCACATGAATATCATTATCCTCTTCCTGATTATCATCTGGCAGTAACGTATGTAACAATAATTTTACTGATTCTTCCCCACTTTCTGTCATTTGTCCATTTCCTTTATCTAAAGTTGTTAATATTTCCGGTTTCTTGATTTTGTCCATGATGATTTTATATGGTTGTCCCCAGATATCCGTTTTTAAATTTTGCTCAACAAATTTCTCCCAGTATTGTTTTCTTGTATCTTCTAATAATAATTTATATTTATTTTTGGCTTCCCTATATTTCCTCAAATTTTCTTCTCTTTCCATATATATATTCGATTTTTGATAAATTCTTCTCAATTTCCTGGTTATTGACCTTTGCTTCTGTAACTTATTTGTCCAGATTTTCTCTTTAGTATTAAAAATCTTTAATTTCGGAACAGATCTTGATACCGCTAGATTAATAGCTTCTGTTAGGTTTCTTGCATCAAAATCAACTGATAATCCCGTATATTGTAATTCTAATTCTTTAAATTCTTGCCTCATTTGTTCCCAATTTGCCCTTTTAAAATTATATCTTATTTCTACATCTTCTTGAAGTATCTTCTTCTCCAGCAGAAAGTCAAAATAAATCAAATTATGATCACTTGTTGTTTGACCTTGTGTGACCCTCCAATTAATGATTTTTTTCTCCGCATTGCTAGAAGCTAAAGTAATATCTATATTTTCCTCCGCCCCTGCTCTATTTTGAAATGTTGGAGGATTTCCAGATTTATTCATTACATATAAATTCAATTCCGAAATAATTTCTTCCAATTTCTCTCCTCTTTCGTCGGGATTTTTACTATACCACCATGTAGACTTTGCATTGCAATCGCAAACATGTATAATTTCTTTGTCTCTAAATTTATTTTGAATATTTTGCAATTTATTTAAAAAAGGTTCAATGTCCCAACTATATTGAAAATAATAGTTTGCTAATATAAAACTACCTTGCCTGCTTATAATTTCAATACAATTTACATGCGTATCCAAAAACTGTGCTATATTTACTATTTCCAAACTTTCATTAATAATTACTATTGCTGCCATTGCATTTTTCGAAGATAATATTTGTCTTGATCTCAAGGGCATAAAAGGAATATAAGAATTTACAACATACGGTTCCTGAATGCAGATTATATCCAATTTTAATTCTTCTATTAATTTTCTAATTTCCCCCATAACTAATTTGCTTCTTTGCCCATTTATCTGAGCTATTCTCAAATTTATTTCCATGATAAATTTTTAAAACTTAATCCGCTAAAAACATTTGTTCTTAATTTAGCAAAATTTTGTCTATTTTCATCCACTTCCTTTGCCATATTATGGTTAAAAAAATTTCGTTTTGTTATGGGTTTCCTCACTTGGGTTACTTTATTCTTCTGATTTAAATTTATCTTATTACTTGTGTTAATGGCCGATATACAAGATCCTATCACATTATCTGATTTGTTAATTCTGCTCGGAATTTTTTTAGTATTTATTTTACAAGATATTGGTTTTGGTTTAAATACTGTATCAGTCTGTTTATTAATAATTATAATTTCCTTTGGCTTTTCTTTTACTTGTTTCATTTTTCTAATTGTCCCCGGATGTCTGGTCTGCACGTAGCAATAAGGCCAATTTGCTGACGAATCAAATACCACCCTTCCATAGCATAATACGAAATCATTATACAGTTCTTCCAGGTCCAAAATTTCTCCTCTTCTTTCAAAAGCTTTCTCTAATAAATCTTTTAGATCCTCTGCATTGGTTGGTAAATTTTTTGTTCTTAATTCCATTTTATCTATGGCATTTGGGATCGTAAAAGTAATTTTATCTCCATTTTCATATAATTTTCGCACAACAAGTCTTAAGGCTGCCATCAATGTTTTAGGTTCTTCAAGTCTACTTAATTTTAACATTAGCTCAAAATTTGGATAAATTTCCTTAACATTTTCATTTTCACTCTTCTTTTCCTTACTTTTCTCACTTCCTTGTTCAACTACTAAATTTACATTCTCTTTTTCCTCATGCTCTATACATATATTATCATATTCTATTACATCTTGATGTATTAGAACTTCTTTTTTCTCAAAATTTATAAATTTCGGAATCCTTTGATTTATTTTTTCTTTATTATCTATATTATTTAACCTACTTTGTTTTGGTTCATTATGTACTATAGCCTCGACACATATTATATTTCTCAATTCTTCCTCTTTATAATTCTTATTTAATACACTTTTTTCTATTTCTATCTCTTCTTCTACTTTACAATTTTTATCACTTAAATTATCTTTTCTTTTTTTATATTCTATTACTCTTTTAATATTTCTCCTTATCCTACACGGAATATTTCTGTTCTTTTTTACTGCTAAGGGATACTTTGAAGCTTTATTATCCATAATCGATTCTAGAAATTGTTCTTTCCAACATCATATTGTATTCTAATGTAAGAACAAATTAGAAACTAAAAACTTCACTTATCTTATTGTTTTGGTGCTGACCCTGGGGTTTCAAGCTATGGCTTTGAGAATGAGCTAGACATAGCTTGAAACCCCAGGGTCAGCACCAAAACAATAAGATAAGTAAAGTTTTTAGTTTCTAATTTGTTCTTACATTAGAATCTTGTTGCTTCACTGTTAATAGCTTCAATTTTCCATATTTAACTTATCATATTGTATGTTGAACAATTTCCTTTTCCTCCACAGGTCTTCTTTCTTCTTGTGCAGGGAACACAAATATTTTGCGCTGACTTTTGACAATCCTTCCTCTGGTGATCATATTCTCCACAATTTCCACACGTTTTCCTTTCCTCTCTGCATGATTTTGCCACATGTCCATAATTATAACAATTCAAGCACTGTGGTACAGAAACATAGTTCTTTACACTAACTGCTTGAAAACCAATGTATACTCTTTCCATTTCCACAATTTGTTTCCATAATTTTGCTGAGACTGCAGCAACATGATGCACTGTAGCTCTATTTCTTGGTCCTGTTTTAAATTTCAACAAAAATTGTTTACCAAACTCTTCTTTCGTCATACGATCCTCAAAATTCTGATGATACAGATTTTCCTTCAACTCCTCATTTGAAACTCCTGTCAAAACATTGTACATAATGATTTGCGGATCTCTCTTCTTCGGCTCCTCAATTTTCAAATTTTTTTCCAATAAATCTTTACTATTAATCACTTTATCCACGTCCTCTTTTGTTTCCATCTCTAAAATTACATTATTTCCTACTGGTCTGCAACTACTAATTTTTATTTTATTTTTTGCTGGATTTAGATTCTTGGTAACTGTTGCTTGTAATTCTTTGATATCCATATTTGTTTTTGATGAGATAAAAACAACATGTTTTTTCTTCTCCAGTGCCCTCCTTACTTGTTGTTGTTTTCCTGTTATTACTGGAGTAGCTGCTACATGTGCAAAACTTTTTGATGTTTCTTGCTTTATTGCTTTCGCCTCTTTCCACACTTTGGCCTCCGTTACCGCTTTACCTTTCTCAATATTTACTTTAAAGAATTCTTTTCTCATTTCCTGTAAAAGAAATAAAACTCTTTCCTTTAATCTGCTTCCCATTCTTGTATCATTAGTCAATATGGAATTGGCTTCATTACAATAATCTTCATACCTCATCATTCCAAGACAATCATTATTGATTTCTTCCTCCACCCCACCTTTATCTTGTACATTACTATTCTCCATTTTATTAACTTTTACTTCTTCCTTTCTCTTTTCACTTAATTCTTTTTCTTCTTTCTTCTTCTCCTCTTTATTTACTTCCATAATCCCTGCATCTTTATTCTTCTTATCTTCTTTCTTCTTCTCTTTCTCTTCTTTCCTCCTTTCTTCTTTTTCATCTCCCGATTTTATTTCCTTTTGCCCCTTATCATCGCTTCTAGGTGAAGCCCTTTGCAAACTAATCCTGGCTTTTAAATCTTCCATCCATACCACAAATATTTATTGAAATATAAAATATAACAAAAAACACTGATTTTCTGCGCGCCGCGAGTGTACAGCACTTCCGCTTAACAGCGCGTGCAGTGAAGGTCAATGCAGCAGCACACAGCTGGCTGACTGCAGGTGCACATGCACTAATGCTATGCTATATGATACAGTTACTTGATATCTATAACTACCAATAACTTTTAAACTACTTCTCTCATAGCAATTATTTAAATACTCACAAATTACTACTTCAATAATCTTGCCTTCTATATAAATCACTATACAAATAAACTAATTTATACCACTTAAAATTTACTTAATAGCAGAGCGCATGAGTAACACAGCTGCCTCGTTACTCCACACTCCATACAGAGAGAGACAGCGAGAGACACAGGCGAGAGACATATACACAGACACATACACAGCCACATAGGCAGACAGAGAGACAGCGAGAGACATATACACAGCTACATACACAGCCACCCACATAGGCAGACAGAGAGAGACAGCGAGAGACATATACACAGACACATAGGCAGACAAAGAGAGAGACAGCGAGAGACATATCCACAGACACATACACAGCCACACAGACAGACAGAGAGAAACAGCGAGAGACATATACACAACCAGGTAGGCAGACAGAGAAAGACAGCGAGCGACATATACACAGACACATAGGCAGACAGACAGAGACAGCGAGAGACATATACACAGACTTATACACAGCCACATAGGCAGAGAGAGAGATAGAGATATATACACAGTCACATTCACAGTCACATAGGCAGAGCGACAGAGAGAGAGAGAGAGACAGCGAGAGACATATACACAGACACATACACAGCCACATAGGGAGAAAGAGAGAGACAGCGAGAGACATATACACAGACACATAGGCAGACAAAGAGAGAGACAGCGAGAGACATATCCACAGACACATACACAGCCACACAGACAGACAGAGAGAAACAGCGAGAGACATATAAACAACCAGGTAGGCAGACAGAGAAAGACAGCGAGCGACATATACACAGACACATAGGCAGACAGACAGAGACAGCGAGAGACATATACACAGACTTATACACAGCCACATAGGCAGAGAGAGAGATAGAGATATATACACAGTCACATTCATTGTCACATAGGCAGAGCGACAGAGAGAGAGAGAGACAGCGAGAGACATATACACAGACACATACACAGCCACATAGGGAGACAGAGAGAGACAGCGAGAGACATATACACAGAAACATTCACAGCCATAGGGAGACAGAGAGAGAGAGGCTGCGAGAGACATATACACACACACACATTCATAGCCACATAGGCAGACAGAGAGAGAGAGAGACGTATACACAGACACATACACAGCCACATAGACAGAGAGAGAGAGAGACAGCGAGAGACATATACACAGACACATACACAGCCACATAGGGAGACAGAGAGAGAGGTAGCGAGAGATATATACACAGACACATTCACAGCCATAGAGAGACAGAGAGAGAGGCAGCGAGAGACATATACACAGACACATTCGTAGCCATATAGGCAGACAGAGAGAGACATATACACAGACACATACACAGCCACATAGGCAGAGAGAGAGAGATAGAGACATACACACAGAGACATTCACAGCCACATAGGCAGACAGAGAGAGAGAGAGAGAGCGCGAGAGACATACACAGCCACATAGGCAGACAGAGAGAGAGAGAGACAGCGAGAGACATACAGACAGACACATACACAGCCACATAGGCAGACAGAGAGAGAGACAGCAAGAGACATACACACAGGGATATACACAGCCACATAGGCAGACAGAGAGAGAGAGACAGCGAGAGACATATACACAGACACATACACAGCCACATAGGAAACAGAGAGAGAGAGAGAGGGAGAAAGCGAAAGACATATACACAGACACATACACAGCCACATAGGCAGACAGAGAGAGACAGCGAGGGACATATATACAGACACATACACAGCCACATAGGCAGACAGAGAGAGACATCGAGAGACATATACACAGACACATAGGCACAGAGAGAGAGAGAGACAGCGACAGACATCTACACAGACACATACACAGCCACATAGGCAGACAGAGAGAGAGAGACATATACACAGACACATTCACAGCCACATACACAGACAGAGAGAGAAAGAGACATATACACAGACACATACACAGCCACATAGGCAGACAGAGAGAGAGAGACAGCGAGAGACATACACAGAAACATACACAGCCACATAGGGAGACCGAGAGAGAGAGGCAGCGAGAGACATATACACAGACACATTCACAGCCATAGGGAGACAGAGAGAGAGGCAACGAGAGACATATACACAGACACGTACACAGCCACATAGGCAGAGAGAGAGATAGAGACATATACACAGTCACATTCACAGCCACATTGGCAGACAGAGAGAGAGACATATATACAGACACGTACACAGTCACATAGGCAGACAGAGAGAGAGAGAGACATATACACAGACACATACACAGCCACATGCGCAGACAGAGAGAGAGAGACATATACACAGACACATACACAGCCACATAGGCAGAGAGAGACAGCGAGAGACATATACACAGACACATACACAGCCACATAGGGAGACAGAGAGGGAGGCAGCGAGAGACATATACACAGACACATTCACAGCCATAGGGAGACAGAGAGAGAGGCAGCGAGAGACATATACACAGACACATATAAAGCCACATAGGCAAACACAGAGAGAGAGAGACATATACACAGACACATACACAGCCACATAGGCAGACAGAGAGAGAGAGACAGCGAGAGACATACACACAGAGACATACACAGACACATAGGCAGACAGAGAGAGAGACAGCGAGAGACATATACACAGACACATACACAGCCACATAGGCAGACAGAGAGAGACAGCGAGAGACATATACACAGACACATAGGCGGACAGAGAGAGAAACAGCGAGAGACATATACACAGGCACATACACAGCCACATAGGCAGAGAGAGAGAGATAGAGACATATACACAGTCACATTCACAGTCACATAGGCAGAGAGACAGAGAGAGAGACAGCGAGAGACATATACACAGACACCTACACAGCCACATAGGGAGACAGAGAGAGACCGCGAGAGACATATACATAGACACATTCACAGCCATGGGGAGACAGAGAGAGAGGCAGCCAGAGACATATACACCGACACATTCATAGCCACATAGGCAGACAGAGAGAGAAAGACACATATACACAGACAGATACACAGCCACATAGGCAGAGAGAGAGATAGAGAGAGACAGCGAGTGACCTATACACAGACACATACACAGCCACATAGGGAGGTAGAGAGAGAGAGGCAGCGAGAGACATATACACAGACACATTCATAGCCACATAGGCAGACAGAGAGAGAGAGAGATAGAGAGAGACAGCGAGAGACATATACAAAGACAGATACACAGCCACATAGGCAGACAGAGAGAGAGAGAGACATATACACAGACACGTACACAGCCACATAGGCAGACAGAGAGAGAGAGACATATACACAGACACATACACAGCCACATAGGCAGACAGAGAGAGAGACAGCGAGAGACATATACACAGCCACATACACAGCCACATAGGCAGACAGAGAAAGACAGCGAGAGACATATACACAAACACATACACAGTCACATAGGCAGACAGAGAGAGAGACGTATACACAGACACATACACAGCCAAATTGGCAGAGAGAGAGAGATAGAGACATATACACAGTCACATTCACTGCCACATAGCCAGAGAGACAGCGCGAGACATATACACAGACACATACACAGCCACATAGGCAGACAGAGATCGACAGCGTGAGACATATACACAAACACATACACAGTCACATAGGCAGACAGAGAGAGAGAGAGACATATACACAGACACATACACAGCCACATAGACAGACAGAGAGAGAAAGAGAGATACACACAGACACATACACAGCCACATAGGCAGGCAGAGAGGCGGCGAGAGACATATACACAGACACATACACAGCCAGATAGGCAGACAGAGAGAGAGAGACAGCGGGAGACATACACAGACACATACACAGCCACATAGGCAGAGAGTGAGAGACTGAGACATATACAGTCACATTCACAGCCACATAGGCAGAGAGACAGAGAGAGAGACATATACACAGACACATACACAGCCACATAGGCAGACAGAGAGAGAGACAGCGCGAGACATACACACAGAGACATACATAGCGTCATAGGCAGACAGAGAGAGAGAGAGACAGCGAGAGAATTACACAGCCACATAGGCAGAGAGAGAGAGAGAGAGACAGCGAGAAACATACACACAGACAAATACACAGCCACATAGGAAGACGGAGAGTGAGAGAGACAACGAGAGACATACCCACAGAGACATACACAGCCACATAGGCAGACAGAGAGAGAGACAGCGAGAGACATATACACAGACACATACACAGCCACATAGGCAGAGAGAGAGACAGCGAGAGACATATACACAGACACACACCCAGCCACATAGGCAGAGAGAGATAGATAGAGACATATACACAGTCACATTCAACGCCACATAGGCAGAGAGACAGGGAGAGATATATACACAGACACATACACAGTCACATAGGCAGACAGAGAGAGACACAGCGAGAGACATACACAGAGACATACACAGCCACATAGGCAGACAGAGAGAGAGACAGCAAGAGACATACACACAGAGACATGCACAGCCACATAGGCAGACAGAGAGAGAGAGAGCGAGAGACATACACAGCTACATAGGCACACAGAGAGAGAGAGACAGCGAGAGACATACACACAGACACATACACAGCCACATAGGCAGACAGTGAGAGAGAGACAAAGCGAGAGACATACACACAGAGACATGCACAGCCACATAGGCAGACAGAGAGAGAGAGCGAGAGACATACACAGCCACATAGGCAGACACAGAGAGAGAGACAGCGAGAGACATATACACTGACACATACACAGCCACATAAGCAGACAGAGAGAGAGAAAGACAGCGAGAGACATAGACACAGACACATACACAGCCAAATAGGCAGACAGTGAAAGTTAGCGAGAGACATATACAAGACACATACACAGACACACAGGCAGACAGAGAGAGAGAGAGACAGCGAGAGACATATATACTGACACATACACAGCCACGTAGGCAGACAGAGAGAGAGACAGCGAGAGACATATACCCAGACACATATACAGCCACATAGTCAGAGAGAGAAAGAGACAGAGAGACGTATACACAGACTCATACACATCCACATAGGCTGATAGAGAGAGAGAGACAGCGAGACAGATATACACAGACACATACACAGCCACATAGGCAGAGAGTGAGAGACAGACAGCGAGAGACATATACACAAACACATACACAGCCACATAGGCAGAACGAGAGAGACAGCGAGAGACATATACACAGACACATATAAAGCCACATAGTCAGAGAGAGAAAGGGACAGAGAGACATATACACAGACACATACAAAGTCACATAGGCGGACAGTAAGAGAGAGACAGCGAGAGACCTATACACAGACACATACACATCCACATAGGCAGACAGAGAGAGAGAGAGAGGCAGCGAGAGACATATACACAGACACATACACAGCCACATAGGCAAACAGTGAGAGAGAGACAGCCAGAGACTATACACAGACACATACACAGCCACATAGGCAGGCAGACAGACAGAGAGAGAGCGAGAGAAGTACACAGAGAGACATACACAGTCACATAGGGAGATAGAGAGAGGGAGAGGGCCAGCGAGAGACACACACAGAGACATACACAGATACATAGGCAGACAGAGAGTGAGAGACAGCGACAGACATATACGCAGACACATACTCAGCGACATAGGAAACAGAGAGAGAGAGAGAGGGGGAGAAAGCGAGAGACATATACACAGACACATACACAGCCACATAGGAAGACAGAGAGCGACAGCGAGAGACATATACACAGACACATACAATGCCACATAGGCAGACAGAGAGAGACATCAAGAGACATATACACAGACACATAGGCACACAGAGAGAGAGAGACAGCGATAGACATATACACAGACACATACACATTCACACAGGCAGACAGAGAGAGAGACATATACACAGACACATTCACAGCCACATAGACAGACAGAGAGAGAAAGAGAAATATACACAGACACATACACAGCCACATAGGCAGACAGAGAGAGAGTGGCCGCGAGAGACATATACACAGACACATTCACAGCCATAGGGAGACAGATAGAGACGGCGAGAGACATATACACAGACAATTTCATAGCCATATAGGCAGTCAGAGAGAGAGACATATACACAGACTCATACACAGCCACATAGGCAGACAGAGAGAGAGAGAGAGAGCTAGAGAGAGACAGCGAGAGACATATACCCACACACATACACAGCCACATAGGCAGACAGAGAGAGCCAGAGAGAGACAGCGAGAGACATATACACAGACACATACACAGCCACATAGGCAGACAGAGAGAGAGAGACATATACACAGACACATACACAGCCACATATGTAGACAGAGAGAGAGAGAGACACAGCGAGAGACATATACACAGACACATACACAGCCACATAGGCAGACAGAGAGAGAGAGAGACATATACTCTGACACATACACAGCCACAAAGACAGGCAGAGAGAGAAAGAGAGATATACACAGACACATACACAGCCACATAGCCAGACAGAGAGAGAGACAGCGAGAGACGTATACACAGACACATACCCAGCCATATAGGCTGAGAGAGACAGAGATAGAGACATATACACAGTCACATTCACAGCCACATAGGCAGAGAGACAGGGAGAGACATATACCCAGACACATACACAGTCACATAGGCAGACAGAGAGAGAGACAGCGAGAGACCTACACACAGAGACAAGCACAGCCACATAGGCACACAGAGAGAGAGAGAGAGAGGGCGAGAGACATACACAGCCACATAGGCAGACAGAGAGGGAGAGACAGCGAGAGACATACACAGCCACATAGGCAGACAGAGAGAGAGACAGCGAGAGACATATACACAGAGACATGCACAGCCACATAGGCAGGCAGAGAGAGAGAGAGAAAGAGCGAGAGACATACACAGCCACATAGGCAGACAGAGAGAGAGAGACAGCGAGAGACATATACACTGACACATACACAGCCACATAAGCAGACAGAGAGAGAGAGAGACAGCGAGAGACATAGACACAGACACATACACAGCCACATAGGCAGACAGTGACAGACAGACAGCGAGAGACATATACACAGATACATACAAAGACACACAGGCAGACAGAGAGAGAGACAGCGAGAGACATATACTGACACATACACAGCCACATAGGCAGACAGAGAGGGAGACAGCGAGAGGCATATACCCAGACACATATACAGCCACATAGTCGGAGAGAAAAAGAGACAGACATACACAGACACATACACAGCCACATAGGCAGACAGAGAGACAGAGAGAGAGAGACAGCGAGAGACATAGACACAAACACATACACAGCCACATAGGCAGACAGAGAGAGACAGCGAGAGACATATACACAGACACATACAAAGACACACAGGCAGACAGAGAGAGAGACAGCGAGAGACATATACTGACACATACACAGCCACATAGGCAGGCCGAGAGAGAGACAGCGAGAGGCATATACCCAGACACATATACAGCCACATAGTCGGAGAGAGAAAGAGACAGACATACACAGACACATACACAGCCACATAGGCAGACAGAGAGACAGAGAGAGAGACAGCGAGAGACATATACACAGACACATAGGCAGACAGTGACAGACAGACAGCGAGAGACATATACACAGACACATACACATCCACATAGGCAGACAGAGAGAGACAGTGAGAGACGTATACACAGACACATACACATCCACATAGGCTGACAGAGAGAGAGAGAGACAGCGAGACACATATACACAGACACATACAGAGCCACATTGGCAGACAGTGACAGACAGACAGCGAAAGACATATACACAAACACATACACAGCCACAGAGGCAGACAGAGAGAGGAAGCGAGAGACATATACACAGACACATATGCAGCCACATAGTCAGAGAGAGAAATGGATAGAGAGACATATACATAGACACATACAAAGCCACATAGGCAGACAGTGACAGACAGACAGCGAGAGACATATACACAGACACATACACATCCACATAGGCAGACAGAGAGAGACAGTGAGAGACGTATACACAGACACATACACATCCACATAGGCTGACAGAGAGAGAGAGAGACAGCGAGACACACATACACAGACACATACAGAGCCACATAGGCAGACAGTGACAGACAGACAGCGAAAGACATATACACAAACACATACACAGCCACATAGGCAGACAGAGAGAGGAAGCGAGAGACATATACACAGACACATATGCAGCCACATAGTCAGAGAGAGAAATGGACAGAGAGACATATACACAGACACATACAAAGCCACATAGGCAGACAGTGACAGACAGACAGCGAGAGACATATACACAGACACATACACATCCACATAGGCAGACAGAGAGAGAGACAGCGAGAGACATATACACAGACACATACACAGCCTCATAGGCAGACAGAGAGAGGAAGCGAGAGACATATACACAGACACATATGCAGCCACATAGTCAGAGAGGGAAATGGACAGAGAGACATATACACAGACACATATGCAGCCACATAGTCAGAGAGAGAAATAGACAGAGAGACATATACACAGACACATACAAAGCCACATAGGCAGACAGTGACAGACAGACAGCGAGAGACATATACACAGACACATACACATCCACATAGGCAGACAGAGAGAGAGACAGCGAGAGACATATACACAGACACATACACAGCCACATAGGCAAACAGTGAGAGAGAGAGACAGCCAGAGACATATACACAGACACATACACAGGCACATAGGCAGACAGAGAGAGAGCGAGAGAAGTACACAGAGAGACATACACAGTCACATAGGCAGACAGAGAGAGGGAGAGGGCCAGCGAGAGACACACACAGAGACATACACAGCCACATAGGCGGACCGAGAGAGAGAGAGAGACAGCGAGAGACATATACACAGACACATACACAGCCACATAGGAAACAGAGAGAGAGAGAGGGAGAAAGCGAGAGACATATACACAGACACATACACAGCCACATAGGCAGACAGGGAGAGACAGCGAGAGACATATACACAGACACATACACAGCCACATAGGCAGACAGAGAGAGAGAGATAGAGTGAGACAGCGAGAGACATATACCCACACACATACACAGCCACATAGGCAGACAGAGAGAGAGAGACAGCGAGAGACATATACACAGACACATACACAGCCACATAGGCAGACAGAGAGAGAGACATATACACAGACACATGCACAGCCACATATGTAGACAGAGAGATGGACACAGCGAGAGACATATTTACAGACACATACACAGCCACATAGGCAGACAGAGAGAGAGAGACATATACACAGACACATACACAGCCACATAGACAGACAGAGAGAGAAGGAGACATATACACAGACACATACACAGCCACATAGGCAGACAGAGAGAGCGAGACAGCGAGAGACATATACACAGACACATACACAGCCGGATAGGCAGACATGAGTGAGACAGCGAGAGACATACACAGACACATACACAGCCACATAGGCAAAGAGAGAGATAGAGACATATACACAGTCACATTCACAGCCACATAGGCAGAGAGAAAGAGAGAGAGACATATATACAGACACATACACAGTCACATATGCAGACAGAGAGAGAGACAGTGAGAGACATGCACACAGAGACATACAGAGCCAGTTAGGCAGACAGACAGAGAGAAAGACTGCGAGAGACATACACAGCCACATAGGCAGACAGATAGAGAGAGACAGCGAGAGACATACACACAGAGACATACACAGCCACATAGGCAGACAGAGAGAGAGCGAGACAGGGAGAGACAAATACACAGGCACATACACAGACACATAGGCAGAGAGAGAGAGAGACAGCGAGAGACATATACACAGACACATACACAGCCACATAGGGAGACAGAGAGAGAGGCAGCGAGAGACATATACACAGACACATTCACAGCCATAGGGAGACAGAGAAAGATGAAGCGAGAGACATATACACAGACACATTCATAGCCACACAGGCAGGCAGAGAGAGAGAGACATATACACAGACACATACACAGCCACACAGGCAGACAGAGAGAGAGAGATAGAGAGAGACTGCGAGAGACATACACAGACACATACACAGGCACATAGGCAGACAGAGAGAGACAGCGAGAGACATATACACAGACACATACACAGCCACATAGGCAGAGAGAGAGAGAGACAGAGACATATACACACTCACATACACAGTCACATAGGCAGAGAGACAGAGAGAGAGACAGCGAGAGACATATACACAGACACATACACAGCCACATAGGGAGACAGAGAGAGACAGCGAGAGACATATACACAGACACATTCACAGCCATAGGGAGACCAAGAGAGAGGCAGCGAGCGACATATACACAGACACATTGGCAGACAGAGAGAGAGAGACAGCGAGAGACATATACACAGACACATACACAGCCACATAGGCAGAGAGAGAGATTGAGACAGCGAGAAACAAATACACAGACACATACACAGCCACATACGCAGACGGAGAGAGACAGCGAGAGACAAATACACAGACACATACACAGCTACATAGTGCACTACCCTTCACGGGATGTAGTCAATTTTTAGTGGGAGTAGGATCACGAAACGGGGAAGCGGCAGGACCTTTTCAGTCAAAGGAGTGCCCCCCACCTTTATTACAAAAATAAAATGTCAGATTTGGATCAACACAATTTTAATAAATGATAATTACAAATGTTGAGGCTTGATAAGATTACAATTATATGTGTCTATGTTTTATCGGATGATAAGAATTACCAGTGGACGATAACAATAAATATGAATGAAGTGAGTTGTACAGATTTTCCGGCTATATACCAAGTTTACCTGTTTGAAATCTGAATTATTATTATTCGCATAAGTGACGACTTAACCCCATAAACTCATTGCCCCATAGAAATAATTATATCACCAGATCGATCCCGCATAGTTACGGCGGTAGTAGAGAGCGAGAGAGAGAGAAGAGCTACATACCTCTGCCGATTACCGTCACGACTGACTACTAGAGACAGACCACCACACACTGACTGCCCTCTCTCTCTCTCTCTCTCCCTCACGTAGGGTGCGCACGACTATAGCACTACCTATCGGGCCAGCGCCGCCCTAAAAAAAAAAACGAACGTGCAATCAGCACAATCACCCCCTCCCCCATCTAACAACATCACCTCACCATAGGATAAAGGCAGATTAAACACGGTTAAGACACAGCCAAGAACTTAAAGGATACACCTTGAACCACCAGATTATCTTGTTTTGGTCACTGTGAGATCACTGGCATAGAACACTATCACCTTCACCACTTCACTGTTGGGGTCACAGTAACACTGGGGACACTTGTTCAGTGGCAGAGGGGCTTAGTTGATTGCCAACTGTCTTTCGTCAGAAAGATCCCACGTTGTCGAGTGCGAAGGCCGTCGATCCTGACTTTGGGAATGCGTCTTAGCACTCGCTGAAATGGGCGTCATGTCACCAAGATGCTTGTGCGTGAACACCCGACGTAGACAGACCCGACGCAAACGGCGCCCCATCGTAACTGCGGAACCCTGTTCACCAGGAGTCCACATTCCGACTCTTATAGCTGCAGCATAACAACAGTTGATCGCCAGATTCATCGCTCAACAGTGCCAACTTGAGATGGTCAGGTGCTTTCGGAGGGGTAGACAAAGGTTTGGTGAGGCTGTAAACAGAAATCAAATCCGGCAGAAAAAGGAACATTCGCAGATTTCAAATAGGCTGTTACTGAACTCTTAGATAGAATCACTGGCATATAACCTTGGGCAATTTACCTTACCACCAAGTGTGGCTATCTACAAGCACAGATATTTAACAGGAAATAACAATTCAAATTAATTTTAGAATCACAAAAGGTGATAACAATTAACAATAAAGTGTTTAACAATAACAATATAAAATGCAAAGCAATTTAGTAACTAAATCAGAAAGTGATAACATTCGATATCAATTATTTAACAATAACAATATAAAGGTAATATTAAAAATGACACGAGTAATAACATTCAATATACATTATTTAAATGATCAGCTGAAAAACAAGGCCTTGTACAAATTAATGCGCATATAAAACCCCCTTACTGGCCAGACAACACAAAAACACAAAACATATCACACATAATTAGTAAACGAGAAAAGGCCACCAGACACACACACTCTAAACATTCCAGACACACTTCTCAAACCTACCACAAACACACACATCACCACAGCGAGGGGAGGAACGAAAAACTAGTGGAGCCGTAAAGGTATGCTACCCGCTAAACACAAGACACGCTTCATACCAAAATAAAGTACTCCTCCCACACCATAACAATAACATACAAAGAAAAACAAACACCAAATATAAACAAACAGTAACTCCACATCATAACAACACACTAACCAAAACAAATAACGAAAAGCAACAAGGAATGAAGTAGAAGGGAGGTTCTACACCTTAACCTACACAAAAGGTTTCAATTGGGAAATATGAGCTCTCCTCTCTCTGCCATTTCGTAAGTCTTTTAGACGTACTGAAACATTTTTATATATATCTATAATTTCATACGGCCCGACATACCTCGGGGCCAACTTGGCGGCATATGCGTTACCCTTGGACGATTGCGTAAAGAACTTACAAAACACTCTCTGACCTATAGCGTACGGCGAAGGCCTCTTGCCGACGTCATAGCGTCGCTTTACCTGAGCATGGGATCTGATGAGATTACGAAAGGCCGACTTCCAGGTCTTACGTATCTCTTCTTGGGTATACGTTTGAGGCAACAAATCATTCAAGTGCCAAAGGTTAGCTAATGGTGAATTAGGCGTATAAGCTAACATCAACCGGTATGGGGTAACGCCATGCGACTCATGGCGAGCCGAATTAAAGGCTAACTGTAGACGTGGTAAATTGGTATCCCACTTTGAATGGTTATCGTGATGATATGCTATTAAGTCTGACTTAAGGTTTCTATTGAACCTTTCGGCGTGTGAAGGGCAAGGGTAATACGGAGTGGTATTGATGGTTTTGACCCCCCAACCAAAACAGAAGTTCCTGAAAACACTTGAGGTAAACTGAGAGCCATTATCCGTAACCAGATAACGAGGAGCACCAAAGGCCGCAAAAATGGAAGCTAAAACCTTTATAACGCCTCTGGCATTGGCCTTGGGTAAAGGATTTAACCACACAAATTTACTAATGGAGTCAACCGTCACTAACGCATAAGTATTGCCCTGAACCGAGCGGGGAAATGGCCCCACAAAATCAACAAATAACTTCTCTAAGGGCCTAGTGGCCACCTCGGATGCCAAACCTTTCCACATGGCACATTGGGCCGGCTTAGCCATGGCGCAAACATGACATGATTTAATTCTACTGACGATATCCTTAACCATTCCCGGCCAAGTGAAATATTCACTGATTTTATTTTTGGTTTTGGAAATACCCAAATGGCCCCCTAACGGTGAATTATGGTAATAATCAAACACCACAGGTATTAAAGACTGGGGGAGGACTATCTTCGTCTTGTTATCCCGGTTATGTCGAATCATCAAAACCCCGTCCTTAAGAAAATACCCATCTACGCACTGACCTCTCTCAATATTTAATATTATTTGTTTAATCGTCACATCTCTGCGTTGGTGCTCGCCTATACTGGTGTACAATTCAGGAAAAGCTAGGCAAACGCCTATGTCCAACGTCAGGCTAGAAGAGGGAGGGTCAGGTTCAGCAAACACACGTGTCAAGGCGTCCGCTAAACAGTTATCAGCTCCCCTGATGTGTACGGGCGTAAACTTAAATGCTCCTATTCGTACGCCCCAACGAGCCAACCTCCCAGTAGATCTTGGGGTAGCAAGGGCCCAAGTAAGCGCCTGGTTGTCACACTCCAGGGTAAATTCTACATGCTCTAAATACTGCCTATACTTTTCTAATCCCAACAGTACCGCGAGAGTTTCCAATTCATAGACTGAATACTTGCGCTCGACCTCGGTCAAAGTTCTCGAGGTATAATAAATGGGCCTACGCCCGGAGGGGAAATCTTGCAAAAGGACCGCGGCCAAGGCTCCTTTGCTTGCGTCGGTTTGCAAGATAAATCGCCTACTAAAATCGGGAAATGCTAAGACCGGAGGGTTCATGATTGCTTGCTTGAGATCTAAAAAGGCGCTTTCTTGTTCCTGGGTCCAAATGAAAGGTATTCCCTTTCGGCGTAACCGGTTCAGGGGCTCCGCCCTGGCTGCATAATTGGGGATAAACTTATTAAAAAAATTCACCATGCCAACAAAACGCGCCAAAGCCTTCACGTTCTTAGGAGGTGGAAAGGTCCTAATGGATTTCGTCCTATCCGGATCAATGGTCACCCCGGCAGGTGAAACTATATGGCCGAGGAAAGAAATCTGACTCGTCGCAAAGACACATTTTTCTTTCTTGAGCGTCAAACCGGCACTTTCCAGCCGTTTAAATACTTCTCGCAAATGGTCACAATGGGTATCAAAATCTGGCGAGTAAATCACTACGTCATCAAGATAATTGTAAACATACTCAAATTTAAGGTCAGAAAACAGATTATCGAGCAATCTAGTTAACACTTGGGCACCGGTGGCTAAACCATAAGGAACTCTTTGGAACTCGTACAGGCGCCAAGGGGTCACGAACCCGGTCACGTGTTTGCACTCTTCCGACAAGGGAATCTGATAGTACGCATTATTTAGGTCCAGGGTGGTAAATACCTTGGCTGCTTTAAAATGGTGAGCAGCCGTATGTAAATCCGGGATAGGTTGGGATTCCAAACGGATTTTCTTATTTAAACGTCTGTAGTCAACAACGGGCCTAAAATCTCCATCCCCTTTAGGCACTAGGAACATGGGACTACTATAAGAAGATGTAGAAGGGCGAATTATACCTTGTTCCAACATTTTGTTTATCTTGTGCTTTAAAACAGCCATCTTAGGAGGGGTCAACCTATACGGCGGGAGTTTTACCGGAGTGGTGTCCTCTAGCTCAATTTTGTATTGTATCAAATTAGTAACACCCGGCTTCCCCGAAAATAACTTGTGGAAATGTTGCAACAAGTTCTCCATTTTACCCTGCTGCTCCTCGGTCAAATGGGTCAAGCTATCCCTACCACCACCTAAGTGAAGGTCTGAAGGGCTTCGTACACATGAAGCTGAATATCGTACCATACGCTTGCGATAGAAGGGGATCTTCACGGTTGGTGCAAAAGCAAAAGATATCTCACGCCTAGCAAAGTCAAAGGCCAACCCCACCCGAGCCATAAAGTCTGCTCCTAAAATCAAATGGTGAGGTAACCCCGGTAACAGGTAGCACCAATGTTTCCATGTAAACTGCGGGAATCGCAAAGTAAGAAGCACCCTGTTTTCGACCTGAAACTCTTGGCCATTTACTGAAACACATTGTAGGGGTTCCCTCTCGGGCTTCAACCCACACTTAGACAATACCTCTTTAAAATATTTCTCCTGCACTAAGGAACAACTGCTCCCCGTATCCAACAAAGTCGTGACTGGAACCTTCCCCACCACAAGGTGTAGAAAAGGTTTTGAATCAAACGGGAGTCCCTTGACGCGGCCAAAAATAGCATTAACACTAGGGCTTCTGCCCTGTCCCTGGCGTCAAATGCGCCTCGGGATGTACCCACTTTCACGGGTCAATGTTGTTCCCTGAGATCGGCGATTACGCGTAAGGGGACACTGCCTCACCAAATGCCCCTCCATTCCACACCTATAACAATTACGCGCCCCAGCCACATTGCGCCGAGGAGACACCTCAACTGACGAAGGTAAACTCAATCGTGGTAAGATGGGGGGAGAGCGAATTATGTTGCAACCACGTACACTATCGGCTTCGTTAAGCTCGGCCAATGACGGCACCAAAGAGTCCAATTCACTAAAAGTAACGGGACGGCTGGTAAAGATCAAAGCTGAACGTGTCTCCCTAGTAAGTCCTGACAAAGCGATGTCACACACCTGTTGCTCACTATCAGGCAGCAGCAATACACGTGCATAATGCTTAACCCTCTCCACATATTCCAAAAATGATTCCTGAAACCCCTGCGGCCTCAAGTAATTTTGTTGAATTATGGCCATTAGCGCCCTACGAGGGACAAAACATCGTAACACTTCCTCATGTAAAGCACGTATGGGGTGCGTAGCCTGCTTAGATCGATCCAACATATTGAGAGCCATGCCCTTAACCTTGCTAGCAATTGCCTGTAACAACACAATTTGCGGCACGTCAGCCCTTTCAGCTGTTTCACTTGCACGTACTAAAAATCTCAGAAAATCCACAGCCGTTGTAACATCTGTCACTACAAAATCAGGTTGGGATTGAACAAATTCCTGTAGCGGGTGCAACAACTTAATCCGCTGATATGCCGATACCATTTCACTGCCCAGGGGATTTATCGATCTAGAAACTTCGGCAAGCTGTTCGTTGGATAGTTCGGGGCCGCCATCTTTGGACATTACCCCGTCCAAACTCTGATAAATAGACTGAAACCCTTCGCGTAACTGAGGCAACGAAGTTCCAAAAGAAAGGTCAGGAAAGTATTTCACGAGGTATTCAAGTCTTCGAATATAATGGGTCACCCTCGCAGAAAGCCTTCTAAGCTGCTGTTTAGTAAGTGCCTTTCCCAAGTCAGAATCAGTAAACAACTCTTTAAATTCGAACAAAGCCTTCTCGCATTCACCCGGTGCGTCCTGCACCAACACATTATCAGCACTCAACCGTCTAATGGGGCAATCTTTCACCTTACGGAACTCTTCCAATGTGGTCGCAACATCCGCGGTCGGAATCAAAACTCCACCTCGTATAGCCAACTCAAAATTTAGTTCACCTTTCCGTAGAAAGGCCGCGTCCACTACAGTAACCATTTTGTTACTCTTCCAATTCAAACCAAATTTTGAAAAGCCAAACTATCTTTCTAATAATCCCACTTACGATTTTTCTTGAAAAGTAACCACGCTCTGCTACCAGAGAATTGCACTACCCTTCACGGGATGTAGTCAATTTTTAGTGGGAGTAGGATCACGAAACGGGGAAACGGCAGGACCTTTTCAGTCAAAGGAGTGCCCCCCACCTTTATTACAAAAATAAAATGTCAGATTTGGATCAACACAATTTTAATAAATGATAATTACAAATGTTGAGGCTTGATAAGATTACAATTATATGTGTCTATGTTTTATCGGATGATAAGAATTACCAGTGGACGATAACAATAAATATGAATGAAGTGAGTTGTACAGATTTTCCGGCTATATACCAAGTTTACCTGTTTGAAATCTGAATTATTATTATTCGCATAAGTGACGACTTAACCCCATAAACTCATTGCCCCATAGAAATAATTATATCACCAGATCGATCCCGCATAGTTACGGCGGTAGTAGAGAGCGAGAGAGAGAGAAGAGCTACATACCTCTGCCGATTTCCATCACGACTGACTACTAGAGACAGACCACCACACACTGACTGCCCTCTCTCTCTCTCTCTCCCTCACGTAGGGTGCGCACGACTATAGCACTACCTATCGGGCCAGCGCCGCCCTAAAAAAAAAAAAACGAACGTGCAATCAGCACAATAGGCAGACAGAGAGAGACAGCGAGAGACATATACACAGTCACATTCACAGTCACATAGGCAGAGAGACAGAGAGAGAGACAGCGAGAGACATATACACACATACACAGCCACATAGGGAGAAAGAGAGAGAGACAGCGAGAGACATATACACAGACACATTCACAGCCATAGGGAGACAGAGACAGAGGCCGCGAGAGACATATACAAAGACACATTCATAGCCACATAGGCAGACAGAGAGAGAGAGAGACATATGCAATGACACATACGCAGCCACATAGGCAGAGAGAGAGAGACAACGAGAGACATATACACAGACACATACACAGCCACATAGGGAGACAGAGAGAGAGGCAGCGAGAGACATATACACAGACACATTCACAACCATAGGGAGACAGAGAGAGAGAGGCAGCAAGAGACACATACACAGACACATTCATAGCCACATAGGCAGACGGAGAGAGAGAGACATATACACAGACACATACACAGCTACATAGGCAGACATAGAGAGAGAAATAGAGAGAGACAGCGAGAGACATATACACAGACACATACACAGCCACATAGGCAGACAGAGAGAGAGACATATACACAGACACATACATAGCCACATAATCAGACAGAGGGAGACAGCGAGAGACATATACACAGACACATACACAGCCACATAGGCAGACAAAGAGAGAGAGAGACGTATACACAGAATCACACACAGCCACATAAGCAGACAGAGAGAGAGAGAGAGAGAAAGTGAGCGAGAGACATATACACAGACACATACACAGCCACATGGGCAGACAGAGAGAGAGAGACAGCGAGAGACATATACTCAGACACATATAGAGCCACATAGGCAGAGAGAGAGAGAGATAGATACATATACACAGTCACATTCACAGCCACATAGGAAGACAGAGAGAGAGACAGCGAGAGACATATACACAGACACATACACAGTCACATAGGCAGACAGAGTGAGAGACAGGGAGAGACATACACACAGAGACATACACAGCCACATAGACAGAAAGAGAGGGAGAGACAGCGAGAGACATACGCACAGAGACATACACAGCTACATAGGCAGACAGAGAGAGAGAGAGAGCGAGAGACATACACAGCCACATAGGCAGACAGAGAGAGAGAGTGATAGCGAGAGACATACACACAGACACATACACAGCCAAATAGGCAGACAGAGAGAGAGACAGCTAGAGACATACAAACAGAGACATTCACAGCCACATAGGCAGACAAAGAGAGAGAAAGCGAGAGACATATACACAGGCACATACACAGCCACATAGGAAACAGAGAGAGAGACAGCGAGAGACATACACACAGAGACATACATAGACACCTATGCATACAGAGAGAGAGAGTGAGACAGCACAGAAACATACACAGCCACGTTGGCAGACAGAGAGAGACAGCGAGAGACATATACACAGACACATACACAGCCACATAGGCAGACAGAGAGAGACAGCGAGAGACATATACACAGACACATAGGCAGACAAACAGAGTGACAGCGAGAGACATATACACAGACACATACACAGCCACATAGACAGACAGAGAGAAATTGCGAGAGACATACAAACAGAGACATTCTCAGCCACATAGGCAGACAGAGAGAGAGAAAGCGAGAGACATATACACAGGCACATACACAGCCACATAGGAAACAGAGAGAGAGACAGCGAGAGACATATACACAGACACATACACAGCCATAGGGCGACAGAAAGAGAGGCTGCTAGAGACATATACACAGACACATTCATAGCCACATAGGCAGACAGAGAGAGAGAGACGTATACACAGACACATACACAGCCACATAGACAGAGAGAGACAGACAGCGAGAGACATATACACAGACACATACACAGCCACATAGGGAGACAGAGAGAGAGGTAGCGAGAGATATATACACAGACACATTGATAGCCACATAGGCAGACAGAGAGAGAGACTGTGAGAGACAAATACACAGACACATACACAGCCAGATAGGCTGACAGAGAGAGAGAGACATATACACAGACACATACACAGCCACATAGGCAGACAGAGACAGAGACTGTGAGAGACAAATACACAGAGACATACACAGCCACATACACAGACAGAGAGAGGGAGAGACATATACACAGACACATACACAGCCACATAGGCAGAGAGAGACAGAGACAGCGAGAGACATATACACAGACACATACAGAGCCACATAGGCAGAGAGAGAGAGAGATAGAGACATATACACAGTCACATTCACTGCCACATACGCAGAGAGACAGAAAGAGAAACATATACACAGACACATACACAGTCACATAGGCAGACAGAGAGACAGAGACAGCGAGAGATATACACACAGAGACATACACAGACACATAGGCAGACAGAGAGAGGGACAGCGAGAGACATATACACAGACACATACACAGACACATAGGCAGACATAGAGAGACCGCGAGAGACATATACACAGACACATAGGCAGACAGAGAGAGAGACAGCGAGAGGCATACACACAGACACATACACAGCCACATAGGCAGAGAGAGAGACAGCGAGAGACATACACACAGAGACATACACAGACACATAGGCAGACAGAGAGAGACAGCGAGAGACATATACACATACACATATGCAGACAGAGAGAGAGAGACAGCGAGAGACAGATACACAGACACATACACAGCCACATAGGCAGATAGAGAGAGACAGCGAAAGACATACACACAGAGACATACACAGACACATAGGCAGACAGAGAGAGAGAGACAGCGAGAGACATATACACAGACACATACACAGCCACATAGGCAGACAGAGAGAGACAACGAGAGACATATACACAGACACATAGGCAGACAGAGAGAGAGACAGCGAGAGACATATACACAGACACATACACAGCCACATAGGCAAACAGAGAGAGACGGCGAGAGACACATATACACAGACACATACACAGCCACATAGGCAGACAGAGAGAGAGAGACAGCGAGAGACATATACACAGACACATATGCAGACAGAGAGAGAGAGACAGCGAGAGACAGATTCACAGACACATACACAGCCACATAGGCAGACAGAGAGAGACAACGAGAGACATATACACAGACACATACACAGCCACATCGGCAGAGAGAGAGAGATAGAAACATATACACAGTCACATTCACAGTCACATAGGCAGAGAGATAGAGAGACAGAGACAGCGAGAGACATATACACAGAGACATACACAGCCACATAGGGAGACAGAGAGAGAAACATATACACAGACACATACACAGCCACATAGACTGACAGAGAGAGAGAAAGAGACAGATAGACAGACACATACACGGCCACATAGGCAGACAGAGAGAGAGAGACAGCGAGAGACATATACACAGACACATAGGCAGAGAGAGATAGAGACATATACACACTTACATTCACAGCCACATAGGCAGAGAGACAGAGAGAAAGACATATACAGAGACACATACACAGTCACATAGGCAGACAGAGAGAGAGACAGCGTGAGACATACACACAGAGAAATACACAGCAACATAGGCAGACAGAGAGAGAGAGAGACCCCGAGAGACATACTCACAGAGACATACACAGCCAGATAGGGAGACAGATAGAGAGACAGCGAGAGGCATACATAGCCACATAGTCAGGAAGAGAAAGAGAGAAACCGCGAGAGACATACTCACAGACACATACACAGCCACATAGGGAGACAGAGAGAGGGACAGCGAGAGACATAAACACAGAGACATACACAGTCACATAGGCAGACAGAGAGAGAGAGACACCGAGAGACATATCCACAGACACATACACAGCCACGTAGGCAGACAGAGAGAGAGACAGAGACAACGAGAGACATAGACACACAGACATTCACAGACGTATAGGCAGACAGAGCGGGAGACACAGCGAGAGACATATACACAGACACCTACACAGCCACATAGGCAGAGAGAGAGAGAGAGATAGGGACATATACACAGTCACATTCACTGCCACATTAGCAGAGAGACAGAGAGAGAGACATATACACGGACACATACACAGCCACATAGGCAGACAGATATCGACAGCGTGAGAAATATACGCTGACACATACACAGACACATAGGCAGACAGAGAGAGACAACGAGAGACATACACACAGACCCATACACAGCCACATAGGCAGACAGAGAGAGACAGCGAGAGACGCACACACACAGACACATACACAGCCACATAGGCAGACAGAGAGAGACAGCGAGAGACATATACACAGACACATACACAGCCACATAGGCAGAGAGAGAGAGATAGGGACATATACACAGTCACATGCACTGCCACATTAGCAGAGAGATAGAGAGAGAGACATATACACAGACACATACACAGCCACATAGGCAGACAGATATCGACAGCGTGAGACATATACGCTGAAACATACACAGACACATAGGCAGACAAAGAGAGACAACGAGAGACATACACACAGACCCATACACAGCCACATAGGCAGACAGAGAGAGACAGCGAGATACATATACACAGACACATACACAGCCACATAGGCAGACAGAGAGAGACAGCGAGAGACATACACACAGACACATACACAGCCACATAGGGAGACAGAGACAGAGGCAGCGAGAGACATATACAGGGACACATTCATAGCCACATAGGCAGACAGAGAGAGAGAGAGACATATGCACAGACACATACGCAGCCACATAGGCAGAGAGAGAGACAGCGAGAGACATATACACATAAACATACACAGCCACATAGGGAGACAGAGAGAGAGGCATCGAGAGACATATACACAGACACATTCACAGCCACATAGGCAGACATAGAGAGATAGAGAGAGACAAATACACAGTCACATTCACAGTCACATAGGCAGAGAGACAGAGAGAGAGACATATACACAGACACATTCACAGCCATAGGGAGACAGAGACAGAGGCAGCGAGAGACATATACACAGACACATTCATAGCCACATAGGCAGACAGAGAGAGAGAGAGAGAGAGACATATGCACAGACACATACGCAGCCACATAGGCAGAGAGAGAGACAGCGAGAGACATATACACATAAACATACACAGCCACAAAGGGAGACAGAGAGAGAGAGGCAGCGAGAGACATATACACAGACACATTCACAACCATAGGGAGACAGAGAGAGAGAGAGGCAGCGATAGACATATACACAGACACATTCATAGCCACATAGGCAGATAGAGAGAGAGACATATACACAGACACATACACAGCCACATAGGCAGACAGAGAAGGACAGCGAGAGACATATACACAGATACATACACAGCCACATAGGCAGACAGAGAGAGACAGCGAGAAACATATACACAGACACATAAACAGCCACATAGGCAGACAAAGAGAGAGAGAGACGTATACACAGACAAATACACAGCCACATAGACAGACAGAGAGAGAAAGAGACATATACACAGAATCATACACAGCCACATAGGCAGACAGAGAGAGAGACAGCGATAGACATATACACAGACACATACAGAGCCACATAGGCAGAGAGAGAGATAGATGCATACACAGTCACATTCACAGCCACATAGGCAGACACAGAGAGAGACAGCGAGAGACATATACACAGACACATACACAGTCACATAGGCAGACAGAGAAAGACACCGAGAGACATACACACAGAGACATACACAGCCACATAGGCAGAAAGAGAGGGAGAGACAGCGAGAGACATACACACAGAGACATACACAGCTACATAGGCAGACAGAGAGAGAGAGAGCGAGAGACATACACAGCCACATAGGCAGAAAGAGAGAGAGACAGCGAGAGACATACACACAGACACATACACAGCCACATAGGCAGACAGAGAGAGACAGCGAGAGACATATACGCAGGCTCATACACAGCCACATAGGAAACAGAGAGAGAGACAGCAAGAGACATACACACAGAGACATACACAGACACATATGCATATAGAGAGAGAGTGAGACAGCACAGAGACATACACAGCCACATTGGCAGACAGAGAGAGACAGCGAGAGACATATACACAGTCACATACACAGCCACATAGGCAGACAGAGAGAGACAGCGAGAGACATATACACAGAAACATAGGCAGACAAACAGAGAGACAGCGAGAGACATATACACAGACACATACACAGCCACATAGACAGACAGAGAGAAACAGCGAGAGACATATACACAACCAGGTAGGCAGACAGAGAAAGACAGCGAGCGACATATACACAGACACATAGGCAGACAGACAGAGACAGCGAGATACATATACACAGACTTATACACAGCCACATAGGCAGAGAGGGAGATAGAGACATATACATAGTCACATTCACAATCACATAGGCAGAGCGAGAGAGAGAGAGAGAGAGAGAGACAGCGGGAGACATATACACAGACACATACGCAGCCATATAGGGAGACAGAGAGAGAGAGGCAGCGATAGACATATACACAGAAACATTCATAGCCACATAGGCAGATAGAGAGAGAGACATATACACAGACACATACACAGCCACATAGGCAGACAGAGAAGGACAGCGAGAGACATATACACAGACACATACACAGCCACATAGGCAGACAGAGAGAGACAGCGAGAGACATATACACAGACACATAAACAGCCACATAGGCAGACAAAGAGAGAGAGAGACGTATACACAGACAAATACACAGCCACATAGACAGACAGAGAGAGAAAGAGACATATACACAGAATCATACACAGCCACATAGGCAGACAGAGAGAGAGACAGCGATAGACATATACACAGACACATACAGAGCCACATAGGCAGAGAGAGAGAGATAGATGCATACACAGTCACATTCACAGCCACATAGGCAGACACAGAGAGAGACAGCGAGAGACATATACACAGACACATACACAGTCACATAGGCAGACAGAGAAAGACAGCGAGAGACATACACACAGAGACATACACAGCCACATAGGCAGAAAGAGAGGGAGAGACAGCGAGAGACATACACACAGAGACATACACAGCTACATAGGCAGACAGAGAGAGAGAGAGCGAGAGACATACACAGCCACATAGGCAGAAAGAGAGAGAGACAGCGAGAGACATACACACAGACACATACACAGCCACATAGGCAGACAGAGAGAGACAGCGAGAGACATATACACAGGCTCATACACAGCCACATAGGAAACAGAGAGAGAGACAGCAAGAGACATACACACAGAGACATACACAGACACATATGCATATAGAGAGAGAGTGAGACAGCACAGAGACATACACAGCCACATTGGCAGACAGAGAGAGACAGCGAGAGACATATACACAGTCACATACACAGCCACATAGGCAGACAGAGAGAGACAGGGAGAGACATATACACAGAAACATAGGCAGACAAACAGAGAGACAGCGAGAGACATATACACAGACACATACACAGCCACATAGACAGACAGAGAGAAACAGCGAGAGACATATACACAACCAGGTAGGCAGACAGAGAAGGACAGCGAGCGACATATACACAGACACATAGACAGACAGACAGAGACAGCGAGAGACATATACACAGACTTATACACAGCCACATAGGCAGAGAGGGAGATAGAGACATATACATAGTCACATTCACAGTCACATAGGCAGAGCGAGAGAGAGAGAGACAGCGGGAGACATATACACAGACACATACACAGCCATATAGGGAGACAGAGAGAGACAGCGAGGGACATATACACAGACACATTCACAGCCATAGGGAGACAGAGAGATAGGCTGAAGAGACATATACACAGACACATTCATAGCCACATAGGCAGACAGAGAGAGAGACGTATACACAGACACATACACAGCCACATAGACAGAGAGAGAGACAGCGAGAGACATATACACAGACACATACACAGCCACATAGGGAGACAGAGAGAGAGGTAGCGAGAGATATATACACAGACACATTGATAGCCACATAGGCAGACAGAGAGAAGGAGACGTATACACAGACACATACACAGCCACATAGACACAGAGAGAATGAGACAGAGAGAGACATATACACAGACACATACACAGCCACATAGGCAGACAGAGACAGAGACAGCGAGAGACATATACACAGACACATACACAGCCACATAGGCAGAGAGAGAGATAGAGACATATACACAGTCACATTCACAGCCACATAGGCAGAGAGACACAAAGAGAAACGTATACACAGACACATACACAGTCACATAGGCAGAGAGACACAAAGAGAAACATATACACAGACACATACACAATCACATAGGCAGACAGAGAGAGAGACAGCGAGAGACATACACACAGAGACATACACAGACACATAGGCACACAGAGAGAGAGAGACAGCGAGAGACATATACACAGACACATACACAGCCACATAGGCAGACAGAGAGAGACAGCGAGAGACATATACACAGACACATAGGCAGACAGAGAGAGATAGAGACATATACACAGACACATACACAGTCACATAGGCAGAGAGACACAAAGAGAAACATATACACAGACACATACACAGCCACATAGGCAGAGAGACAGCGAGAGACATATACACAGACACATACACATCCACATAGGACGACAGAGAGAGACAGCGAGAGACATATATACACAGAGACATACACAGCCACATAGGCAGACAGAGAGAGACAGAGAGAGACATATACACAGACACATATGCAGACAGAGAGAGAGAGAATGCGAGAGACAGATACACAGACACATATACAGCCATATAGGCAGACAGAGAGAGACAGCGAGAGACATATACACAGACACATACACAGCCACATCGGCAGAGAGAGAGAGATAGAGACATATACACAGTCACATTCACAGTCACATAAGCAGAGAGATAGAGAGAGAGAGAGAGAGAAAGCGACAGACATATACACAGAGACATACACAGCCACATAGGGAGACAGAGAGAGAAACATATACACAGACAGATACACAGCCACATAGACAGACAGAGAGAGAAAGAGACAGATAGACAGACACATACACAGCCACATAGGCAGAGAGAGAGAAAGAGAGTCAGCGAGAGACATATACACAGACACATACACAGCCACATAGGCAGACAGAGAGAGACAGCGAGAGACATATACACAGACACATACACAGCCACATAGGCAGAGAGAGATAGAGACATATACAAAATTACATTCACAGCCACATAGGCAGAGAGACAGAGAGAAAGACATATACAGAGACACATACACAGTCACATAGGCAGACAGAGAGAGAGACAGCGAGAGACATACACACAGAGAAATACACAGCAACATAGGCAGACAGAGAGAGAGACACCGAGAGACATACACACAGAGACATACACAGCCAGATAGGGAGACAGATAGAGACACAGCGAGAGATATACACAGCCACATAGTCAGAAAGAGAGAGAGAGAGACAGCGAGAGACATACAAACAGACACATACACAGCCACATAGGGAGACAGAAAGAGGGACAGCGAGAGACATACACACAGAGACATACACAGCCACATAGGCAGACAGAGAGAGAGAGAGAGGCAGCGAGAGGCATATCCACAGACACATACACAGCCACATAGGCAGACAGAGAGAGAGACAGAGACAGCGAGAGACATAGACACAGACACATACACAGCCACAAAGGCAGAGAGTGACAGACAGCGAGAGACATATACAAGACACATACACAGACACACAGGCAGACAGAGAGAGAGGTACAGCGAGAGACGTATATACTGACACAGAGGCAGACAGAGACACAGCGAGAGACATATACACTGACACATACACAGCCACATAAGCAGACAGAGAGAGAGAGAAAGAGACAGCGAGAGACATAGACACAGACACATACACAGCCACAAACGCAGAGAGTGACAGACAGCGAGAGACATATACAAGACACATACACAGACAAACAGGCAGACAGAGAGAGAGAGAGCGAGAGACATATATACTGACACATACACAGCCACATAGGCAGACCGAGAGAGAGACAGCGAGAGACATATACACAGACACATACACAGCCACATAGGCAGAGAGAGAGAGAGATAGAGACATATACACAGTCCCATTCACAGCCATATAGGCAGAGAGACAGAGAGAGACATATACACAGACACATACACAGTCACATAGGCAGACAGAGAGAGAGAGACAGCGAGAGACACATACACAGTCACATACAAAGCCACATAGGCAGACAGCGAGAGACACATACAAAGCCACATAGGCAGACAGCGAGAGACACATACAAAGCCACATAGGCAGACAGAGAGAGAGAGACAGCGAGAGACAAATACACAGTTACATGCACAGCCACATAGGCAGACAGACAGAGTGAGACAGCGAGAGATATATACACAGCCACATAGGCAGACAGCGAGAGGCAGCGAGAGACATATACACAGACACATATACAGCCACATAATCAGAGAGAGAAAGAGCCAGAGGGACGTATACACAGACACATACACATCCACATAGACTGACAGAGAGAGAGAGACAGCGAGACACATATACACAGTCACATACACAGCCACATAGGCAGGCAGAGAGAGACCGCGAGAGAGATATACACAGACACATATGCAGCCACATAGTCAGAGAGAGAAATGGACAGAAAGACATATACACAGACACATACAAAGTCACATAGGCAGACAGTAAGAGAGAGACAGCGAGAGACATATACACAGACACATACACATCCACATAGGCAGACAGCAAGAGAGACAGCGAGAGACATATACAAGACACATACACAGCCACATAGGCAAACAGTGAGAGAGACAGCAAGAGACATACACACAGAGACATACACAGACACATATGCATATAGAGAGAGAGTGAGACAGCACAGAGACATACACAGCCACATTGGCAGACAGAGAGAGACAGCGAGAGACATATACACAGTCACATACACAGCCACATAGGCAGACAGAGAGAGACAGCGAGAGACATATACACAGAAACATAGGCAGACAAACAGAGAGACAGCGAGAGACATATACACAGACACATACACAGCCACATAGACAGACAGAGAGAAACAGCGAGAGACATATACACAACCAGGTAGGCAGACAGAGAAAGACAGCGAGCGACATATACACAGACACATAGGCAGACAGACAGAGACAGCGAGAGACATATACACAGACTTATACACAGCCACATAGGCAGAGAGGGAGATAGAGACATATACATAGTCACATTCACAGTCACATAGGCAGAGCGAGAGAGAGAGAGAGAGAGACAGCGGGAGACATATACACAGACACATACACAGCCATATAGGGAGACAGAGAGAGACAGCGAGGGACATATACACAGACACATTCACAGCCATAGGGAGACAGAGAGATAGGCTGAAGAGACATATACACAGACACATTCATAGCCACATAGGCAGACAGAGAGAGAGACGTATACACAGACACATACACAGCCACATAGACAGAGAGAGAGACAGCGAGAGACATATACACAGACACATACACAGCCACATAGGGAGACAGAGAGAGAGGTAGCGAGAGATATATACACAGACACATTGATAGCCACATAGGCAGACAGAGAGAAGGAGACGTATACACAGACACATACACAGCCACATAGACACAGAGAGAATGAGACAGAGAGAGACATATACACAGACACATACACAGCCACATAGGCAGACAGAGACAGAGACAGCGAGAGACATATACACAGACACATACACAGCCACATAGGCAGAGAGAGAGATAGAGACATATACACAGTCACATTCACAGCCACATAGGCAGAGAGACACAAAGAGAAACGTATACACAGACACATACACAGTCACATAGGCAGAGAGACACAAAGAGAAACATATACACAGACACATACACAATCACATAGGCAGACAGAGAGAGAGACAGCGAGAGACATACACACAGAGACATACACAGACACATAGGCACACAGAGAGAGAGAGACAGCGAGAGACATATACACAGACACATACACAGCCACATAGGCAGACAGAGAGAGACAGCGAGAGACATATACACAGACACATAGGCAGACAGAGAGAGATAGAGACATATACACAGACACATACACAGTCACATAGGCAGAGAGACACAAAGAGAAACATATACACAGACACATACACAGCCACATAGGCAGAGAGACAGCGAGAGACATATACACAGACACATACACATCCACATAGGACGACAGAGAGAGACAGCGAGAGACATATATACACAGAGACATACACAGCCACATAGGCAGACAGAGAGAGACAGAGAGAGACATATACACAGACACATATGCAGACAGAGAGAGAGAGAATGCGAGAGACAGATACACAGACACATATACAGCCATATAGGCAGACAGAGAGAGACAGCGAGAGACATATACACAGACACATACACAGCCACATCGGCAGAGAGAGAGAGATAGAGACATATACACAGTCACATTCACAGTCACATAAGCAGAGAGATAGAGAGAGAGAGAGAGAGAGAGAGAAAGCGACAGACATATACACAGAGACATACACAGCCACATAGGGAGACAGAGAGAGAAACATATACACAGACAGATACACAGCCACATAGACAGACAGAGAGAGAAAGAGACAGATAGACAGACACATACACAGCCACATAGGCAGACAGAGAGAGAGAAAGAGAGTCAGCGAGAGACATATACACAGACACATACACAGCCACATAGGCAGACAGAGAGAGACAGCGAGAGACATATACACAGACACATACACAGCCACATAGGCAGAGAGAGATAGAGACATATACAAAATTACATTCACAGCCACATAGGCAGAGAGACAGAGAGAAAGACATATACAGAGACACATACACAGTCACATAGGCAGACAGAGAGAGAGACAGCGAGAGACATACACACAGAGAAATACACAGCAACATAGGCAGACAGAGAGAGAGACACCGAGAGACATACACACAGAGACATACACAGCCAGATAGGGAGACAGATAGAGACACAGCGAGAGATATACACAGCCACATAGTCAGAAAGAGAGAGAGAGAGACAGCGAGAGACATACAAACAGACACATACACAGCCACATAGGGAGACAGAAAGAGGGACAGCGAGAGACATACACACAGAGACATACACAGCCACATAGGCAGACAGAGAGAGAGAGAGAGGCAGCGAGAGGCATATCCACAGACACATACACAGCCACATAGGCAGACAGAGAGAGAGACAGAGACAGCGAGAGACATAGACACAGACACATACACAGCCACAAAGGCAGAGAGTGACAGACAGCGAGAGACATATACAAGACACATACACAGACACACAGGCAGACAGAGAGAGAGGTACAGCGAGAGACATATATACTGACACAGAGGCAGACAGAGACACAGCGAGAGACATATACACTGACACATACACAGCCACATAAGCAGACAGAGAGAGAGAGAAAGAGACAGCGAGAGACATAGACACAGACACATACACAGCCACAAACGCAGAGAGTGACAGACAGCGAGAGACATATACAAGACACATACACAGACAAACAGGCAGACAGAGAGAGAGAGAGAGAGCGAGAGACATATATACTGACACATACACAGCCACATAGGCAGACCGAGAGAGAGACAGCGAGAGACATATACACAGACACATACACAGCCACATAGGCAGAGAGAGAGAGAGATAGAGACATATACACAGTCCCATTCACAGCCATATAGGCAGAGAGACAGAGAGAGACATATACACAGACACATACACAGTCACATAGGCAGACAGAGAGAGAGAGACAGCGAGAGACACATACACAGTCACATACAAAGCCACATAGGCAGACAGCGAGAGACACATACAAAGCCACATAGGCAGACAGCGAGAGACACATACAAAGCCACATAGGCAGACAGAGAGAGAGAGACAGCGAGAGACAAATACACAGTTACATGCACAGCCACATAGGCAGACAGACAGAGTGAGACAGCGAGAGATATATACACAGCCACATAGGCAGACAGCGAGAGGCAGCGAGAGACATATACACAGACACATATACAGCCACATAATCAGAGAGAGAAAGAGCCAGAGGGACGTATACACAGACACATACACATCCACATAGACTGACAGAGAGAGAGAGACAGCGAGACACATATACACAGTCACATACACAGCCACATAGGCAGGCAGAGAGAGACCGCGAGAGAGATATACACAGACACATATGCAGCCACATAGTCAGAGAGAGAAATGGACAGAAAGACATATACACAGACACATACAAAGTCACATAGGCAGACAGTAAGAGAGAGACAGCGAGAGACATATACACAGACACATACACATCCACATAGGCAGACAGCAAGAGAGACAGCGAGAGACATATACAAGACACATACACAGCCACATAGGCAAACAGTGAGAGAGAGAGACACCCAGAGACATATACACAGACACATACACAGCCATATAGGCAGACAGAGAGAGAGAGAGAGAGCGAGAGAAGTACACAGAGAGACATACACAGTCACATAGGCAGACAGAGAGAGGGAGAGGGCCAGCGAGAGACACACACAGAGACAAACACAGCCACATAGGCAGACAGAGAGAGAGAGAGACTGCGAGAGACATACACAGACACATACGCAGCCAGATAGGCAGACACAGAGAGAGCGACAGACATACACAGCCACATAGGCAGACACAGAGAGAGAGAGAGAGACAGCGAGAGACATATACACAGCCACATAGAAAGACCGAGAGAGAGAGAGGGACAGCGAGAGGCACACACAGAGACATACACAGCCACATAGGCAGACAGAGAGAGACAGCGAGAGACATATACACAGCCACATAGGCAGACAGAGAGAGAGAGAGGGGTTGCCAGCGAGAGGCACACACAGAGACATACACAGCCACATAGGCTGACGGAGAGAGAGAGAGAGATGGACAGCGAGAGACACACGCAGAGACATACACAGCCACATAGGGAGACAGAGAGAGAGAGAGAGGGACAACGAGAGACACACACAGAGATATACACAGCCACATAGGCAGACAGAGAAAGAGAGAGAGAGGGACAGCGAGAGACACACACAGAGACATTCACAGCCACATAGGCAGACAGAGAGAGAGAGAGAGAGAGAGAGGGACAGCGAGAGGCACACAAGAGGAATACAGAGCAACATAGGCAAACAGAGAGAGAGAGAGAGAGAGAGGGACAGCGAGAGACACACACAGAGGCATACACAGCCACATAGGCAGACAGAGAGAGAGAGAGAGAGAGGGACAGTGAGAGACACACACAGAGAATACACAGCCACATAGGCAGACAGAAGAGAGAGAGAGGGGGACAGCGAGAGATACACACAGAGGCATACACAGCCACATAGGCAGACAGAGAGAGAGAGAGAGAGACAGCGAGAGACACACACAGAGACATACGCAGTCACATAGGCAGTCAGAGAGAGAGGGACAGCGAGAGACTCATACACAGTCACATACACAGCCACATAGGAAGACAGCGAGAGACACATACAAAGCCACATAGGCAGACAGAGAGAGAGAGAGACAGCGAGAGACATATACATAGCCACATAGGCAGACAGCGAGAGGCAGCGAGAGACATATACACAGACACATATACAGCCACATAGTCAGAGAGAGAAAGAGACAGAGGGACGTATACACAGACACATACACATCCACATAGACTGACAGAGAGAGAGAGAGACAGCGACACACATATACACAGACACATACACAGCCACATAGGCAGACAGAGAGAGATAGCGAGAGACATATACACAGACACATAGGCAGACAGAGAGATAGAGAGAGAGGGACAGTGAGAGACACACACAGAGACATACACAGTCACATAGGCAGACAGAGACAGGGAGAGGGCCAGCGAGAGACACACACAGAGACATACACAGCCACATAGGCAGACAGAGAGAGAGAGTGAGAGAGAGAGAGACTGCGAGAGACATATACACAGACACATACACAGCCAGATAGGCAGACAGAGAGAGAGCGACACACATACACAGCCACATAGGCCGACAGAGAGAGAGAGACAGCGAGAGACACACAGAGACATACACAGCCACATAGGCAGACCGAGAGAGAGAGAGAGACTGCGAGAGACATATACACAGACACATACACAGTCAGATAGGCAGACAGAGAGAGAGCAAGAGACATACAGAGCCACATAGGCAGACAGAGAGAGAGAGAGAGACAGCGAGATACATATACACAGCCACATAGGAAGAGAGAGAGAGAGGGACAGCGAGAGGCACACACAGAGACATACACAGCCACATAGGCAGATAGAGAGAGACAGCGAGAGACATATACAAACCCACATAGGCAGGCAGTGAGAGATACACAGTGAGAGGCATATACACAGACACATACACAGCCACATAGGCAGACAGAGAGAGAGAGAGAGAGCGAGAGACATACTCAGCCTCCTAGGCAGACAGAGAGAGAGACAGCGAGAGACATATACACAGCCACATAGGAAGACAGAGAGAGAGAGAGAGAGAGAGGGCCAGCGAGAGACACACATAGAGACATACACAGCCACATAGGCAGACAGAGAGGGAGAGAGAGACACAGCGAGAGACATACACAGACACATACACAGCCACATAGGCAGACAGAGAGAGAGAGAGCGAGAGACATAGACAGCCACATAAGCAGACACTGAGAGAGAGAGAGAGACAGCGAGAGACATATACACAGCCACATAGGAAGACAGAGAGAGAGGGACAGCGAGAGACACACACAGAGACATACACAGCCACATAGGCAGACAGAGAGAGAGAGGCAGCGAGAGACATATACACTGACACAGACACAGCCACATAAGCAGGCAGTGAGAGGAGACAGCGAGAGACATATACACAGACACATACACAGCCATATAGGCAGACAGAGAGAGACAGCGAGAGACATATACAAGACACATTCACAGACACACAGGCAGACAGAGAGAGAGAGACAGCTAGAGACATATATACTGACACATACACAGCCACATAGGCAGACAGAGAGAGAGACAGGGAGAGACATATACACAGCCACATACGAAGACAGAGAGAGACAGGGCCAGCGAGGGACACACACAGAGACATACACAGCCACATAGGCAGACAGAGAGAGAGAGACAGACAGCGAGAGACATATACACAGACACATAGACAGCCACTTAGGCAGACAGAGAGAGATAGAGCGAGAGACATACACAGCCACATAGGCAGACAGACAGAGTGAGACAGCGAGAGACATATACACAGACACATAGGCAGACAGCGAGAGAGAGAGACAGCGAGAGACACATACACAGTCACATACACAGCCACATAGGAAGACAGCGCGAGACACATACAAAGCCACATAGGCAGACAGAGAGAGAGAGATAGCGAGAGACAGATACACGGTCACATGCACAGCTACATAGGCAGACAGACAGAGTGGGACAGCGAGAGACATATACACAGCCACATAGGCAGACAGAGAGAGAGAGAGAAAGGGACCGCAAGAGAGACACACAGAGACATACACAGCCACATAGGCAGACAGAGAGAGAGAGTGAGGGACAGGGAGACACACATACACAGTCATATACATAGCCACATAGGCAGACAAAGAGAGAGAGAGAGGGACAGCGAGAGTTACACACAGAGACATACACAGCCACATAGGCCGGCAGAGAGAGAGAGGAAGAGCGAGAGACACACACAGAGACAAAAACAGCCACATTGGTAGACAGAGAGAGAGAGAGAGGGACAGCGAGAGACACATACACAGTCACATACACAGCCACATAGGCAGACAGAGAGAGAGAGCGAGAGAGAGGTACAGGGAGAGACACACACAGTCACATACACAGCCACATAGGCAGACAGAGAGAGAGAGAGGGACAGCTAGAGACACATCCACAGACACATGCACAGCCACATAGGCAGACAGAGAGAGAGTGAGGGACAGCGAGAGACACACACACAGAGGCATACACAGCCACATAGGCAGACAGAGAGAGAGAGAGAGAGAGAGAGAGAGGGACAGCGAGAGACATATACACAGACACATGCACAGCCACATAGGCGGACAGAGAGAGAGAGAGTGAGAGAGGGACAGCGAGAGACACACAGAGGCATACACAGCCACATAGGCAGACAGAAAGAGAGAGAGAGGGACAGCGAGAGACACAGAAACATACACAGCCACATAGGCAGACAGAGAGAGAGAGAGAGGGACAGCGAGAGAGACATACACAGGCACATGGGCAGACGGAGAGAGAGAGAGACAGCGAGAGACATATACACAGTCACATACATAGCCACATAGGCAGCCAGAGGGAGAGAGGGATAGCGAGAGACACATACACAGCCACATGGGCAGACGGAGAGAGAGAGAGACAGCGAGAGACATATACACAGCCACATAGGCAGACAGAGAGAGTGAGAGAGAGAGGGACAGCGAGAGACTCACACAGAGACATACACAGCCACATAGGCAGACAGAGAGAGAGAGAGAGGGACGGCGAGAGGCACATACACAGTCACATACAGAGCCACATAGGCAGACAGAGAGAGAGAGAGGGACAGCGAGAGACACATACACAGTCACATACACAGCCACATAGGCAGGCAGACAGAGAGAGAGAGAGAGAGAGAGAGGGACAGCGAGAGAAACATACACAGTCACATACATAGCCACATAGTCAGCCAGAGAGAGAGAGAGGGACAGCGAGAGGCACACACAGAGACATACACAGCCACATAAGCAGTCAGAGAGAGACAGCGAGAGACATATACACAGCCACATAGGCAGACACAGAGAGAGAGTGAGGGACAGCGGGAGACACACAGAGACATACACAGCCACATAGGCAGATAGAGAGAGAGAGAGGGACAGCGAGAGACACACACAGAGACATACACAGCCACATAGGCAGACAGAGAGAGAGAGAGAGAGAGAGAGGGACAGCGAGAGACACACACAGAGACATACACAGCCACATAGGCAGACAGAGAGAGAGAGAGCGAGGGACAGCGAGAGACACATACACAGTCACATACACAGCCACATAGGCAGGCAGACAGAGAGAGAGAGAGAGAGAGGGACAGCGAGAGAAACATACACAGTCACATACATAGCCACATAGTCAGCCAGAGAGAGAGAGAGGGACAGCGATAGACACACACACAGAGACTTAGACAGCCACATAGGCAGACAGAGAGAGAGAGAGAGAGAGAGAGGGACAGCGATAGACACACACACAGAGACTTACACAGCCACATAGGCAGACAGAGGGAGAGAGAGAGGGTCAGCGAGAGACACACACAGAGACATACACAGCCACATAGGCAGACAGAGAGAGAAAGAGAGAAAGAGAGAGAGAGGGACAGCGAGAGACACATACACAGGCACATACAGAGCCTCATAAGCAGACAGAGAGAGAAAGAGAGACAGCGAGGGACACATACACAGTCACATACACAGCCACATAATAAGACAGAGAGAGAGAGAGAGGGACAGCGAGAGACATACACAGAGACATACACAGCCACATAGGCAGACAGAGAGAGAGACAGCGAGAGACACATACACAGTCAGATACACAGCCACATAGGAAGACAGAGAGAGAGAGAGAGGGAGAGAGAGAGACAGCGAGAGAAATACATACAGACACACACAGAGAGCAAGACACAGACACAAACCAGAGAAAGACAGACAGATACACACGCAAGAATGACACAGACACACACACACACATAGAAAGACATAGACACACTGACAGACACACACAGGGACAGAGGGACATACACAGAGACAGAGGGACACACACGTTCAGAGTGACAGGCGCACACGGAGCAACTCTCTCTTTTTCTCTCTCACACACACAGGGACATTGTAACGGTATTACATTATGTTAAATTAAAAGGGCGGGTGACACCTTCTTAGGGAAAAAGGGAGGGGGGGTGTATGATGCGGGAATGGCCGTGTAAAGGCAGGCTCACACTTGGACGAGCAGAGGAGAAGCGCGGCGCGCCGAAAAATATCTTTTCCATGTTAATAATTGGAGCGGGTCTCACCTAAGCGCGGCGCGACGCGTAGAATTTCAGGCTTCCCTTGGCTTCCGCTCGCGGAGAAGTGATTGGAGCTCGCATCGTGTACACCTCGACCACTCTGCTGGACCACTGGAAGAACAGGGAAGCCAACTGCGTGACCTCTCGCCAGGGAGCAGCTTCTATGCACCGCGCCAACTACATACAGTGCATTTGCCAGGCCGGGCGCCGCTAGTTCGTCGCGGAGTGTGCTATAAGAGATCTGATAGCAGATTTTAGGGCACTCCAAACTGAAGAAGAAAGAAGAGACTCCACCGAGGCAGCTTTCCCGGAGCTGTCCCAACACAGGACCGGGCGTAGGCCTTCTACTAGCCTGTTTAGTGAAAGAAGCTCGCCGAGCTCTTTCACAAGCCAACCAGGAGGAAATGTCGGACGGAGGAGACTCGGTACCGACTGACAGACTCACGAGACTGCAGCCCCACAAGGTTGTAGCCAAGGGTCAGGACTCAGGTCTGGACCCGGGGTTCGCTGGAACCCCAATAGGCGCGCCGCAAGGCGTCTGGCCCTCTGTGGGGAGCCGAATGGCACCTGCACCGACCATGACAGAAAAACCGAGTACCAGCAAAGAGGTAAGACCTGACATGGTTTTGACACCCCCGAAACCCTCTACCTCGAACCCCTCACCCGGTCCCCGAGTGAGCATCGCCAAGGCGAAAGCCAAGGCACTTACTAGGGCCAAGAGTAGGCCGAAGGTGAAAAAGGCCGTGGGCCTTGTTAATCAAGGGACAGTCGACCCTATAACACCACCAGCTCCTGTCAACCCGACTCCAGCACTGCCGGATGACGATGGCTTTGTACTGGTACAAAGCCGCAGGAAAAGGTCCTCTGGTTCGAACCCAGAGCGACCCGCTTCTTCATCGGGACCTGCAGCGTCCCCCCAGCACCACGCCGCACAAAAGGCGGAAAAAATTCCGCCAATTGTGTCTGACCCCTTCCCTAATCACATCAAGGTGATGAAGGAGCTCAGGGGAAAGTTAAAGGCGGAATTCCAGGCAACACGACACCCAGGGCGTGTTGTAATCCGGACCACTTCCTCTGGAGACCATGCGGCCGCAAGGGAGGTGCTGAAAGCGGGTGGAATAAAATTCCACACGTACTCGCTCCAGCGACCCCACGTGGTCCGCAGGGTCATTAGAGGTCTTGATTCAGAGACAGACCCCCAGGATATCTGTGCCGGCCTGAAGGACGAACACGGAATCGAACCGCGGTCGTGGTGCAACTCACCACTACAAAGGTGAAGGAGGGGAAACCCACAAAGGTGCCCCTACCACTATTCCTAGTATCGGTAGAGAAACAAGGGGAGGGAACCCCTAAGATTGACGAGGTGACTCGCCTGTACTATACACGGGTCACGATTGAGCCTTATCACGGCAGGGAGGGGCCAGCCTAGTGCTATAAGTGCCTGGGTTTCCACCACTCAAGCTTTGCCTGTGAGAGGACTCTAAAGTGTCTCCGTTGTGCGGGCGAGCACCTGGTAAAGGATTGCCCGACACCAAAAGAAGAGAGAAGGTGCGCCAACTGCGATGGATGTCACATAGGGATCTATCGCGGGTGCCCTAGGAGACTTGCGATAATGCAAGGCAGACAGGTCAAGGCTGACACTGAAGTCAGAACAGGGGTCTCTTTCGCCACGGCCCTGGCGGGACACGAAGGTGCTCTCGCGCAGGCCGAGGCCGCGGAAGTAACCCCTAGCGACCAGGTTGCCAAGTCGATGACAACGCCAGTCCCGGAAAGTGTCCCACCCCAGGTTGCGAGCACAAAGCCTGCTCCAACACCCAGCACTGCTCCTAAGGAAAAGCGTCCCCCCAAGAAGGGGAAGAAGAAAGCCTCTGTGGTGGAAAACACAGAAAAGCCTACTGTGGCGAAGGATTTCAACAAAACTGTTGGAAAACTCTCCCCACCACCAGCACCCACAGCTCAAGCTGCGTCAACCACTCAGCAAGCGGCAGAGCCCGCCAATGCTAGCCCGTCCCAGCGGACTGGCCCAACCAACCCCGAGGCAGCAGTGTCTCTACAAAAGATCCCGGAACCAAACTTAGGGGACACATTCGCCTCCGAGGAGATGGCTGAATTCATCGAGTTGGCAACCTGGTTCGCCGACTTAGTTCAGCGTTCCCTCCCAATACTACGACGCTGCAGGGAAACCTTCAACAAACCCGGGATTTCCGCTGTGAAGAAGCACCTTGCGGTGCTTCAAACGGCTAAGGAACTCTACTCTAACTCCATGAGCTCTTAATGGCGCATAGAACTGTGCGTTCATTTAGAGCTGCGTTCTGGAACGCAAATGGGGTTAGAGACCAGAGACCTGGCCTGCTGGAGTTCGTGGACAGTCATGGGATTGATATCCTGATGGTCTGTGAAACGCACTTGCACGCTGGTGTACAGTTTAACCTGCCAAGTTACGCCGCTCATCGGTCTGATCGGGTCGGCCGACAGGGCGGTGGTACTGCCATTTCCATAAAGAACCATCTCACCCACACTCCTGTTACCATTCCTCCGCTACCCGCTACAACACCTGGAAGCAACCGCCATAAGGCTATCCTTGGGCGGGAACGATCTGGTGCTTGTGGCGGTATACGACCCGCCGGATGGGCACTTCTATGAAGCGGACATCACGGCACTCCTGAACCTACACCACAGGGTTTGCATTGCAGGCGACTTCAACGCAAAACACCCAAGCTGGCACAGCCGCACCCAGAACGTTAAGGGCCGGGGACTGTACCGTCTCATTAGCGGGAACCCCGCCCTTCACGCGCACGGGCCGAGAGGTCCAACCCACTACCCGGCACGCGGCGCCGCGGATGTCATCGATTTCATGATCACCAAAAACATACCATTTCACTTGGACCTCTCTGTGATTAACGATCTGGACTCCGACCACAACCCTGTTGTGGTGGATGCAGACGTTAATCTTACTGCCCTGGGAGTGCCGGACTGGGTGGATGAAGTCGACTGGGATGCAGCCGTCCTAGCCCTTCAAAACTCTGTGGAAGCAAATCCTCGAATAGACTCGATAGAGGCTCTCGAGGAGGCAGCCACGGGGTTTTCTACCTCCGTCCTAAACGCGGTGCGTGCTCACACGCATCGCATTCCTACCGAAGTACCAAACCCGACATCTATCCCTGTGTCACTTAAATGCCTCATTCAAGCAAAGAATGCTGTCAGACGGCTATGGCAGAGATTCCGACATCCTAGGATAGGAGTAATACACCAGAGGTTCAAATCCCTGGTGAGACGACTCCTAAGAAAACATAGGCAAGCAGCTTGGGACGAAACAATGCGTCACGTAAACCTCCAGGAGAGGAAACCGTGGCGCATCGTCCGAGCCTTGCGGAAAGACAAATCTGCACACCAGCATCCAGTGCACAGCCCTCGGGGAAGACTTGTCTTTGAACCGAGGGAAAAAGCAGAGGCACTAGCAGACTATCTGGAAACTCAATTCCAGCCTAGGGTAGATCCTCAGAACGATGACCACACTGACCTCGTGGAACAAGCGGTAGAAGATTCCTTAGAAGTCCGACCCGCGGGCCACGAGGAGTTCCACATCCCGGTAGTTACCCCTCGCGAGGTAACTAACACCATCCGGCACCTAAAACCTAGAAAAGCCCCTGGGCAGGACCGGGTAACAGCGGAAATGCTCCAGCACCTACCCCATAGAGCCGTGATGCACTTGACCCGCATTTACAACGCATGCCTCAGCATGCGTCACTTTCCAGCTGTTTGGAAACAGGCGCGTGTGGTATGCGTTTTGAAGCAGGGAAAGAATCCGGTTTTTCCATCTAGTTACCGTTCCATCAGCCTCCTACCAGTTGTCTCGAAAGTGTTCGAGAAACTGTTCCTGTCCCGCCTCGGACCTCTTTTGGAGGAAAAAGGTCTCCTACCGGAACACCAATTTGGTTTTCATTCTGGTCATTCCACGACTGAGCAACTACTGCGTGTAGCCGAGAAAGCTTCCCTGGCTTACCAGGAGAGGGCTAAAACGGTGGCAGTGTTGCTTGACGTGGAAAAGGCATTTTCTACCACTTGGCATGAGGGGCTTGTCTACAAGCTCATACAGCAGGAAATCCCCCCTCCATACATTTACTTGGTGGCTAGTTTCCGAAAGGAACGTAGCTTCCGAGTGAAGGTGGAGGGATCATTTTCTAGAGAAAGGCCCATTGGCGCAGGAGTCCCCGAGGGCAGTGTACTGTCACCGGCACTTTTTGCAGCTTACATGGCCGATCTCCCGATGCACCCCAACACACACATCTGTCAGTATGCGGACGATCTCATGATCTTCGCTACTAACAAGAACCCGCGCTACAGTTACCGACAAGTACAAGCCCACCTCTGTGCCATCAGTAGATGGTGCGAGAACTGGCGTATGTCCATTAACCCGGAGAAAAGCTCTGCGATTCTCCTGGCTAATGCGATAGCCAAACGGCTCCCGCTGGACCTTGTGCTTCGGGGCTTGTCTACAAGCTCATACAGCAGGAAATCCCCCCTCCATACATTTACTTGGTGGCTAGTTTCCGAAAGGAACGTAGCTTCCGAGTGAAGGTGGAGGGATCATTTTCTAGAGAAAGGCCCATTGGCGCAGGAGTCCCCGAGGGCAGTGTACTGTCACCGGCACTTTTTGCAGCTTACATGGCCGATCTCCCGATGCACCCCAACACACACATCTGTCAGTATGCGGACGATCTCATGATCTTCGCTACTAACAAGAACCCGCGCTACAGTTACCGACAAGTACAAGCCCACCTCTGTGCCATCAGTAGATGGTGCGAGAACTGGCGTATGTCCATTAACCCGGAGAAAAGCTCTGCGATTCTCCTGGCTAATGCGATAGCCAAACGGCTCCCGCTGGACCTTGTGCTTCGGCGCCGTCGGATCCCCTGGGTCACTACAGCGAAGTATCTCGGGGTCACGCTGGACCGGCGGCTGACGTATAGACATCACGTCAGGGGCAAAGTACTGCAAGGCCACGCTGCCCTCCGGCAGTTGTACCCCATCCTCAGTTCCCAAACCATGCCCTTACGCCTGAAGCTTCAGCTGTATCGAGCGATCATCCCGCCTCTGGTCCTGTACGGATGCGAGATCTGGGGAGTGGTGGCCAGGTCCACCTTCATCAGACTCCAGACGTTGCAGAACCGGGCATTAAGGATGATCTATGATACTGGCCGAAGATTTCCTGCCCATATCCTACACGAACATTCCGGTATCCCGTACATTGTCGATGTGATCAAAACTCGCGCTCGAACAATGTACAATAAACTCCAGAACCACCCTAACCCTCTGGTGAATACTCTGGGCCAATACGACCAGAGACAGCCGCGCCGACTACCATCCAAAAGATTGCCGAAGGACATCTTAAGTCCTGCGATCTAATCTTAAGATGGGAAAGGCGAAAATGCAATCTGTACTCAAAACAGAGAGAATCACCAGTTTCAGTTCACCTCTCAGCGAGTGACTGACGGCCAGAACCCTGGTAGGGATTAGCGCGTAAAATTCGCGCACAGCCCACTTGCGGACCAATCCCTGCCTACAATCCCTCCCGTTACTATAAAAACCCCTGTTCCAACAAATTTTTCCCAGTGACAAACATCCCTGTAGTGACACCATCAAAACCATCGCGCAGGTTAAGCCGTATGACGGCTAGGTACTGCGGTAAAGACACTCGAGCGGGGGAACCATCACCTCACCTCCGTTCGACTCGAACTCCGTCTGGCCGTCTGGCGCTCGCGGAGAATACTTCTCCTTCTTCCGCGGGTGAGGTTTCACAATCGGTATCAATCGTGTCTCTGTCGGGAGTCTTCGTGCTGATCAAGGTCATCTCTAATGCTGTGACATTTGTACCAGTAGCAGTAAATCATTCATTTCGCTTGATATATCTGCAGCAATAGATGAGGAAAACTTATCAGTTTGGCTCAACAATAGATATACCTTTTTGTTCGATAAATGCCACAAATTATACAGTAATAACAATATTAGGGATAAGCTTGGGAACAAATACCTGCGGAAATTGGAAATATTCTAAGAAAATTAATATAAACGCTATAATTTAAGGAAGAGCTGCATGGAATTACTACATATTTGATGTTGTATTGCGCGTTCTTATTATGTAAATAGTAATACAAGAAAAACTATAATCATACCAGAACAAGCTTCGTAAGGGCTTGTGCAGTGTCTTGGTCATACACTCACACACGTGTGAAAATTATTATACTCAAATTCATTTCTTATGGTAAAATGGATGCGAGATCTGAACTTGCAAATAGTTTACAACTCTCTAAGGTAAAATAAAACACTTTCTGCGAATATACATCCACTGTTGCTCACTGTAAATATTTATTTTCCTCCATTAACAACTCCAAGCGGTACTTTTTGCTATGGATAGCTTTTCCTAGGCTTAAAGCCCTATAAAAGAAATGGATACCCATGATGAACAAATATTGTATATAATTTAATTTCCATATATGGTGTGGTCTGGATCATTTACAGATAATACTAAGCTGATACATGACTGACAATGGTCATCAAAATTATACCTTCCAGGTTAAAATTTGATAGTCTATAGTTATACTTTATTTTTTAATATAGACAACAACCTCTGAATCGTCGTAAATGCTCTAAGCTTTTTATTATGGTAACTGCCAATGAATAATACATAAGCCTAGATGAATATGTAATATTACATAAATAAAACCTTACTTTGAGTCTAATAATTTTTACACCTCTGTAATTTTAAATACTTTATAATGAATGAACAAAACGTTTAAAAAGTATCTAAGTATCTAGGGGCCCTAATGACCAAGTTGTCGACGAGCTCTTAAACCCAACACACTCACTCACTCACTCTAAGTATCTAAGTGTGTTTATTTAATTGGGCATCCAGTTAAAAAATAAGAATAGCTAATTTATCTACTATAGCGTTATTGTTTCAAATCATCACAATATATTAATGCCAAATAAGTATAATAATAATAATAATAATAATAATAATAATAATAATAATAATAATAATAATAATAATAATAATAATAATAATAATGATGATGATGATGATGATGATGATAATGATGATAATAATAATAATAATAATAATAATAATAATAATAATAATAATAATAATAATAATAATAATAATAATAATAATAATAATAATAATAATAATAATAATAATAATAATAATAATAATAATAATAATAATAATAATAATAATAATAATAATAATAATAATAATAATAATAATAATAATAATAATAATTAGTGGTGGTAGTGGGGGTGGTACAAAAATCTTGTGAGGGAAACAATGGTTAACCTTTCTAACAATGCGAGTAATACACACATACTTGAATTTGGAAAATGGTCATATAAAATAGTAGTTTAACATGAAATGTATTGTAATGCAGTAAGATGAAATATCTGCTGAAACTTCGTTACGCTCATTCTAAAGTACACTTTCAATTTTTTTCATTTTGTTGTTTAACAACACTGTCAATTGCCAGGATCACATCAGCGTCACCGGTGTGCCGGAATTTTGTCCAGCAGGAGTTCTTTTGCATGCCAGTAAATCTACTGACTTGGAGCTGTCGTTTTTAAGCATACTTAAAAAACATCGGTCTGGGCCGGATTTCAACCCGAGACCTTGGGATCCGCACACTTTGAACTTATCTTCACGCAACAGACAAACAGGGTAAAAAAATCATGCTTTATATTCCTGGATAACTTTATATCATGCACCAAGAATCTTCTGTTTTGCCTAAGCTCCTCTTTTTCTGCTTGTTCGCAAATTAGGGCTAGTACAGCCAAGCGATCCATTGTGCTGATTGACAATGACTAACCTTGGCACATCAACTCTCCGGCGCGTCTTGCTTACGATAGATGTGAGCGAGCTGGTTCTGTTCGGCGCACCGAGCTTCGCTTCTGCGCGTCCAAGTGTGAGCCTGCCTTAAGACGTCATGAACTGGAGGTCGTCGTCCGATGTTCTCCTTCGCTGTGTGTGTCTTGCTGTGAGGGGAATCAGCTGGAAGTGCGGGCTAAGCGCTGGTGAGCGACGGTGTTATGAACTGAAGGGTCCAGGGAAAAAACCATGAAACCCCGAAAATGAATTTTAAATTACAAAACACAATAAGTCCATCTCATACAAAGTAATTATTTCAAAAAAACTGAACTATTGAAGACTCAAGTGTAGCGAATCAAATAAAATGGTGCTTAATGTCTGTAATATCAATGATATTAAAAGAAATCAAACTTTTCATTCTAACTACATTTTCTTCAGGGAAAGAAACAGGTAAGTCAACTTAAACAAAAGAGAACCAGGCAGGTCAGCTACCCGAGAATTTGTTTGTATGATGTTTTACTAACATTTTTAATATTATTACTATGAATAAATAAATATATTATTACAACCATGGAAACTAACAGTTGTCCCGCAGGTTATCAGTCATGTGCGAATCCCTGAAAAATTTCACTGCTGGCTGGCCACAGAACTTCATGAGGCTCATATCCTCATACTTAGCTTTGGAAACATGTAGAGGACTTGAGGACAACAAAGAGATATTACATTTTTGCACCTAATAGAAAATGTAAGGATATCATTAATATTGTTCCCAAAAATTAGCTAAATAAGACAAAGAAGGTAGCTTGAATTCTCCTGTGGTCTTCTTCTTCTTCTTCTTCTTCTTCTTCTCCACTTCATGGCGTAGGCAGTCAAGTGCCTGTTCCGCCTTCAAAGCAATCCAGCCATCGTTTCCTGGGTCTGCCCAGCGATCTCCTACCTTTAGGATGATAATGTATTATTTGCTTAGGAAATCTGGTATCTGGCATTCTTTCGACATGTTCCTTCCACTTTTGTTCGTAATCTTTTAGCCTGTCATTTATATTATAAATTCCTAGCTCTTCTCTTATACTTTCATTCGTTATTAGGTCTCTTCTGGTACATCCCTTCACACTTCTTAAGAATTTCATTTCTGAGGCCTGTATTTTACTCTGTTGCTTTTTAGTTAATGTCCAAGTCTCACTTTCATATGCTAGTATAGGTGCAGCCATAACTTTGTAAAACTTTAATTTTGTTTCTTTGCGTACTTTGTTTCTGAATGTCCTATTTATTATTCCACAAACTCTTTGAAATTTGAATACTTTATTGTCCACGTCATACTCCTTGTCATAACTAACGTCACTTCCCAAATAGTTAAAATGGCTCACCTGCTCTACGCAACGGTTATTTATAACTATCTTTGTTCTAATGGGTTCTTTCCCAATGAATGCCATTACCTTTGTTTTTATAGAAGAAATTGTCATATTATATTGTTTACATAGTTCGTTAAGTTTAAAAATAGATTTTTGCAGGGCAGGCTCGCTATTTTGTATGACAACCAAATCGTCAGCAAACAATAAAATATTTAAAAAGCAGTTATTTGAAATTTTAAAACCTACGTTCACCAGTTGCTTCCATTTGCTCACTAGATTGTCAATATAAATACTAAAAAGAGTAGGTGATAAAGTACACCCTTGTCTGACACCTTGATTAGTAGAAATTTTGGCAGAAATTTTACCATTATTCCTCACATTTATTTTTGTTTGAAAGTAGAAGCATTGTATCATTCTTATAAGTTGTTGCGGGTATCCTCTTTCTTCCAATATTTGCCACATTTTGCATCGATTTACTCTATCGAAAGCTTTTTCGAAATCAATAAACGCCATATGAGTTTCTTTATTAAATTCCCTATGTTTTTCAATCAGCTGTTTAATGATAAAGATATTATCGACACAGGATCTGCCTCTTCTAAATCCATTCTGTTCTTCTGAAATAAGACATTCAGCTATATTCTCCTGTCGTCTGTGTTGAACACCTTTCTCAGGCTTTCTGATGATGCTGGATACCATGTATATGTAGGTCTCCAGTTGGGTAGATGAATGTGGACAGATGAGGCCTCAATTTCCTTCACAGGCTGGGTTTAAATGGACATTTCATTACATATTTATTATCCAAAAAATCTTTCTATTCATACTCTATTTCCTGACAGACACACAATGAAAGCTGATGGTTTGATTCTTGAATTTTCAAATATGCTTATGAACTCCTCTGGGGTTTCCATCCTTTGTTTCAATTTCCACAGACCAACATTCCTTTCACATTCCATGTATGAACGACTCGTTCCGGAAATGTGATCTTAATGTTTGTCAAGCCATGGATGATATTAACAACATAGTGCATGAAGCGAAACATAGTGTAATTCCTGTAGTATAAAGTTCTTTAAACATCAGAAACATCTTCACATTCACTCTTCAGGCCAATAGGTCTTTTTGAACCCTTTAAGCCAGGGGAAGACACGTATCGCTGCTGTGACGTCAGCTCTCTCAGCTCACATGCCCGCAACGGCGGCCAGTTACACGTGTGACGTCACAGCGTGGAAGAGGAAAGGCGTGCGCGACATCGCAATTTTAATGCTGTTTCAATTACGGAATAGTCACAGATTACAAATAATTACATTTCTGCTTTATGCCATTATAAATTCTAGTTTATGTGAATAGTCATGTTATAACGCAAATAGAACAGAAATTATAACTATTTTGCCTGAGGTAGAGGAGAGTTATACAGAACAATTAGGTGGACATTTACCGACATTTGCCGTTTCGCTTTTCTTTAACTAGTTTGTCAATGTTAGGGCGTAATGTACGGCACATTTGTAACCGAAGACTGCATGTTAGATTGTGATCTGACAATATGCTTCGGGATTTTGACTTAGAAAGGTTCATAACAGAAAAGAATTGTTCGCACACATATGTAGAACCAAACATACACAATACCCGTGCAACAAGGGCATACAACCTCAGAAATCTGGTTTGAGGAACATTCTTATAAAAATCAGCCAAGTCTTCCTTGTGTTTATAGTTGTCCTTCAGCAAATCGTCGCACTGTAAATTTATCAATTCAATTTGCTACCTGCTAGAAACATTGTTAACATCCAATGAATACGGGGTCGCAAAGATCTGAAACGTAGTTGAAAAGATGTTTCTACATCTTGAAGCCTGGTCTCAAACTAGTGTGAAACACGGAGAACTGAACACAAACACAAAACTAATACACACAACATTACACAACGTCAACAAAAACACAAATTAAGAACAAAATTCGCACTAACGCCGTTAAGATCCCTCACACAACAAATAAAAACCCTCAGACTGGGCTGAAGAGGGTTCTCCTTAAACAGCCCGGGCGTGTTGTAAACATGTCCAAATAACATTTTTCATATTCATTCAGTTTCGTGCAAGTAGCGCCGCTGATCTAGGCAGCCTAGCAATACACCGCTCTCGCCTGACGTTGCAGGAACGTACAAGCTGACTCTTCGTTTAAATACATCACACGGCCCGAAGTTGTCTTCCCCTGAAGTACAAGAATCCACCATTTTCTTTTTAGCTGACGTTGTTAGTGTACTCATATGATAGGTCCATTTTTTCCGAGGCCTTTACTGTCTTACGTTGCTATGTATACTCTAATAAAAAGTTTGTAAAATCGGCCGGAAACCGGAATTCGCTCTCAGCAAACGAGTCGTATGTTTTTGAGGTGTACTTTAGCGAAGAGTACGTTCTGTCCCTTAAACCACTGTTGCTCTCAATTTTGCGCATTCCTCTCTTTAAGAACGTCAAGCAATACATTTTAGTAAGCGCAAAACTGGACTAAGGTGCACGTACCGTTAGATGGGTGGCCTACCTTCCAAAAAAATAAGGCGCGGCTGACTCATCTGACATACACATACACACACACACACACACACACACACACACACACACACACACACACATATATATATATATGTGTGTGTGTGTGTGTGTGTGTTCCGCGCATCTTGGAAATGGCTCTAACGATTTGGATCAAATTTTGTATTTAGAGAAGGTTCTGCTGCTTAAGTTTATCTATATAGGTACCTTTCCTAAAAACGCATTTCACATAAAAAAATAGCTTTTTGTATTCCCTCTTCTACAGAGTAATTCTTGTACATATATACCTGGTATCTCAGAAACATTTTGTTAACATTTTGCACACATATAAGATTTTCCTTTTTAAGTTTACTATATTCAGGTGTCCTTCCGGAATAAAACGCGATTTTACATAAAAAATAACATTTGTTATTGCCTCGTATAGTATAGAGAAATTCTTGCAAATATTATGTGTATCTCGGAAACGATTCCATAGATTTTGATCAAATTTTGTGCTCAGATAAGATTTTTCATACCATTTTCTGTATGTTTGAAATAGAAATGCTATTACATTCACAATGTTTTCTCCACTCACTTTTAGATAACATATTCACATCTCTTTCTCTACTCACTCTTTTACAAACAATTCACAACATCTATATACACAAAAGGATGTTTGTATGTAACTTAATCTCGAAAACCTCTTGACCGATCCCCGCGAAATTCGGCACATATATGTATTTTTTCATGGAGAAAGCTTTTATGGTAACCATTTTTCGTACTACACAATATATTACTTTCAAATGGTTTTCTACTCGCATTTCTTTTACATGGCACATTCATATATCCTGTGTTTGCCCTTCAACATACAATTCATACAATTTTTATGATTGAAATATAAATGTAACGTACTACATTCACAGTTTCCTCTAATAATTCTTCCTTTACGAGCCACAATCACTCTTCTTTCACACACGTTCACATGGTTTTATCTCTTCCCTTTTCTTTTACATAACACACTATACCTTCTTGTACAAACAATTCATACATTTTTTTCCCATATGTTTGAAATATAAGTGAGACGTATAACATTCACACGGTTTTCTACTCATTTTTCTTTTACTAAACACAATCATTTATTTCACTACTCCCTCTTCGATGAACAATTCATACTATTTTCTATATGATTGTAACAGAAATGCGCATTACATTTACACGGCTTTATCAATTAGCTTTTCTTCCTGTGGTATTTGTTATTGGTCAACAGTGCTTCTGCTTAATGTCGTTCCGATGTTTTAATAAAAATAGAGAAGTAGTTAAAAAGCACAGTTGTCACAATTGATGTCAGGAGTGCGACAAAACTATGATATGGAACAGTTGACAAAATAAATGTTAGCCAAGATTGACAACAATGAGAAATGAAATTAATTCCAGAATTTGGCAGATGGAAACAAATAAGAAACCCGAATTGAAAAATGTAAACAATGGAATGGAAAATATGGAGACAAAAATGGAAAAAATGGAAACAAAAATGGAAAAAATGAAGCCGAATTGAAAAATGTAGACTCCGGAATGGAAAATATGAAAAGGAGAATGTCCGATATGAAGATAGAGCTATCGGATATTACTAACGAGCGACGGGTCGGGGTTAAGGAAGTCACGGAAGAACTCGATGGAAAGATGAAAGACCTTGGCCAAAATAACGCCCTGGAAGATTGAGTCGACCACAGCAAGAAAGAACTGAACTCCATAGTGGAACAAATGCTCGACGAAAACGTCAAACTAGGTGGATGTCTATGGGGGAGACCTGCGTTCACCAGTAAATGTTTTACAGCTGAAATGATGGTGCTTATGAAATATTTATATCTCTTGTATCTCGGAAATGGCTTAACAATTGCGACGCATATTTTTATTTAGTTAACATTTTACTTTTCAAGTTTATCTACATAAATATCTTCTCCCCCCCCCCCCAAAGAAAAAATATTTCACAAAAAAGGGGAGGGGTGAAACGCCGAGCGAGGTTCGGTCACCCAGGTAGTAACAGCAGAAGAGTGCTAACATTATTTCTATACAAAGAACGAGTATCTCTGTCAAATGGGCCGTCAAACTTACCACTATGTTTAAGTGTTTTAACTTTCTCTGGTTTCCTGTCTCTGAGTGGCTATTAATAAAAGTAGTAGTAATTTTGATACTATCGTTGCCTCCACCAATCGATATATCGAATCACGGTGTGTGAGGAAATATAGCGTGTTAAGGTTGACGGTCTGCCAACCTACCTCTCCCCACTCCAACCCCGGAGGGGTATATAAAGGGGTTTTTCCAAGCCATACAACAAAACAAGCGAAGAACTCGCCCGACTACGCCAACATACAGAGACCATCTACCGCAACACACAGAAAATCAAAGACACCACAGCACTAGAGACCAGAGTGAACCAGATATTCGACATCATCACACTCCCCAGATTTCTCATTGGTCCCCCAATGCCACACACAAACGCCCCAAGTCGCAGGTCAATGTCAGGGCATCCGCTATTATATTAGACCTGCCCTCACCCACCATTATCATAATATGCACCCACAATCATCCGGTTTGCTTCGGCGGTACCGGACCTCATGTCACCCCTTGTTAAAAAATAAATTGTACCACCACAGAATAACTGTAGTACTTTAGTATAGGAAAAAAAGAAAAAGAAAAAAAAAACACCATACCGCACATATACAACGAGCTTTTGATACAGTGCATCACCCAGGACTCATATTTAAGCTCAAGGAATTAAACTTCAATGACAGCATGATTAAGCTACTAGCGCACTACCTAACCAACCGGACTTTCTCCGTAACGATACAAGATGCTACCTCTGATATCAGACCACTAAGGGCAAGAGTGCCCCAAGGGAGTTTAATCGGGCCGACATTGTTTAACCTATATATTAACGACATCCCCAAAACCAACAATACCACACTCTCAATCTACGCCGATGATACGGCCATAGCAGCGCAATCCTGGAAACCAGAATTGGTAACAACCAGACTACAAGCTGCACCAAATGAACTCGAACCCTGGCTTAACACATGGCGAATTAAGGTAAACACAGGAAAAACGCAGGCAGTACTATTTTCCAAAGCACTTAAACACGCGAACCGCAACGCACCACTAAAACCATACGGAGAAACAATAAACTGAAGCAATCAGGCCAAATACCTGGGAGTCACTCTAGACTCCAAGTTAACATTTGCTGAACATGTGAAATTAATACGCCAGAAGGCCAACGCCCAACTGGGCAGGCTCTACCCTCTCCTCAATAGGAATTCCAAGCTCAGCAAACAACTAGGTCTCACCCTGTACAAAACACTAATTCGCCCAGTGTTTACGTATGCAGCACCAGCGTGGGGACACTGTGCCAAGTCCCACCTACAACAACTGCAAACGCTGCAAAACAAAGTCCTGCGAACCATAACTAAGGTACCACGAACGGCTCCATTGGACGTGATACATAGAGAGTTAAAAATGCACACAGTGGAGGAATTTATTAAGCAGCTAGCCTGCAATATGTACGAAACCGCCAAAACTAACCACAATCCACTAATTCGGCTACTGGGACAGTACACCACAGATGCTAATAAGCATAAGAGGCCTTTATCGCTCTTTGACAGAACAATACCGGTAAACAAACACGCCGCAATAACAGCGACAGACATAGCCCGGCACCTCAGTGCACTAGTGCCACCCTAATTGACCAGATAGCCCTCAAGTCCCCGGATGGATGATCTCCCCTGCCGGGGCGGACAGGAGTCACAGGACAACCCCACTTATGTCGACCCTCAGCCACCCAACAGGACCACGACTATGACAAAGTCTCATTACTGCAACTCCTCTTCTCCCCCCCCCCAACCCCCCCCCCCCGCCCAAAAAGAAATAATAAACAAAAGAAAAAAATATACGAATGAGATGGTCCGATCAATTTCCTTGAAATTGCTTATACCGTGATGATGATGATGATGATGATGACGCATATAAAAACAGTAAAATAATAAAAACAAACATAGTATATATAATATATAGATATCCTGTACATAATATTTATCTGCCTCTATTGTACATATGTTTCAGGACAGGCAGCGCTTGCTGCGCCAGTTCCAAGCAGCTCCCTCTCCGGCTGCAGCCACAACTCAGGTACGTACTCCTCAATTTCTCTTAGCACGACACCTTATCCCAATTCCTGCCTCCAGCATGATAACCCTCCACTAACACTTAAGTTCCAGGCCTGGGCCATGTGCCAAGACCTGTACCTAACCGCACTCTGCCTGCATACTCTCTTGTATGCAGGTGCCTTTTTAGAGTTACCCACTAACATCAGGTTTGCTTCGGCGGTACCTGACATAACAGCACCCGACTTTCCCTCCCATCCTCGTACAGTAGACGTAGTGCATGGTAGGGGAGGCGATGTATATCCCTTTCGGATGATCGTCACCTGGGCTGGCGGAGGTGGGGCCAGTCAAAAAAAAAAAAAAAAAAAAACACCACACCATACCGCAGTTCCGCCCCGTCCAAGAGTGGCGCCGGCGTTGGCCAATGTCCGTTATTCCGGACAGGAGTCACGCCATCCTCCTAACGAGGCGCCATACCCCCGCAGGCTGCCCCACCTTCCAACTTAGAGGTCGAAGAATCGAGTGGAGAAACTCCATCGCCTACCTAGGAGTTTTCCGAAACCCACACACATAACAAGGAATATCTCCGAAATGGTTCACCCTACAAGAAAATTTATTCGGACATAAATTATATATTTTAGCAAGATCTACATTTTTTGTATAGTATGATTTGGTCTATCTCTAACGGTTTACCGGTTATTCAAAAGTCGTCCAGAGTAAATATGACTACAGGGGCTATAGCCAGAAAATTCAAGATATACATTTCATTTGTCATAAAAATATCTCAAACATATGACATTCTAATCAAAATCGTTAGAGCCATTTTCAAGAAAATCAAAATTTTCGAAAAATTTTCCATGTAAAGGGTGGTTTAAGGTGGGGCTATTTTCTTCAAAATCTTCGTGTCGCACCTTTGAAAGACATTAAACTTAAATACCAATGCTGGTATTGTGTCCACAGACTGACACACAGACACACACATGGACCTTTTTCTAAAATGCTTTTTTTGGATTCAGGGGGCCTCACAACATGTATTTCCGGTGAAATCTCGACATCGAATTTTTGGGTGGAATACAATACTTCCCCTACTTACCAGTAGAGAAAGTAAAAGGTAGGAGAAAAGAGTAGATTGTTTTAACCGGCAATTTTTGGAGTATGCATATTAGACGACAACAACAATAATAATATATTCGCTCCAAAATTCTTGTGCTGTAGAGTTGCTTCCACATGTAATGTCAGTATTGTGCAATAGGCTTCATCCTGTATATATTTGTTGGATTTCTTCTGCTTTCACCAATTTAGGAAACCGAGAAGCAAGTGATTGTGCAATTGACTGAACTGCTAGGCTTTTAGTTGGTTTTAACACTTCCAACATTGTAAGATCACTTAATGAGAAATGACTTAATATGTCGCGAACTGACTCAAAGTAAAAATCAACACAGCGTAATTTGAAAAATTGTGCATATTTGTGGGGCAGGGATGATTTTGTCAGAGATATTTTAACTTTAGCACCAAAATACATGTTTTCCACAGGAAGAAATACTTTTGCATCCCTGTATTCAACTTTATTAGATTAGTGGAATTCAAATTTTCAGGTTTGATGCAGCAGTCAAGGAAGTTCACAATGGAGAAACAACACATGTGGTATACTGTTTGTGTATACAGGTGATTATATTAATATTTTGTCTTTATACACAAGGGAAATGCCTTGGCTGAAAGTCCTATTTTGGAAGAGCGAATTATATGATGTTAAGGAAAATAGTGTTTAAAAATGGAAAATACATAAAAAGGAGGAGATTCTGAAGTGCGTCCAGTTTTTAGCAGTAGATTTGCAAACAAGCAGGTCTGGCAACTGTGTGTGTGTGTGTGGCGAGGGTGTGCGGTGTGGTGTGTGTGTGGTGTGTGTGTGGTGTGGGTGTGAGGTGTGGTGTGTGGTGTGGGTGTGCGGTGTGTGAGTGTGTGTGCGTGCATATGTGTGTGTGGTGTGGTGTGTGTGGTGTGGGTGTGCGCTGTGGTGTGTGGTGTGGGTGTGCGGTGTGGTGTGTGTGTGTGGTGTGTGTGCGGTGTGGGTGTGCGGTGTGTGTGTGGTGTGGTGTTCATGTGCGGTGTGGTGTGTGTGAGGTGTGTGGTGTGAGTGTGGTGTGTGGTGTGGGTGTGCGGTGTGGTGTGTGTGTGGTGTGTGTGTGTGGTGTGGGTGTGCGGTGTGGTGTGTGTGTAGTGTGTGGTGTGTGGTGTGTTTGGTGTGTGGTGTGGGTGGGTGGTGTGGTGTGTGTGTGGTGTGGGTGTGGTGTGTGTGTGGTGTGGGTGTGTGGTGTGTGTGTGTGGTGTGTGTGTGGTGTGCGATGTGGTGTGTGTTGTGTGTGTGGTGTGTGTGTGGTGTGGGTTGTGTGTGTGGTGTGCGGTGTGGTGTGGTGTGGGTGTGGTGTGTGTGTGGTGTGCGGTGTGGTGTGTGGTGTGGATGTGTGGTGTGTGGTGTGGGTGTGTGGTGTGGTGTGGGTGTGTGGTGTGGTGTGTGTGTGTGGTGTGCGGTGTGGTGTTTGGTGTGGGTGTGTGGTGTGGGTGTGTGTGGTGTGTGTGGTGTGTGTGTGGTGTGGTGTTTGGTGTGGGTGTGTGGTGTGGTATGTGTGGTGTGTGTGTGGTGTGTGGTGTGGTGTGTATGGTTTGGTGTGTGTGTGGTGTGGGTGTGCGGTGTGGTGTGTGTGTGTGGTGTGGGTGTGCGGTGTGGTGTGTGTGGTGTGTGTGTGTGTGTGGTGTGCGGTGTGGTGTGTGGTGTGGGTGTGTGTGGTGTGGTGTGTGTGTGTGGTGTGGGTGTGGTGTGGGTGTGTGGTGTGTGTGTGTCTGGTGTGGGTGTGCGGTGTGGTGTGTGTGTGTGGTGTGGGTGTGCGGGGTGGTGTGGTGTGTGTGTGCGGTGTGGTGTGTGTGTGGGTGTGGTGTGGGTGTGCGGTGTGGTGTGTGTGGTGTGGGTGTGCGGTGTGGTATGTGTGTGGTGTGTGTGTGGCGTGGGTGTGCGGTGTGGTGTGTGTGGTGTGGGTGTGGTGTGTGTGGTGTGGGTGTGCGGTGTGGTGTGTGTGTGGTGTGGGTGTGGTGTGGGTGTGATGTGTGTGATGTGTGTGTGGTGTGGTGTGGGTGTGGTGTGGGTGTGCGGTGTGGTGTGTGGGTGTGGTGTGGGTGTGATGTGTGTGGTGTGGGTGTGCGGTGTGGTGTGTGTGGTGTGGGTGTGTGGTGTGGTGTGTGCTGTGGGTGTGCGGTGTGGTGTGTGTGGTGTGTGTGGTGTGGGTGTGCGGTGTGGTGTGTGTGTGGTGTGTGTGTGGTGTGGGTGTGCGGTGTGGTGTGTGTGTTGTGGGTGTGGTGTGTGTGCTGTGGGTGTGCGGTGTGGTGTGTGTGTGGTGTGGGTGTGGTGTGGGTGTGATGTGTGTGTGATGTGTGTGTGGTGTGGTGAGGGTGTGGTGTGGGTGTGGTGTGGGTCTGCGGTGTGGTGTGTGGGTGTGGTGTGGGTGTGGTGTGGGTGTGATGTGTGTGTGGTGTGGGTGTGCGGTGTGGTGTGTGTGTGGTGTGTGTGTGTGGTGTGTGTGTGGTGTGGGTGTGCGGTGTGGTGTGTGTGTAGTGTGTGGTGTGTGATGTGTGTGGTGTGGGTGTGCGGTGTGGTGTGTGTGGTGTGTGTGTGGTGTGGGTGTGTGTGGTGTGGGTGTGCGGTGTGGTGTGTGTGTGGTGTGGGTGTGCGGTGTGGTGTGTGTGTGGTGTGGGTGTGCGGTGGGGTGTGTGTGGTGTGTGTGTGGTGTGGGTGTGCGGTGTGGTGTGTGTGTGTGGTGTGGGTGTGATGTGTGTGTGGTGTGGGTGTGCGGTGTGGTGTGGTGTGGTGTGGTGTGTGTGGTGTGGGTGTGCAGTGTGGTGTGTGTGTGGTGTGGGTGTGCGGTGTGGTGTGGGTGTGGTGTGGGTGTGCGGTGTGGTGTGTGGTGTGTGTGTGCGGTGTGGTGTGTGTGGTGTGTGTGTGTGGTGTGTGTGCGGTGTGGTGTGTGTGTGGTGTGTGTGTGTGGTGTGGGTGTGCGGTGTGGTGTGTGTGTGGTGTGGGTGTGCGGTGTGGTGTGTGGTGTGTGTGTGTGTGGGTGTGCGGTGTGGTTAGTGTGTGGTGTGGGTGTGCGGTGTGGTGTGTGTGTGGTGTGTGTGGTGTGGGTGTGCGGTGTGGTGTGGTGTGTGTGTGGTGTGGGTGTGCGGTGTGGTGTGTGGTGTGTGTGTGGTGTGGGTGTCTGGTGTGGTGTGTGTGTGTGGTGTGTGTGTGTGGTGTGGGTGTGCGGTGTGGTGTGGTGTGTGTGTGTGGTGTGGGTGTGCGGTGTGGTGTGTGGTGTGTGTGTGCGGTGTGGTGTGTGTGGTGTGTGTGTGTGTGGTGTGGGTGTGCGGTGTGGTGTGGTGTGTGCGGTGTGGTGTGTGTGTGGTGTGTGTGTGTGGTGTGGGTGTGCGGTGTGGTGTGTGTGTTGTGGGTGTGCGGTGTGGTGTGTGGTGTGTGTGTGTGGGTGTGCGGTGTGGTGTGTGTGTGTGGTGTGGGTGTGCGGTGTGGTGTGTGTGGTGTGTGTGGTGTGGGTGTGCGGTGTGGTGTGGTGTGTGTGTGGTGTGGGTGTGCGGTGTGGTGTGTGGTGTGTGTGTGGTGTGGGTGTCTGGTGTGGTGTGTGTGGTGTGTGTGTGGTGTGGGTGTGCGGTGTGGGTGTGATGTGTGTGTGGTGTGGGTGTGCGGTGTGGTGTGGTGTGGTGTGTGTGTGGTGTGGGTGTGCAGTGTGGTGTGTGTGTGGTGTGGGTGTGCGGTGTGGTGTGGGTGTGGTGTGGGTGTGCGGTGTGGTGTGTGGTGTGTGTGCGGTGTGGTGTGTGTGGTGTGTGTGTGGTGTGGGTGTGCGGTGTGGTGTGGTGTGTGTGCGGTGTGGTGTGTGTGTGGTGTGTGTGTGTGGTGTGGGTGTGCGGTGTGGTGTGTGTGTGGTGTGGGTGTGCGGTGTGGTGTGTGGTGTGGGTGTGGGTGTGCGGTGTGGTGTGTGTGTGGTGTGGGTGTGCGGTGTGGTGTGTGTGTGGTGTGTGTGGTGTGGGTGTGCGGTGTGGTGTGGTGTGTGTGTGGTGTGGGTGTGCGGTGTGGTGTGTGGTGTGTGTGTGTGGTGTGGGTGTGCGGTGGTGTGTGTGTGGTGTGTGTGTGGTGTGGGTGTGCGGTGTGGTGTGTGTGTGTGGTGTGGGTGTGTGTGTGGTGTGGGTGTGGTGTGTGTGTGGTGTGTGTGTGTGGTGTGTAGTGTGTGTGTGGTGTGGGTGTCTGGTGTGGTGTGTGTGTGGTGTGTGTGTGGTGTGGGTGTGCGGTGTGGTGTGGTGTGGGTGTGCGGTGTGGTGTGTGTGTGTGGTGTGGGTGTGTGTGTGGTGTGGGTGTGGTGTGTGTGTGGTGTGGGTGTGCGGTGTGGTGTGTGTGTGTGTGGTGTGGGTGTGCGTGTGGTGTGGGTGTGGTGTGTGTGTGGTGTGGGTGTGCGGTGTGGTGTGTGTGTGGTGTGGGTGTGTGTGTGGTGTGGGTGTGGTGTGTGTGTGGTGTGGGTGTGCGGTGTGGTGTGTGTGTGGTGTGGGTGTGTGTGTGGTGTGGGTGTGGTGTGTGTGTGGTGTGGGTGTGCGGTGTGGTGTGTGTGTGTGTGGTGTGCGGTGTGGTGTGTGGTGTGTGTGTGTGGTGTGGTGTGGTGTGTGTGTGGTGTGGGTGTGCAGTGTGGTGTGTGTGTGGTGTGGGTGTGCGGTGTGGTGTGGGTGTGGTGTGGGTGTGCGGTGTGGTGTGTGGTGTGTGTGCGGTGTGGTGTGTGTGGTGTGTGTGTGTGGTGTGGGTGTGCGGTGTGGTGTGGTGTGTGTGCGGTGTGGTGTGTGTGTGGTGTGTGTGTGTGGTGTGGGTGTGCGGTGTGGTGTGTGTGTGGTGTGGGTGTGGTGTGTGGTGTGTGTGTGTGTGTGCGGTGTGGTGGTGTGGCGTGTGTGTGGTGTGTGTGTGCGGTGTGGTGTGTGTGTGGTGTGGTGCGTGTATGGTGTGTGTGTGTGGTGTGGGTGTGCGGTGTGGTGTGTGTGCGGTGTGGTGTGTGTGTGGTGTGGGTGTGTGGTGTGGGTGTGCGGTGTGGTGTGTGTGTGGTGTGGGTGTGCGGTGTGGTGTGTGTGTGGTGTGGGTGTGTGTGTGGTGTGGGTGTGGTGTGTGGTGTGTGTGTGTGTGCGGTGTGGTGGTGTGGCGTGTGTGTGGTGTGTGTGTGGTGTGGTGCGTGTGCGGTGTGTGTGTGGTGTGGGTGTGTGTGTGGTGTGTGTGTGTGGTGTGTGTGTGTGCGGTGTGGTGGTGTGGCGTGTGTGTGGTGTGTGTGTGCGGTGTGGTGTGTGTGTGGTGTGTGTGTGTGGTGTGTGTGTGTGGTGTGGTGCGTGTGTGGTGTGTGTGTGTGGTGTGGGTGTGCGGTGTGGTGTGTGTGCGGTGTGGTGTGTGTGTGGTGTGGGTGTGTGGTGTGGGTGTGCGGTGTGGTGTGTGTGTGGTGTGGGTGTGCGGTGTGGTGTGTGTGTGGTGTGGGTGTGTGTGTGTGGTGTGGGTGTGGTGTGTGGTGTGTGTGTGTGTGCGGTGTGGTGTGTGTGCGGTGTGGTGTGTGTGCGGTGTGGTGTGTGTGGTGTGGGTGTGCGGTGTGGTGTGTGTGCGGTGTGGTGTGTGTGTGGTGTGGGTGTGTGGTGTGGGTGTGCGGTGTGGTGTGTGTGTGGTGTGGGTGTGTGTGTGGTGTGGGTGTGCGGTGTGGTGTGTGTGCGGTGTGGTGTGTGTGTGCGGTGTGGTGTGTGTGTGGTGTGGGTGTGTGTGTGGTGTGGGTGTGTGTGTGGTGTGTGTGTGCGGTGTGGTGTGTGTGTGGTGTGTGTGTGGTGTGTGTGCGGTGTGGGTGTGTGTGTGGTGTGTGGTGTGTGTGCGGTGTGTGTGTGGTGTGCGGTGTGGTGTGTGTGTGGTGTGGGTGTGTGTGTGGTGTGTGTGTGCGGTGTGGTGTGTGTGTGGTGTGTGTGTGGTGTGTGGTGTGTGTGCGGTGTGTGTGTGGTGTGCGGTGTGGGTGTGTGTGTGGTGTGGGTGTGTGTGTGGTGTGTGTGTGCGGTGTGGTGTGTGTGTGGTGTGTGTGTGGTGTGTGTGTGCGGTGTGGGTGTGTGTGTGGTGTGTGGTGTGTGTGCGGTGTGTGTGTGGTGTGCGGTGTGGTGTGTGTGGTGTGGGTGTGCGGTGTGGTGTGTGTGTGCGGTGTGGTGTGTGTGCGGTGTGGTGTGTGTGTGTGTGGTGTGTGTGTGGTGTGGTGTGTGGTGTGTGTGTGCGGTGTGGTGTGGTGTGTGTGGTGTGGGTGTGCGGTGTGGTGTGTGTGCGGTGTGGTGTGTGTGTGCGGTGTGGTGTGTGTGTGGTGTGGTGTGTGTTTGTGTGGTGTGGGTGTGTGTGTGGTGTGGGTGTGCGGTGTGGTGTGTGTGCGGTGTGGTGTGTGTGTGCGGTGTGGTGTGTGTGTGGTGTGGGTGTGTGTGTGGTGTGGGTGTGCGGTGTGGTGTGTGTGTGGTGTGTGGTGTGTGTGTGTGGTGTGGTGCGTGTGTGGTGTGTGTGTGTGGTGTGGGTGTGCGGTGTGGTGTGTGTGCGGTGTGGTGTGTGTGTGGTGTGGGTGTGTGGTGTGGGTGTGCGGTGTGGTGTGTGTGTGGTGTGGGTGTGCGGTGTGGTGTGTGTGTGGTGTGGGTGTGTGTGTGGTGTGGGTGTGGTGTGTGGTGTGTGTGTGTGTGTGCGGTGTGGTGGTGTGGCGTGTGTGTGGTGTGTGTGCGGTGTGGTGTGTGTGTGTGGTGTGGGTGTGTGTGTGGTGTGGGTGTGGTGTGTGGTGTGGGTGTGTGTGTGCGGTGTGGTGGTGTGGCGTGTGTGTGGTGTGTGTGTGTGAACAATATTACTCAAGAACAAAAAGTCAGTTAAAAACCAAAGCTGGTATTTAAGTTTGATATCCTTCAAGGATGTGACAAATATTTTGAAGAAAATTCCTCCACTCTAAACTACCCCTTAAATGAAAAATTTTTCTCAAAAATGGCGCTAGCAATTTTTATTAAAATGCCACATGTTTGAGATATTATTATGGCAAAATATAATGTATATTTTAATTTTCAAGCTATAGCCTTTGTAGTCCTCTTTACTTCTGACGACTTCCACATAACTGGCAAACCAAATTTTACTATGCAAAATCTGTAGAACTCATTAAAACACACAATTTATGTTTAAATGCATTTTTTTGTGGAGCGAACCATTTCGGAGACATTCCTTGTTATTTGTGTGAGTTTTGCTGCTCTTAATTTTCTCAAATGGAGGATTGTTGTTCACTTCTATATTTCTTTGTCCTGTAAAGAGAACGGAATTTCAAAGCCTTCTAATAGCAATCACATTTAAAAGATTTGACTATCACTCAAAGCCTACTGTACTCCTATATTCCCCTTGCACCAACAAGAAAGTTACCAATAAGATAATTTCTACAAATGTTTATCTAACATGAAGAAGATAGAGGAATAAAGAATGAGGGTTTGCAAGAATGGTTAATACAAAGTTCAGAAAGTCATGTAACTGCAACACATCTCATTTTTACTTTCTCTACTGGTAAGCAGAGGAAGTATTGTATTCGACCCAAAAATGCAGTGTTTAGATTTCATCAGAAATATGTTTTGAGAGCCCTGAATCCAAAAAAAAAAAAAAAAAAGTTTAGAAAAAGGTCAGTGTGTGTGGGTGTGTATGTGTGTGTGGGGTGTGTATGTGTGTGTGGGGGGTGTGTGTGTATGTGTGTGGGTGTGGGTGTGTTTGTGTGTGTTCGTCAGTCTGTGGACAGCATAACTCAAAAGCGAAAAGTTGATTAAAAACCAAAGTTGGTATTTAAGTTCAATGTCTTTCAAGGATGCAACACAAAGATTTTGAACAAAACAGCCTCACCTTAAACTACCCTTTACATGGATCATTTTTCGAACATTTTGATTTTCTTGAACACTGCTCTAACAATTTTGATTAAAATGCCATATGTTTAAGATATTTGTATATGACAAATGAAATGTATATTTTGAATTTTAGGGCTATAGCCTATGTAGTCCTGTTTACTCTAGATGACTTTTGAATAACTTGTAAAAGGTAAGAGATAGACAAAATCTTAATATACAACAAATATGGATCTCGCTAAGACACACAGTTTATGTGTAAACAAAGTTTTTTTTGTAGAGTGAACCAATTTGGGGATATTCCTTGATATTTGTGTGAGTTTGGGAAAACAAAACTTTTGTGGAACGGAACATCGTTATTCATTTTTTTATGTGTTAAGCATGCAAAGAGAACGATATCCTAAAGCTGTAAAAGATTTGACTATTGCTCAAAGCCTACTGTATTTGAATATTCCCTTGTGCCTACAAGGATATAGGCAATAAGATAATTTGTACAAATGTTTATCTCAACTAACACAAAGAAGATATAGGAATAAGAGTTTGTAAAAATTGTTAGTACAAGAGTAGAGAAAGTCATGGGAGTGCAAGACATCAGATTGTTTCTTAACACAATGTCTACATTGTCCATACATTTTTGAGGCCTGCCTCGGTAGCATGATAGTTAGCATGTCTGCCTCATGTTCAAGAGGTCGCGGGTTCGAATCTTGGTTAGGGTAATTTATTCAGGTAAGGTTTTTTTCCCGAGGTTTTCCCTTATCCTGAGAGATGAATGTCGGGTAACTTAAGCTCTATGTACCTCTGACTCATTTGAGCATCATTTCACCCATTTCATTCATTCACCGTCCAATATGACATTAGGTTGGAGGACGTTAAAAAACTGTTTAGGAAACTATCCATCTCTCACCACAGTTCACATTGAGAAATCCTGGCATTTTCCTGACGGATATCTTTTTTTTTTTTTTTTAATTTTTCCAGGATGTATGGATTTTTCTTATATACTTTGTTTTAAATTACAACAGACATAGAATTTCCAGGGGGTTAGGTCAGGGGACCACAAATCTATATTAACAATTCTGTTCTCAAACACACTTTCAATTGTTGTCACCGAAAGATTGCCTGTATGTGCTGTTGCAGTCTTATTGAAAAAATGCAAAATTACACTTTCTGTTTGTTAATTCTCTAAAAAAAGGGGGGTAAAATTGTATTCATGTATGTACGTGTGTCAAGTGTTGACTCGAAAAAAGTTGGCTTGTGGCAAAAAAATTGGTCTAACATGTGTCATTAGTGGAGGAAGGTTTCCCAGAGCTCCAATAAGCAATTGATATCTGTGGTGTCCCTTAAAACAAAATGTACATGACAAACACACACATCGTGGATGAATTAAAACAAAATATCCACCACGAAATTGCCAGCATTTCTCAATGTGAACTACGTCAAGTGATGTATAGTTTGCTAAAGAGGTGCCAAAAATGTATGGATAATGATAGTGGCCAGTTCCAGCATCTCCTTTCATACAGTTGCTAAGTAAAGCCTTTAAAAGTAGTTTTAAAATTGTTGTATGGTTTCATCTGCACCTTTATATGACAGCAACAGACAGCAACGAGCACTGAGGATGCAGACAAGCAAAAGACTAGGCAGCCGGTTTGTAAATTCTTTTGTTCTCCCAGCCCAACATGTTCAATTTTTAAAAAATGTCCTGGCAAGTTACTTTCACAAGGCTGTCTGTAAAGATGTAGGCCTTTGTTTGCTTATCGACAAGTCAACAGACCTTAATGTAAGCAAATGGATACCAGGCGCGGATCCTCAGGGTAGGCAGGGTAGGCATTGCCTGCCCTACCGTAATACATCAACAAACAGTGTTTAGCTATGATTCTGCATTTTATCATTTGATCCGTCATTTTCCCTAAATTGTAGTTCCAGAAAAGTTTTCTCGGTTATAATGACCAGCGCATGATCAAATCCTTGAATCTCAATTCCGATTCATCAAAACTGCGCTGCGTGTTTGAAACGCGCGGCAGAATTGATAAACGCATGGAACCTGCATAGTGGAGAGCCAGCTAGCTTAACCTCTGCCTGCCCGGCCCCATTTCCTCAGTACGAGGCCCTTGAACAGGGATAAGGAAACATTCCGTCTGTATACGCACTCCGAGCATGCGTAGACGCGTCTGCCAGCACTCGAACACTTGCCTGTCCAAATCCGAATTTATGCGATTTTTTCCGAACAGGCATACTGCACGAACGAAGATCTCAGAGACCCGAATCGTGTCGTTATCACTCTGTGTAATACCAGTGTGTTGTAATACCAGTATGACCGACTTAATTAGTGAACTATTACAAAGTCCGCTTTCGCGGCGCACTGACAATGAAAAGAGGAGTGTTTTAGCTATTTAACACAATGCTACAGTCAGACAATTCTTCAATTTCTTCATTCATTTTAGTTTTGGCTGTAATTCGTCCGTAAGTCACGCTCATTCACTCTGCACTTGTTAAACAACCAAACAACATATTGTTTGTGTTATCCGCAATGACTTCGCCCCCTTTATTTCGGATAAACGGGGTTCTACTGTATTATTATTATTACCATTATTAATATTATTGCTATTATTATTGTTATTATTAGATATTATTATTATTATTATTATTATTATTATTATTATTATTATTATTATTATTATTATTATTATTATTATTATTATTATTATTATTATTATTATTATTATTATTATTATTATTATTATTATTATTATTATTATTATTATTATTATTATTATTATTATTATTATTATTATTATTATTATTATTATTATTATTATTATTGTTGTTGTTGTTGTTGTTGTCGCTGTTACACTTTGCCTACCCTAAAATTTTGACTGCGAGCCGCCACTGATGGATACATATTCAGTGAGAAGTACGGAAAAATGTTTTCAACTTTTCTGGTACTTTGTGATCTTGAAAAAGGCAATTCTATCAACTGCATCTAAATTTGCACTTTCACGCCAGCTTGAATTTGTTCATGAAGCTTACAATTGGTTTTCCACATTATCCATTATGCAACAAGCTTATAGATCGGTTTATGGTTTAATTAATGATTCAATAATAGTTGTGACTATAAACTGAAACTGCAGTTAGAACAATTTTAGATCAATGGTTTGAATGTAAACCTATTTCAGTATAATAGCCAAAAAGAAAAATTTTCAACATCACATTATTGTATAACCCTTGTGTATACTGATGAGGGGAATTGTGTATTTATGCATTCTACATTTCAATCTAATGTTGATCTGTTGTCAGATCTAATAGGCTTGTTCAAGAGTAGTTACTCCAACAAGAAGAATCAACTGGTTAAAAGATAAAGTGATGGGTTATTTAAGTCCAAAGTCATATTTAGGCTAAGACTTTCAAAAAATCTGATGTGTGGCACTCACGTGACTTTCACTACTCTTGTATTAACTAATCTTACAAACTCTTATTCCTCTATTTTCTTTGTGTTAGTCAAGATAAACTTTTTCTGAAATTATCTTGCTGCTAATTTTTTTGTAGGTGCAAGACTTTGAATGATAGTCAAATCTTTAAACGCTGGCTGCTATATGAAGATTGAAATTCTGTCCTCTTTGCACAGCCAAGAGATAAAAAAGTGAATAACAACCTTCCATTGTTCAAATATTGCAGCGCTCACACAAATAATAAGGGATATCTCCAAAATACTTTACTCCACACAAAAAATAAATGTGAAGTAAATTGTGTGTTTTAACAAGATCTACTTTTTTGTATAGTGTACGACTCTCTTACGCTTTACCAATTATGTGAAAGTCATCAAGAGTAAACAGGACTATATGGGTTACAGTCAGAAAGTTCAAAATATACATTTCATTTACCATAAAAATATCATAAGCATATGGCATTTTAATAAAAATTGGAGCAATTTTTGAGAAAATGATTTTTTCCATGTGAAGGATAGTTTAGGATGGGGTAATTTTTTTCAAAATCTTTGTGTCATATCCTTGAAAGATATTTAAGTTAAACACCAACTTTGTTGTTTAACCTTATTTTCCTCTATGCTGTTTACAGACAGACAGACACACACACATATATTGTGACCTTTTTCTAAGAATGCTTTTTTTGGATTCAGGGGACCTCAAAGTATACATTTCCGGTGAAATCTTAACATGAAAATTCTGGTTCAAATACAAATTCCCCTACTTACTATATGTAATAGAGAAAGTAAAAGTGATTCAACAACTACATATATCTAGATGGCAAATTGATCTGGGAATGCGCAATAACATTAATAAAATAGTGACATTGTAGAAGTGTTTCCTTGCTCTCTGTAACATTGATTAAGCAGAGTAAAAGGTACCCTTATTCAGTGGCGGCTCGTGTCATTTAAATGTGGTAGGGCACACAAAAATCGACATGCAGTAGTACATAAGGAAAATAAAGCAACAAATTATGATGTAAGGCTTACTTGTTATTTTGTGTATATCAGCTCAATCCTCCTATTTTTGGCTGTAGAAAATTCCTGAATCATACGTCTGTTGAAGTCTGGAATTGGTGTTTATCATCTTCTTCTCTATTGATAGCATGGACAGCGCGTTCAGTCTCTCGTTCCCCATAGAATTTCGTAAGAATGTCTTTATTCTATTGAGGGCAGATAATAATCGTTCGGTCTCTACAGTTGTCATTGGAAGAGTAACAATTATTTTTAAAGCTATCACACACTCAGAGAAATTCCGTGTCATGTTGTTTTCATATAAAAACTGCAGAAGAGGCGTTGCACCGGACGCTCCACCCAAATCTTCACGACTATACAGCACCTCTAATTCAGTTCGAAATTTCGTATCACTGATTGTGGGATATAATTTGAAGGTTGTCTGAAAGGCACTTTCAGGAAATACGTTGCGGTAGTGGGGAAACCTGTCAACCAAAAATAGCTTCGAGACACTCAAGTGACCTGAGAACTGAAATCCATCGTTGATAGTGCTTGTAAAGTTTTAAACGAAACAAACCTGTGAAGGAAGGAAAACATTCACAAGTTGTAATGACAGCGCCGCATAGTGTCAGGTCTCATCACTATTGTGACCATACGCAAGCCAATTCCTCATAACCCTCCTGTCCACAGCTCCTGTCACTTCCCGCAGCTAAGAGTTGGAAGTCTGCACGGAAACTGTGACCGCGCAGGGTTGCCAAGTTTCGTAAAGCTTACAAACGTGAATATCAAACAAAAATCAATGCGAATAACACATTTAAAGATAAAATAAAGCGTATTACAGTTCTGTCTAGATCACCAGCACATGATTGGAGGGGCACGTGACCTTGTGACCTAAGGGTAGAACCGCCCCTGCCCTTATTGTGGTACCCTACCAACTAACATAGAATCCATTGCCACTAGTGCATTCCTGGTATGAGGTATCACTGAAGATAACCTTTTATTTTACAATATCTTGCTTGGGGTAACAAAAGAGTAATTGTTAATTTATGCCAACCGCCAACCAACATACTGATGGCTTTTTAAACAAGTCATGTGTGGGCATAGTTTGAGAATCAGGACTGAAAAATTCAATGCCATTGCTGGGACTTGAACCACAGATTTTCTGTTTCATGTGTTGCTGTTACCAACTTGCCAGTATGACATTAAATTCCCCAACTGATTTGTATTTTCCCTGTAGACCACAAGGGAATTTCACATCTGAGATAAATACCCCAAAGGTGACTTACAATCGTAAGTACATTTTATCCTGGGTTTAAATAACCTTTAGATAGTAATTGTTATTTTATGCCAACTAGCTCACTGCTGGTGTTTATAAACACCAATGTTTGAGAGCTAGAATCAAAACTGAGAAAATTCAATGTCATAGCTGGGACTGCAACCACAAATCGTCCACTTTACTTGGTAGCTCAGTGGTTAGAGCAGTCACATATGAAGTGGAAGATCTAAGGTTCAAATCCTGTCCATGACATTGAATTTTTCAGCCTTGATTCTACCTCTGTAACAAATGAGTGTTTTGCCAAATGAGTGTAGTTGAAATCAAACATGCTATTCTTACTGTGCAATCAGGGCTATGACAGGATTACAATCTTTTACTGTAAACAAAATTACAACAATACAGTGTTATGTAGATTAGTCAACGTCACTACAATGAACACATGAAGCAATGCTAAATAAGGTTTCATGGATATAAATTAATTTTAAATTAACATGTATAATGATATCATCTGCTTTCAACTTTTAAAACTGCAAGCTTATTGTCTGAATAACTATCAAGCTTATCTAATTCAAATAAGGCTGTGCACTCACAGATTTGTATTACTGTAATGTCCAACAAATTCCAAATTAAGAAAATAAAAAACTCATGTTAGTCTGTTACACAGAATAATTATTGTGAAAATAAAACTGTACAATAATACAAATTGCTTTATTTAAGCTTATTTCTGCCTTCTTTATAAACATTTAGGTTATTTTGTTTTAGGGAGTTGGCAACACAGTGTTCATTTACATCCGGTAAATGTTTTCAAAGGCTTTCATGGCCAATATCCATTATTTTGCTTGGGTTTTCCAGTGTAGGTCATGTTATGCAGGCATTGCCTGCTGATGTTTTGCAGGTCATGTGGCCTACTTCTTCTTGGGCTATGTGCAAAGAAAAACAGCTGTACATCCTAATTTGTACTTTCTTTGCTTCCCCCATTGGTGGTGGGAGGGACACAGATGTCATTAGTTACACAAAAGAGGGTTCGAGATAGAACTCAAGGGTCTTCTGTTAACACACTTCAAACTATTTTTGTTATAAAATTTATATACTATAACATATTATTCAGTGAGAACAGCTGTCACAAATAGTTAAAACTTTTATTCCGTTGAGCTCAATGTGACAACAGGTGTCAATAGCATGCTCTGTTAGTGCACATTTTTCAGGTTGATTAATTCTGAAACTTTGAATATGTTCTTTTCTTCTAGTGGCCAAGGAGGACATTCTGTTCAGTTGAAAGATACTGAATTTAAGCACTAAGTTTCGTATTTAATAAACTTTTCAGTTATGCTGTTCAAATACACATAAATGACCTTTATACATTTTTTTTTTTACTCGAGGAATCTCAAAACATGTAATTCCAGTGAAACCTTGATATAAGATTTTTGGGTGGAATACAATATTTTCCCCATTTACTGAACATAGTAGAGAGGGTGCCCCCATGAGTAAATAAATTATAGTTTAAAAAACCAAAATGACACGCTTTTATAACAAACCGAACTAAGAAGTAGAAAATAATTTTAAGCATGAAGAGTTTATTCTCTAGGGATATAAAGTCAACTAGTTCATTATATTTCAAAATGTTGTAACAAATTTAAAATAAAAACTAATTTATATTAACAAAATAATAAATTTTATTGTAAAAAAGCATGGGGTGCTTTTCACATTACTTTTATCATAACTTTACTTTAATAAATAGCTACCAATGTACCTATTTATAGCATTCAAATATCCGACACCCCATGCTTTTTTATAATAAAATTTATTATTTTGTTAATATAAATTAGTTTTTATTTTAAATTTGTTACAACATTTGAAATATAATGAACTAGTTGACTTTATATCCCTATAGAAAAAACTCTTCATACTTAAAATTATTTTCCACTTTTTAGTTTGGTTTGTTATAAAAGTGTGTCGTTGTAGTTTTTTATACTATAATTTATTTTCTAGTTTTTAGTTTGGTTTGTTATAAAAGCTTGTTCTTAGTTTTTTAAACCATAATTTATTTTCTTATTTTTTAGTCTTAAATTTATTCTGAAGATATTGGTCAGTACATTAGGACAAATTCAAGATATGGTATTGTCATCGATACTTGACGTGTGCACAAATTTTCATGTCAATCAGACGAATCTAACTTGGTGAAAAATATGTTGCATTGATAAATTTAACCAAGTCCATTTCTTATCCTGATGATTCTGGTCATGACATTAGGACAGTCATGATATTATTGTACTGTCTTTGGTGCTTGACATATGCACAAATTTTCAAGTCAATCAGAACACTCAAGTTTATGAAAATTATGTTACATTACAAGATTAGCTAAGTCACCTTTTTATCCTGATGATCCTGGTCAGGACATTAGCACAGTCATAATATTGTTTGTCATCGGTCCTTGACAGGTGTGTAAATTTTAAAAGTCAACCAGGGGACTTCAGGTGGTGAAAAATGTGTTACATTGGTAAAGTTAACCACACCACTCTTTTATCCTGATGATCCTGGTCAGGACATTAGGACAAAGTTATGGTACTGTATTGTCATCTGTCCGTGATACGTGTACAAATTTTCAAGTCAATCAGACGAACTAAGCTGATGAAGATTACGTCGACAGATCCTGTTACATTGATAAATGTAGCTAATTAATATTTTTATCCTTATGATCCTGGCCAGGACCTTAGGATAAGGATATGATATTACTGTATTGTCACCGTCCTTGACATGTGTACCATTTTCATGTCAAGCAGACGACTCTAACTTGTTGAAAATTATGTTACATTGTTAAATTTAGCCAAATAGTTTATCCTCATAATGCTGGTCAAGACAGTAGGACAAAGTCATGATATTATTGTATTGTCATCAGTCCTTGATATGTTTGCAAAATTTCAAGTCAATCAGACTGCTCAAGCTGGTGAAAATTATGTTACAGTGATAAATTTAGTCAAGTCACCTTTTATCCTGATGATCCTGGTCAGGATATTAGGACAAAGTTATGGCATTGTGCTGCCATCTGTCCTTGAGACGTGTACAAATTTTCAAGTCAATCAGACGACAGTGAGCTGATTAAGACTACGTCGACAGATCCCATTACATTGGTAAATGTAGCTAATTAATTTTTTTATCCTAATGGTCTTGGCCTGGACCATAGAATAAGGTTATGATATTGTATTGTCATCATTCCTTGACACGTGTACCAATTTTTAGGTCAATCAGAGGACTGTAAGTTCATGAAAATTACGTTGAAATATTCTGTCACATTGATAAATTTAGCTAATTAATTTTTTTTATCCTATTGATACTGATCAGAACAAAATTGTGATATAATTATATTGTCATTAGTCCATGAAACCTGTGCAAATTTTCAAATCAATCCGAGAAGTTGGTGAAAATTAGGTCGAAAGATTCCATTACATTGATCAATTTGGCCAATTAATGTTTTTATCCTGATGATCCTGGTCAGGACATTAGGACAAAGTCATGCTATTATTATAGCATTGCCATTGGTCCTCAACACATGTACAAATTTTCAAGTCAATCACATGATTCTAAGACGTGAAAATTATGTTGAAAGATTCCTTTGCATTTTTAAATTTAGCTTAGTCATCCTTTATCCTCACATGTCCTGATCAGGACATTAGGAAAAAGTCATGATATTGTTACATTGTCATTGGTCCTTGACATGTGTGCAAATTTTAAAGTGAATCAGATGGCTCAAGTAGCTGAAAATTACGTTGTATTGATAAATTTAGCCAAGTCACTTTTTTTATCCTGACAATCCTGGTCAGGACATTAGGACTAAGTCATGATTAGGGCTCGGAAGTTCATGCCCTAAAAACACTGAAATATGCATGCAAATATGCTCTTAAAAACTTGAAAATATGCCAAGAAATATGCACTATTTAATTAAAACAATTAATGTCCTTTTGCAGTAGACAAGACGAGTTAGTATAAATAATAAATAAAGTTACCTTATTCCTTAGAGGTTGAAGCAGAAGTGGTCCCGCTGCTACTATTAACTGCTAAATTGCAGTTCACAACCAAGACTTTGCACAAATTTGCAACTGTAAAGCACCGTCTGTTGTCTCGTAAAACACTTTTGTAACATGAAAAACTTCTCTCCACGTCATAAGATGTTATTGGGGCATATTTAAATGATGCTAACTGCTTCACAGAGAGCGAGAGAGAGAGAGAGAAAGAGAGTCAAGTCTCTTGGTGAGACATGGTTTTCTTTTGAGGATGTCTCAAATACCGTCTGTTTATAACCAGAATTTTTTGAAATTACATAATTCAGTTTCTGTTTCACTTTTTGTCCTATGCTACCAGGAACCAAACTTAGATTACATATTGTTTTTTCAAAGACAGTGATTCATGCAAAGGAGATTCTACAGCTTCCAATGCCGTTATGGCTGTTGCTGTTGGTATGAAAGAAAAATGGGCAGATATGAAACCAAGATCCTCTTTTAACCCAGTGCCTGACAGAATATTTTGCACAGTTTCTATTGATGAAGCATCTTTCAAGTCCAATGAATTAATAACCTCTTCGGCTATATCTATGTGCTCAGCATAATATAAAACTGCATCGATCCATGTTCCCCATCGATTAACACTGTTGCAGGAGGAAGTCAGATATTAGGTGCTGTTGATCTAAATAACTTAACTCTTTTAGGAGATTTAACAAAAATTATCTTTGTACTGGGGCCCTAATGACCTAGCTGTCGATGGGCCCTTAAACAATACTCACTCGCTCACTCACTCTTCGTACTGGATACAAATCTATCTACCAATGGGAAAGAACCATTGTCTCAGAAATGCTACCAATATGAAAAGTATTATACAGATGAAAAAATAAAAAAAGCCATAAAAATCATTAAAATATGCAATATAGGGGCTATAATATTGAAATAATATGCATTTATCAAAAATCAAGAAAATATGCAGTTATATGCACCATAAAATCATGTCCAAATAACTGAAAATTCCGTAATTCGTGCACATAATGTAAAAGCATACATGTTTAACCCCTATGAAAAAACATGCAAATGTATGAACTTCCTAGTCCTAGTCATGATCTTGTTACATCGTCATCAGTCCTTGATATGTGTGCAAATAATCAAGTCAATCAGACATTTCAAGTTGGTGAAAATTACGTTATATTGTTAAATTTTGCCAAGTCACTTTTTCATCCTGATGATCCTGGACAGGGCATTACGACAAGGTCATGATATTTTTACACTGTCATCGCGGCTTGACATGTGTTCAAATTTTCAAGTTAATCAGGCGACTCAAGTACCTGAAAATTATGTTACTTTGATAAATTTAGCTAAGTCCCTTTTTATCTTGCTGATCCTGGTCAGGATACTAGGACAAGGTTATAATATTATTGTATTGTCAGTGGTCCTTGACATGTATGCACATTTTCATGTCAATCAGACGGATGTAAGTTGGTCAAAATTACGTCGAAAGATTCCATTACATTGATAAATTTAGCCAATTAATGTAGTTTTTTCCAAACGACCCTAGTAAGGACCTTAGGATGAAGTTTATGATACTATTGTATTGTCATCGGTCCTTGACATGAGTGCAAATTTTCAAGTCAATGAAACGACTCTAAGTGGGTGAAAATTACGTCGAAAGATTCCGTTACATCAATAAATTTAGTTAATTAAATTAAGTAAAAATTGAAGCTATTAACAGTGAAGCTTTGAGAATGAGCTGGACATAGCTTGAAACCCCAGGGTTAGCAAAAGAGATATGGCTTTGAGAATGAGCTGGACATAGCTTGAAACCCCAGGGTTAGCAAAAGAGAAAAAGAATATCAACATTACTAAGATAAGTGAAGTTTTTAGTTTCTAATTTGTTCTTATTTTAGAATTTTAGTTAATTAATTTTGTTTGTCCTGATGATCCTGGTTAGGATCTCGGGATAAAGTTATGATATTATTGTATTGTCATCGGTGCTTGACATGTGTGCAAAAATTTCAGGTCAATCAGACGACTCTAAGTGGGTGAAAATTACGTCGAAAGATTCCGTTACATACATTACGTACATACCTACACACACACACACACACACACACACACACACACACACAGACGCGCGCACGCACACACACGCACGCATACACATGTGAAGCTTTCGTCCGATATGACACAATGTTGGAGGACGTTAATTAAAAGAAAAAAAAAAAACAGGTGAAGCTAATATAAAGCGTGTAAAAATTAGTAATATCAGGATGCCAAACCTGTCTAAGTCCTAGATGGCACATGGCACAGTGCCTTGATTGATCGTATCGGTTAATAATATTAACATTTGGAACTTGTAACAACTTGTTGTTGGTGCTACATAACTATCGTAAATGGTGAAAACATGGCACCGTGCCATGTAAGACTTACAAGAATTTTGCATTCCAGCCATAACCACAGGTGTACCTTAATGATGACAAATGTATTATATATTGTGACGCTGGCCGCGACACGCTCAAGGTAGTTTTCCCACAACATTCACGCGAACAAACACGTGACAACCATCAGAGTGGCAGAACCAAAAGGCGTTTTCAAATTTGTGAAGTGTCTGGCGGCCGGCGTATTTGTAGAAGTTCCAGAAAAGGTGAAGTTCGAGAAACGTCCATGTTACGTCATACTCGCTGTATAAGGAGGCGAGACGACGAGAGTTAATTACAGACATGAGTCGTTGCACCAAGAAACTTTTAGTTTGAGTGTGTGTCAGCTGCGTGTGTGATGTTGTGAGAGAACTGGCGCATCGTGAAGATAGCCAAGCAGTTAATGAATGTTGAGTGATCGTATCATCGGAGTTAGTTTTGAGATAGAGAGAGAACTGAGAAAGAAAGGAATGAGTCAAGGTTACAAGAAGAAAACAGTTGTGAGTTGTAATATCACGAACTGAAGACTGTGTTTTCCTCAGTAAAAGAAAACTGTGTATTTGTGGAAAATGTTTGAAGGAGAATAAAGCGACAGAAAAAGTAATTGGACGAAACTTTTTGACATTTTCCATACTGGTGTCAGGAGTGGGATTTGTCGAATTGTCACTTATTACATTGGTGTCAGAAGTGCGACGCGAACGCCATGATGGAGGCAATGCTCGAGAAGCTGTTGGCTACTACGACGGAAATAAATTCCGCTTGGAGAAGATGAAGTTGGAAATGAAATCCGAAGTGGGCAAGATGGAGACAAATGAAAGATATAAAGGAAGGAGTGAAGATGACAATTAAATCCGAGTTCATGAATGTGAATACCAGCTTGGACAGTATGAACACAGAAATGCAAAATGTAAACTGCAGTATGAAAGAAATGAAAGCCAGAATGGACAAGATGTGAAGTGAAATGACAAAAGTGAATTCCACCATAGAGAAGATCGAGGCAAAGACGGAGGGTTTAAAGGAAAAGCTGACAGAAATGTCCGAGATGAAGATGGAACTACTGGCGAAGATTGATGGGGAACTGATCGGCGTGAAGGAAGACGTGGAAAAACTAGGTGGGAAGGTGGGAGACCTCTGCTAGCGCGTGGACGTAGGGGAACGCCTAAGCGTCCTGGGAGGAAGAGTTGATGCAAACGTCAAGGAAATGGATGCCAGAGGCGGACGGGATAGCGCAGACCAACAGATGGAACATCTATTGGCCGGGGTGACATTTGCGCCCGTCTCGGAGAACGAAGTGTACGACACGACGAAGACAAAGAGCCAGCTCAGGGACGTCGTCAGGGATCGCCCAGAGGAATGTGTTGTCTACTAGGACATGTCGTAAAGGACTGCCAGCAGGGAAGCCTAAGAGCAAGCGAGGAACAAAAATCTGATGTGTTGCACTCACGTGACTTCCTCTACTTTTGTACTAACTATTCTTACAAACTCTTATTCCTATATCTTCTTCGTGTTAGTTGAGATAAACATTTGTACAAATTATCTTATTGCTTATTTCCTTGTAGGTGCAAGGGGAATGTTAGAATACAGTAGGCTTTGTGCGATAGTCAAATCTTTTAAAGCTTTGAGATTCTGTTGTCTTTGCACACTTAACATATAAAAAAATGAACAACGATGATCCATTTCACGAAAGTTCTAAGTTTTCCGAAACTCACACACATAACAAGGAATATCTCCGAAATGGTTCACCCTACAAGAAAGTGTATTGATACATAAATTGTGTATTTTAGCAAGGTCTACATTTTTTGTATAGTATGATTTGGTCTATCTCTAACGGTTTACCAGTTATGCAAAAGTCGTCCAGAGTAAATACGACTACAGGGGCTATAGCCAGAAAATTCAAGATATACATTTCATTTGTCATCAAAATATCTCAAACATATGACATTTTAATCAAAATCGTTAGAGCCATTTTCAAGAAAATCAAAATTTTCGAAAAAGTTTCCATGTAAAGGGTAGTTTAGGGTGGGGCTATTTTCTTCAAAATCTTCGTATCGCATCGTTGAAATACATTAAACTTAAATACCAACTTTGGTTTTTAACCGACTTTTCGTTTTTGAGTAATGCTGTCCACAGCCTGACAGACTGACACACACACAGACACACACACGGTCCTTTTTCTAAAAATGCTTATTTTGGATTCAGGGGGCCTCACAACATGTATTTCCGGTGAAATCTCGACATCGAATTTTTTGGTGGAATACAATACTTCCCCTACTTACCAGTAGAGAAAGTAAAAATGCCACACAACTAGCTATCTATCCTAAAGAAATCAAGCTCTCAGCTTCTAGTTCCTATCTTTTCTCAAAGTTATCTTCAGCAATTATATTTTTTAAGTTTAACATCATGGCTGGTCATATAGGGCGATGGATGTATACATGAGATGATGCTCAAATGAACCCAAGGTCCATGGAACTTAAGGTTAGTCGACAATTGTCTCTGGAAGATAAGGGAAAACCTGGAAAATACCTAACCAAATAACTTGCCCTAATTGAGATTAGAGCTCTGACCATTGGAATGTGAGGCAGACATGCTACCCCTAGACTCTGTTGGTCTTTTCAGTTGCAAAACTCTATGACTACATATAATTTCTCATGATTGTAAATGAATTAAACTGCCTTCATTATGAGCCTGATTGAGCCTATTTTATCTGCAGTCGTGTGAATGAATATGATAGGGATGTTTACATTAAATATTACTGCAGCTCATCTTATTCTGTTGGGAGGACAGTACTTAATCTAATACATAGTATATTTCCTGCAACAGCATAATTACATAAACTTAGTTGTTGCACGTATCTACCATTGTTTCTTTGTTATCTAGTAACATATAATGGTAATTATTATTTATTTATGCCAACAAACTTACTGTTGGTGTTTTTAAACACACAAGCCGTGTGTGGGCAAAGTAAGCGGAAGGTCTGTGGTTCAAATCCCAGTTGTGGCATTGAATTTTTAAGTTCCAGTTCTACCTCTCAAGTATATAATGGTTTTACACGCAAATTATTCTTTCTGTCCCCATTCTTACAACTAAATAAATAAATAGATAAACAAACAAGTAAATAAATAAATAAATAAATAAATAAATAAATAAATAAATAAATAAATAAATAAATAAATAAATAAATAAATAAATAAATAAATAAATAAATAAATAAATAAATAAATAAATAAGTAAATAAATAAATAAATAAATAAATAAGTAAATGAATAAGTAAATGAATAAGTAAATGAATGAATAAATGAATAAATGAATGAATAAATAAATGAATCAATAAATGAATCAATAAATGAATCAATAAATGAATAAATAAATCAATAAATCAATCAATCAATAAATTTATCAATCAATCAGTACATAAATAAATAAATAATAAATAAATAAATAAAAAGTCTAGGACACTATGTGAACATGAGAAGATCAATTAACAAATTTATCATGTGCATTGTTATTTTCTTCCTTTTAAAATATAAATTAATATGTATTTCCTTCACATGTAAATTATTACAAAATATAAATAAGAAATCGACCGCCTCCGTAGTGCAGTTGGTAGCGTGCTTGCCTCTGGTGCACAGAACCCGGGTTCGATCCCCGGTACCAGCATGGGGATTTTCCCCCCGCTGGGAGATCTGGCACGGGGTGCACTCAGCCTCGTTATGCTTAGGAGCTACTTGATGGAGAAGTAGCGGCCCCTGGTCGAGAAGGCCGTATAACTGGCTCGGGGGGGGGGGGGCGATTGACCCACCCTCCAGTACTGCTTCCCACCAATGACGCCTGTAGTGGGGGACCCAGCGGCTGGGTGGTAGGCCTTGGCCCTTCATGGGCTATTGCATCGTGGTTTAGTTTAGTAGGTATAAATAAGAAATCATTTGGTACTCTTAGGTGACAATCTGTGAATTTGTTTCACCTAGTTCACCCCTTGTCTCCCATATAGATGTTTCTTCCGTTACTTTCTATTCCCTGCACAAAGGGAATGGGGGCAGCTACCTCATGCTGGAGGTAATCACATCACACAGTACAGAGTTGATTGGAGATTCTACTTCCTGACATTGCTCGGTGGGAAAGTCATGCGTAACAAAAGCTCAGAAGAAACATGATTATGCACTTTTAGTGTACACAAAATGGAGCAACTTTTCACTGCAGACACACTTTACTGGAAACACATGGTACTTTAGGTGACCAAAGTAGTTCACATTCATACACAGAAGCAGTGGCTGAGCCAAAATACATTCATTGTTACTAAGAGGTGGAATCAGGACAAAAATTCAATGCCATAGCCGGGATTTAAACCACGGATCTTCCACTTATCGAGCGGCCGCTCTAACCACTAAGCTACCATGGTCAACTTGCCAGTATGACATTAAATTCTCCAACCGATTCGTACTTTCCCGGTAGACCACATGGGAATCTCACATCAGAGATAAATACCCCAAGGGAGACTTACAATTGTACGTATTTTATGTCCCGGGTTTAAGTAACCTCTAGATGTTAATTATTTTTTATGCCAACAAACCTACTGCTGGTGTTTATGCGGCTTGTGTGTTTAAAAACACCAGCAGAAGTTTTGTTGGCATAAATAAATAATAATTACTCATTGTCATATATCTTTGGTGCAATGAGTTAGTATTGCACCAACTGATGAACATGTGCAAATTAAGTGATATAAAAGCACCACACTTTAATACTTATTTACCTTATGTTTATACAGAAAACAGATGAATTGTCAATTAAATCTACATAGGTCACAACAAAAGTTTTGAGATGTGAGAAAATGAAAGGTGATCCATCTTCGAATCCTTGCGCTGCTGGAATTCCTGGAGTGGGAGAGTCACTACCTGATACCAATTTACTCACAAAGGATGGGGCTATCCTGTATCCCTAGCGCAACAGCCCAAGGCTTGCCGCCCAGCCGCTGCGTCACCCACCTCTGCCCACTACAGGCATCATTGGTGGGGTGCAGTACTGGAGGGTGGGATGTCTTAAGCCGCCCAAGCCAGTTATACTGCCTTCTCGACCTGGGGCCGCTACTTATCGATCAAGTAGCTCCTCAATTGGTTCTCCCGGGACCTAACGAGGCTGAGTGCACTCCGCGCAAGACCTTCCAGAGGGGATAAAATCCCCATGCTGGTACCAGGGATTGAACCCACATCCTCCGCACCAGAGGCAAGCGCGCTACCAACTGTGCTATGGAGGCGGTCATACTTACAATATCTAATACAAATATACATACATGACATTAAAATTAATAAACTTGAATGCATTAACATTTCATTTATTCAAAAATTCCTCTAATGAATAATTAAATAAGTTTGTAAAGCAGTTTTAATTTTTTATAACTTTCACGGGTTATAGAGTAGCAGAGACTGCATTGTTGCCATTGCCTTTAAGAAACAAAATGCAAATAGTTGTATTACTTTTCTGCAATGAACATCATAACAAAAATTCCAATTATGTCCCAAAAACAAATAGAAGTGTGCACTTTAGAATGAATATCATTAAATCACACTAAGTAGTGCTGTATGAAGACATCTAATATCACAATGAATATGTCTTGATCACGAAAACGACTTGGTACAGGAATTCGTGGAGACAAGGGGTGAAGAGAGTATTGCTGATACTAAACTGGTGCTAAATTTTCCTCTTTATCTTCATCCACAAGTTTTCTACATTCTGTGGGTGTGGATGGAATCATCCTTGGGATCAAGAAAGTTCTATTTGTGAACAATGATGTCTTACAAATACACTCTTACCATGCAGATTTGGGACGTTTGCGTAGGAAGCCCATCCATCTGAAACAATGCAGCTTCCAGGCAAAATATGCTGTATGATGAGTGCTTCGAAGATTTCTGGCCCCCTATTCAGCATTTACACCAGGAAGCATTTTCCAGAACCCCTTTCTATTCTACTGAACACCCTGTGTCTCTCACACCACAACCCTCTGTGATACTTGGACTCATTGATTTCCACCGTGATAGGTTTGTTATTTTCATCCATGCAAGAACTAAAGGAAGAACTAGCACATAGGCCTATTCATATTTCCTGTGGTTGGCAATATTTACATGCCTCTGCAGAGTTCAGAGCTGCAAGGTTGACAACATCTACATAATCCACATGTAGCAGAAAAGAATATTGCACAGAGGCTAAGTCCCACTATACAGGATAACTCATGGCACAATACCCTGTGGAAAAGAAAAACTACTAAAACTGTGTGAGTGAACAGGTTTTGGCCTTTTAAATACAAATGATGTTGCACCATTTCCAGTTGTGTGTTCTGGTGGAAATTGCCATTACTTTATTATGATAAGAATTATAATTATTAGTGTTATTATTGTTAGTAGTAGTACTATTATTATTTATTATTATTGTTGTTAGTCTTACTGTTGTTATTGTAATTATTATTATTATTGCTAGTATTGTTACTATTGTGAGTGAGTAGTGTTAAAGGGCCCATTGACAACTAAGTCATTTGGGCCTCATTGTTACTATAGTTATTATTATCGTTATCATCATCATTATTATCATTATTATTACTGTTGATATTAAATCACGTAGTAGACTTGTTTACTACTTAGCATTCACTATAACAGTCTGATTTTCAAAAGAAGATACATTACAGGTGTCCAGCTAGGGGGATAAAGGCTAAGAGGGGATGGCCATTGCTATGGAAATGTACACTTAGGTTGCCATATTGGTTACACTGATAAGTAACTTACTTCTCAGGTCAGTTATCACTAGTTGTGTATGGGGAACCAAGATTGGTTGTTCAGTTGAGTAGTGTGTTGTTAGCCTACTTTGTTAAAACTTTTATATTAAAAGACCTAATAATGAAAGTAAGAGTTAGTGGACGTGGAGGTGAACGTAGAGGTAGACCAAGAATTCATGACCAAGGGGAAAGATCAGCTTCCAGTCATGGCATTACATTGCACAGCCAGGCTGTTTCTTGACAACGATGCAGCTCTTCATGTGGAGAAGGTGGCATCTATCATATTCGTATCTTCTTTTAAAAATCAGACTTTGTAAATGTCACATCTCCTTACTACTTCCAGCTTTACTGTACCATTATTTACCTGTGTTACACCTCTTTACTGCTTTGAAGTTCTTATGTGCTGTATTCATTACAGGCCTGTAGCCAGGACTGAACATTAGGTGGAACTCCAGATTTTATAGGGGGACAATTTAAAATAACTTTGAAAAGCAGATGTGTTGCTCTCACATAACTTCCTCTACTCATTCTTGTATAAATTATTCTTTATTACAAATGTTTATTCCTCTATTTACTTCACATTAACTGACATAAACGTTTGCAGAAATTAATTTATTGTAATTACAATGGGATTAATGTAGGGTTTAAGCGGTAATCATATGTTTTAAGGTCGATCGCTGTGTAATGGTGTTGAAATTCTGCTCTCTTTGCATGTAAAAAAAGAAAACAAAAATGACTTCCCATTTGAGAAAAGTGTATTTCAAAATTCAAACCAGTAACAAAAAATAACTTGAAAACAGTTAACTACACAAAAAAATAACTGTGTATGACATAAACTGTGTGTTTTAACAATATCTACACTTTCTACATAGTAAGACTTTGTCCATTTCATATGGTTTACTGGTTGTCAAAAAGTCATCCAGAATAAAGAGGCCTTCAGAGCCTATTCCCTAGAAATACAAATTATTGCACTCACTTTTGAGAAAATCAAAATTTTCTAAAGTTACCATGTAAAGAATAGCTTAGAGTGGGGAATTCTTTAAAATCTTCATATCGCATCCTTGGAAGATGCTGAACTTGCCAAGTTTTGTTTTTAACCAAAGTTTCTTTTTGGGATATGCTGTTCACACACTGACACAAACACATGCAGACCTTTTTCTAAAAACCATTTTCTTTGGATGCAGCAGACCTCCACACATATATTTCCACTAGAAGCTCTACATTGAATTTTTGGGTGGAATACATTACTGCCCCAGCTGACTATATGTAGTAGAGAAAATAAAAACATATCTCTTTAACTTCTAGAGTAATGTACATATAAACCTTATCTTTAATATTCTCATGCAGTCTATTATTTTCATAGAATAATGAGCTTTAACACTTCCAGGAATGGCAAATGCTCTGTGGTCAGAAATAAAATGATACAAAATTGGAATTCAGGATACATCAATTCATGTATATGATTTAAAAAGCAAAACATAACCAGATTTGCACACTGTATCACAATAAGATTAAAGGTTGCTAACACTCCATTTTACTTAAAGAAACTTGGTAAAAGTAATGGTTATTAGGTACTTGAGGAAGTCCTGATACTACAGAACACACAAAATTGCTTTCGTAATTGCTAGGTGCCCACTCTAACACTGTTCTAGAAGATGCACAATGTTTCTGCCTTCATATAAAGATGCAATTTTGCCTCACTGAAAATAACTGTGAAACATAGCACACTGGTCAAAAAGTGTCTTTGTTCAGGTATTTCACACACTGTTCTAGCAACTAATGAGTATAATCTATGATTATATCACTGAACATAAGGGACATTTCTTCTCACAGTCTCTCTCATCTGAGCGGCTACACCTCCTTTTCTACCGCTCATTACATTAGCACCATCAAAACATTGACTTAGAATGTGAGATGTATCTATTCCATTCTTCTGCAGCACCTTCAATGTTTCATATGTACAAGATTTAGCATTCAAATCTTTCGTTGTTACACTGTGCAATAGGCATTCTTTAATGCGACCATCCTTAACATAGCAAATTGCACTATTTTCTCTATTATTCCTATCCTTTGTTCTATCTTCCGGGAGGGTAAACCACTGCACATCTGCAATCATTATATCTTTAGCTATGTTCTATCTCACCTTTTCTGCCATGATTTCAATAATGTAACTTTGTATGTCAAGAGAAGTATATGTTGCATTCTTAGGTATGTGTGTTAAACATTTTGGAGGTTTTTTTATCTTTCTTTAAGGTGTATTCAAAAACATTTAAAAACAGGAGCCTTTTGGTCCCCCCTCTATATTATAATTGCCATGCAGAGCCGCTCATTGACTACCAAAAACTGTATTACTTCCATCATTGACTTAACATATTATGATGTTTCTCGAGTGTGGTCTCATTAACTAATGTTGACACCGAAGTTCAGGATTCTATGCAAGTTTCACGTTCTTTCCACATGGACATGGCACAAATATGAGTTTCTGACTTTTCATATTTAGGAAATCCACAGTTGGCATCTAAGGCATTTTTCCAGCTTCAGATACCTTTGTCAGTGTAACTTGTCTTCTTTGTGCCATAAGACTGAAACTGCATGCAGGCATAACAAAATGCTGCATCTTTGGGAACAGAATACTGCAACTAGCTAAACTGCTTGTATCATTCAGAGCAAAAACAGTGCCTATTGCTCTGTTTAGGGCAATCCTTCTTTATGGGCTCACCTCTTGGTGGTAATCAATAAGTAGGTAGTCAGCTCCTGTTGCACTACTGGCCGCTGATCAGTGTGGATTATGCTGCTGGAGATAACTTGGTCTTTTGCTGCTCCTCTCATTTGTAAGTAGTCTGCTCATGTTGCACTACTGGCCACTGATCAGTGTGGACATGTTGCTGGAGACAACTTGGTCTTCTTGCTGCTCCTCTCATTTGTGTGTGCCACAGAAATATCTTATGTCCATAATGCATGCACTTGCTGTCCTCACAACGATCTGGAGCTCAATGAGCTTGTCAATAAGTATTACTAATCTGTGTTTTACTGCTTGACAATACATGGTATTGTCATGCTACTGAAAAGAGTAACACATGGTGTATCAAATCCTTGAGAAGACGAACCGTTTTGCAAGAAACAGCTTTGTCTTGTTCTTCTTCAGGAGTAAGTTCTAGCATGTGGCATGGAGCTTTACTTCTTGGAATATTGAGGTGAACAATAACATGAACTGTGCTTATTCGGTGCAACGAAGGTTCTGCACAATGCAAATATATAGTATCAAACAATAGTTTCTATTTTACTCTGTCTCACCTGCTTTGCTTTCTTCATATCCTGAAAGCAGACCCACTTGGAAAAGCAAGTGTCTTCCAATGTAAACAACATATTTGGCTCTCCGAGATCAAAGGCATATTGCATGTTAGCCTGAGAGGCAGCAATCCATAGTTTGTGAGATGCGTATTATATCATTATATATTTGCGGTTTACCACTAATGCAAAAGGCGTCCAGAGTAAATATGACTACGGGGGCTATAGCCAGAAAATTCAAGATATACATTACATTTGTCATAAAAATATCTCAAACATGACATTTTAATCAAAATCGTTAGAGCCGTTTTCCAGAAAATAAAAATTTTTGAAAAATGTTCCATGCAAAGGGTAGTTTAGGGTGAGGCTATTTTCTTCAAAATCTTCATGTTGCACCCTTGAAGGACATTAAACTGAAATACCAACTCAGGTTTTTAATTGACTTTTCGTTTTTGAGTTATGCTGTCCACTGACTGACGCACAGACTGACACAGACACACACAGACCGTTTTCTAAAATTGCTTTTTTTTGGATTCAGGGGGTCTCAAAATATATTTTTCCTGTGAAATCTCGACATCGAATTTTTGGGTGGAATACAATACTTCCCCTACTTACCAGTGAAGAAAGTAAGAAAGGATGTTTTTTATCATTTCTTATGATTTGTAAATAAATAATGGGAGGGAATAATCTGCCATGTAAGAAGGGAAAGAGAGATGAAAATTATTATTTATTTATGCCAACAAATTTACCTTTGGTGTTTTTAAACACACAAACCGTGTGTGGGCAGTTCTTCCTCTCAAGAGAGATGAAGTTCAATTTAAAATATGATGTAATACAGAGGATAGGGAATAGTTTACATTTAATGGTTTCTAACATCAGATTAACCTAGTCAGGGTTCTTTACATGACGGAGGTACAAAAGAATAGAAGGCAGTGGTCTTCACTGCTAAGGAATTCAGAATTTCAAGAAGAATATCACGCAATCACCTTGAAAGTGGAAGTCACAATAAGAAAATTGGTAGGCCCACTATACTAACTGCAGAACAGAAAAATTAACTTTGCCAGAGAATTTTCAGATTAGCAGATGTAGGAGTGCCACTTACAAGTTAAATTTTAAAGAGATCTGTATACACCTTCAGTGAAGTGAACAATATTAAGAATCCCTTCAACGAAACTAACAAATTAGTTGGTAGAACATGGTTGAGACTTTTCCTCAAACATAATACTGAAGCAGCAAGACGGAAAGCTCAAACTATGAACTTAGGTAGAGCTTCCAAGTTAAATAAGTTCATCGTTGGGGACTATTTTGAAAAATTAAGGAAAGTTCTGATTGAAAAGGACTTTGTGGGAAAACCCCAAAATATCTATAATATTGATGAGAAGGGGTGTCGTTTGTCGCTTCACAAACAAAAGAACGTGTTTGCACAGAAGGGTACAAAGAGTCTTATTGCCCCTGAACACGCTGAGAATGTCACAATTGTCAGGTGTGGAAATGCTTTAGGACAAAGTATCCCACCTATGATTCTGTTTAAAGGCAAAAGGCGTAAGGATGAATGGGGGGACAGCGTACCAGCAGGTGCTTGTTTTGAGATTACTGAAAAAGGATCAATGTCCGCAAGGAAGGTTGTGAAGGGGGTTGAACATTTCTCAAAATATAAGAACCCTGGCAGAACCCTTCTCATATTTGATGGAGCTTAGTCTCATCTAGATGCTGACATTGTTGATGCAGCAGAAGAGAATGACCTAATTCTCTTCTGTCTTCCCAGTAATTGTACACACGAGCTCCAATCTCTTGACAAGAGTGTTTCCAAGCCTTTTGAGAAATTTTGGGATGAAGGTGTTCTAGATTATTGGACAACTGCAGGAGTAAGTTCAATTACCCGCGTGAACTTTGGTGATCTGTTTTCAAGAGCTTGGCTTAAAGCAATGACACCAGCCAATTTGACAACTGGATTCAGAGCAACAGGAATTTATCCTTTTAATCCCCAAGCTATACCACAGTTTGCGTTTGCACCATCAGTACTAACAGAACGACCTCTTAACCCAGTTCCTAACGATGATATGTCCGACCTGTCATCTGACAAAGAAGAAATTATTGATAATCAAGATGAAAATAGAGTGGCTAACAACAAGGAAATTCCAAGCACCCCAAAGGCCAGTAATGACAATGTAAGTCCTGCATCATCCACTGGAAGCATTAAAAGTTTTCATGAAGTGTTATCTACTACAAAACTGGTGAAGAAAATAGTGACTCGTCGTCCGGCCCTTAACACCAAGGCCAATATTATTATTTCAAAATCTTTGTTTAAAGACAAAGATACGGAAACAATTAAGAAAGTCAATAACTCAAAATAAAATAAAGAGTTAACTCGGAGCCAGAACGTACAATATTGTTTCTTAATGAAAGCCACCCAGAACCCAGTGGCACCCAAAAATCAACCACGCAGCAGAACAGCACAAGATTTCGTCCATCTAGTGAAAACCGGTCTGGGCCCAGTGGGACCCAGGAACAAAAAACTCGAAAAGAGTCATGGTACTGTAAAGTTTGCTGGGAGGACAGGATTGCTGACATGAGACTGCGCATCAGCTGCAAGGAATATGTGCATGAAGAATGTGTTGGTTTGTGTTCAGAGGACATTGAACTCTCTGTGTGTCCAGATTGTTAGAAACCTCAAGTGGAAAGAGAAATTAATCACTTTTTTTATTCTGAGCGTTGGAACTTTGATTTATGTGCTCTAAATGCACTTTTTCAATAATATCGTCAAGAATGTATTTTCGAAAATAATTATGTTAGTTATAATTTTGTGAATAAATTGTGAAATTAAAAGAAAAGCTTCAGTTAATCCTTTTGTTTTTAGTTTTGTATCAAATCTTACCTATGGGCCTTATTACAAACCAACGTGGGCCTTATTAAGACCAATTAATTATTTTGTTGTTTAACGACGCTGTCAATTGCCAGGATCACATCAGCGTCGCCGGTGTGCCGGAATTTTGTCCCGCAGGAGTTCTTTTACATGCCAGTAAATCTACTGACATGGAGCTGTCGTTTTTAAGCACACTTAAAAACCATCGGCCTGGGCCGGGTTTGAACCCGCGACCTTGGGAGCCGTAGGCCAGCGTCTAACCAACTGAGCTTATTAAGACCACATGAGTTTAATAAGGTCCATATTGCAAATAATTTTGAAACGTTTATCGCAACAGAAATTTTAAAGATATAAATTTCAAACACTTTTTTTGTAAATGAGTAAGCTTTAGGTGGGCCTTATTTGATATACCTACCTTACATATGAGTCATTCCACGTCAAATCGAACAAAATAAGGCAAAAAATGACCTTGATGTCTCAGATTTTCTTGAAATTTTTTTTGGTGTTTTGGAACAAAATATATTTGACCCGTGTTTCTTCGTTTTATATAAAAATAAATATTTTGGCAGATATTAATTTTGGAAATGTCCCAAAAATCGCGCGCTTCTCACTCTTCGATCAATCATATCTCCGATTATAATAAAGCAAACTACTTGATCTTTGGCTCAAATTAAAGATAAATTGCAGTATTTCGTGAGGTATTTATTAGAAAGTTTTATTAATTATTATTAATATTATATTTTATACGATTAAAGTTTTAAAGTTTGATAATAACATAAACTCGACCATTTAAAAATCTGAAAAAAAAAAAAAAAAAAAAAAAAACTAAAAATACAATGAAGTTTATTCAATATTCTCAGAAAAAAATCAGAATGGAGTCTCTAATAGTTTAATTGTAATTAACTTTGCAAATCAGTGCAGCGCACTCGCGTGGCACGGCTACCGTAACCTCACACATTTGCCACCTTCCATTACGGCAACTGTCGACTGCTTGAGGTTCCATGAATGTTACAACAGTACAGTAAGGAGAACACTTCTAGCTGACACTATTATATGTACACTATTAGCATCTTGAAAACGTTTTTAAAATATGCATTTTAAACTAATGGTTCCATACAACACACAGCTTTACCTCCTTCTTCGAAAGAAAATTGTTTCACTAAAGCTTCAGTTTTTGACAAAGGAATGAACGAGTGTAATTATAAAGCACAGCTGGGCCCTTCGTTCTTGGCCCCTAACCTTGACTGGAAGTCCTGTTGGTGAATCCATAGCTTTCGCCTCTTTCATCAGCTCATATTGTATAATTCTGTGAATGAAACCATGCACATGGGGAGGGAGGGGGAAGGTAGTGATGTTTGCATGATCTGAGACAGTCTTGCTAATTCAAAGGTGCTTTTTAGTGCAGCGTGAAGTTGAAGACATAGATCTTTGAGATAAAGAGTGAATATAGTGAATTTGTGAGACATTGATCATAGCGTAAATCAATTATGCCAACCTGTAAGTTCTAAATTAGGGATCAAAACATTACACAGTCAGAGTAGAGAAATTATTTCAAATGTATGGACGTACATGAAGAAAGAAGGTAAAAGCAAAGAACTGCTTACAGAGACAGACAAAAGTATTCGGACACACGTAATACGTAATTTTAAACCAGCATCATTATATTTAAAGCACCCATGTCCTTTTTTTGCTTGTGATTGCATTTTGTCCCCTTCTGTCCTCTTGACTGTTGGTGTTAGTATTTCAACAAAAATGTTCTTTGATAATATATCATAATTTCTTTACCCTCATCTGTTATTATGCTTGGACATAAGTATTCAGACGCACCCCAATTTGACGGTACAAACACTGTAACTAGTATCTAGATGCAGTGTCTTGTTAGGTCAGTACTGTACTTGCACTGTCCTATACACATACAACATTAAGATGTGCAGTTGCCGCATTTAAATCGCAATGGGGCACAAAGGACTGGAAACTATGCTTGCGGAAAGAAAAACCATTGTTAACCTTTATCACCAAAGAAAACTGTTTGCAGAAATAGCTCTTGCCGTCAAAAGAACCCGTGAAACAATGTTCAGCATTGTAAAAACTACAAAGAATGGAAAACAGTCATCGGCAGTGTAAGACAAAGACGTCCATGTAAACTTAGCACTAGGGATAGGAAGACGGTTATCAAAATGGTGCCGAAAAATCCACGAATTTCAGCATCCAAAATCACAGCCCTTTTAAGAGAAAATCTAGGAAAAGTGGTCCATGTCCAAACTGTCACCAGAATGCTGAACAGTGCTGGTTTCAATGCCCCGGATAAAACCTTACGTCAGTAAAACAAATCAGAAAAAGTGCAAGCAGTTTGCAGAGGAAAAGATGAAGAGTTCTGGAACAGGGTAATGTAGTCCGATGAAAGTAAATTCAATGTCTACTTCAATGAAAGAAGAATAAAGAGTGGGAGTTAAGAACATGCAAGCCACAGTCAAACCCAGGGGCGATAAGTTTTGGTCTGGATATGTATGGTTTCATTTGGTGTGAGTAAACTTGTAATAATTTATGAGATCATGGAAAAGTATGTCTATTTGAACATACTGAAACAAAATGTGAAATTAAGTGCTGAGAAGTTAGGTTTATGTAAGAGTTTCTACTTTCAGCAGGAGTTTATACTTTCAGCAGCATAATAATCCCAAGCACATTGCATGTGTAGTCAAGCTTTGCATTGATGGATGTCCTTTATATTCTGAACACCAGATATTCAGTCACCAGACAGAAATCTTAAAATAAATGATGCATAAATATATAATGTAAATCCTGAAAATATCTGGAGGAATTACATAATAGGTTAAACAACCTGTTAATGACAAAAAAGATCATCTTAAGCAGATAATTTTAGAAGAATGGAAGCAATTAGGTTCTGATGCCATCAGGAAGCATGTAACTCCATGCCTAAAATATTAAGGACCATCATACAAAGAAACGGGCATACTATAACGAAACATTAAGTTTGTGTAGTTGTGTGTCTGAATACTTTTGTCACAAAGGAAAAACAGGTTTAGTTTTTTTATTGCTTATCACATGGATTCAAGTTCATTTAATATGTATTTAATATTTGTGCTCTTCAATAAGATATACTTGTATTATATAAATTACATGTCTAGCTTTTGCCATTAGCGGAATACAGATTTATCTGTATTTATATTTATATTTAGTTGAATTATTGGTGTCTGAATACTTTTGTCTGTCTCCATCAGAAGATTTTTTTCAAAAAAATTCAAAAGTTGAAAAGCGCGTATCAGATGCCACAGGAGTATCAGAAAGATTGTGGAGACATTTTTCTGCATGGACTGTACTGCCCTAGTAAGAAGTTATATGAGTAGCATAGGTGACGCACCAATTCGCATGTTGTCTGCAGTCACCGGCGTTACTCGCTTTCAAGGCGATTCCAGCTGTAGAAACGGATCGCTACTTCATGTCGTCCGTGAGCGCTTACACGCCTTGAGAAAAAAAAATTGTAGAAAATGCACTAATGCAAGCTCCATAGTTTTCAACATCTTATTTTATAGATAAAATGTCAGGGAATACGTGTGTATTTTTTTTAGATTTTTAACACATCGATTTAAATTCGATTTTTGGTTTTACAAAATATATCATTAAAAAAGCAGTCCAAAATTTGTGTGTAATAATGATCCATCGAAAGTTGTTAAACGTATTGTATTTTACCTTTCCAGTGCGCCAAACCCCAACTCTCAACTCTATAGGGCCTTAGAGTAACAAGTGATTTTATATTACGGTGCGCGCAGAAATTGCGTAGTTTCTAATAGCCATAAGTATCAGTATCAGTTTATTCACCAATGTAATAAAATTTACAAGGTTCGTCAGATAAAAAAAACATAAATTTTACAATTTGAAGAATTTTGTACATAAGACAAGTGAATACATTTACAATTTTTATAATTTTAAGAGTTGTTTCATGAGATTACAATTTTAGTTAAGTATACACAAGTATCAGATTTTAACTTCAGAGCTACTCTTAAAGGAGAGGTAAACTAACAGCGTACATTTCTTCCTCCCTTATACTCTTCTACAGAATAAAATACATTTTTGATGAGATAGGACTTTATTTCCATTTTCATTTTCACCCCATTCTTTATTTCCTTAATAACTAAGCAAGTAATTTAAAAATACGGAAATAAAAAAATACGGGTCTCCTTATTTTATGCCTATTATTCATAAAAAAATTTTGAACCTCCTACGAAAAAGTCGTGTTTTATGGGTGTTCGATTTGACGTGGATTGACCCATAAGATTGACCAATGGATTGACTTATAAGAAGGATTTATACAAATGTTTGTTCTGCCTATAAAAAAAAATACAATTTTGTACCGTTTATACCCTCTGGTCTCGTCTTTTCTTGTCGCTAGGGAAATGAAACACTATCAAACAATTTATGTTTTTAATTTGGTACTGCGGAAAAAGCTATTTGATTTACATTTCTTTATCATTAGTGACTAATGATATAGTCCAAAACATCGAATTATGCAGAACCAAAATGGCCTTATCTTAGATATGTGTTAGCGTGTCCGGACCAGATGTCTATAGTCTTTTCTTTCCCCCACCATTTGGTTGACAATCTATACTGCGGGTCTTGATTTTTGACGTGGACACAAGGTAAAGTAAAATGCACATTTTGTGGGAAGGAATAAACTGAATTTAGAATGTGATGAAGTGTGGTATGCTTATTTTGGGCTTGGGGTGTAATGGATTATAAATAACTTCTCTCTATGTCCAGTAATGTGTTTTATGTACGGGAGTGTCGAGTAATAGTGCCAAAGCTTCTGCTAGCGGTGGACTAGAGGCGCACACTGAAAATAATTACACAGCGTAACTAAAGGGGTGATGCAAGAATGCGTAACGTAATATGAAGTAGTAGTGAGTGATGATAAACCCAAGCAGTGGAAATACCAACACTGTAACGAAAATGGTGAAACATGAATACGTGAAGAAGCATGGGTTATCCTGTAAAAGGATAACCACGGCGTCACGTGGTTCACTAACAGTTGTAGTCTGTCACGGACATATAGCGGAAGAACATAGCCCTACAAAGCACAAATATCTCTTGCCAACCTGACATTGTACAACTCGCTAAAAGACGACAATATCTCATTTTCAAAGGTATGCACAATGCAGATTAAAACCACAACCGCACCGCAGAAGAACTCACGTCACATCACTTAATTTCAAAGCAATAATAACTAAGAATAAGAACAATATTCACATGCTTCCGCGGATTTCATACTTCCGGCGTTGGCGACAAATACGTCGCCAACGTGTTGAAGGGCAGGTGGCTCATAACACCACTCTTCAGTCACAACACAGCTGCCTGTCGACCACTTGACGCCGCTATTCTACAGGATAACCACTGTCTTCTGCTACAAGGTAAGTAGCTTCTGCTAGAGAGGACATAGGCTAGGAGCCTGAAGCGTTGCCAACCGAATGTGCTGAACGTGAACGTGCTGAAAATACCAACACTGCGTCACGAAAGTGGCGATACTCGAATGCAAAGACATGTTAGTAATAGAGGAATTATACGGTCCCTGCACCTCGCTTCACATTTCCCCTCCTTGCAAGGAGAGGAAATGTAAAGCGAGGCAGAGACCATACAACTCCTTTATTACCAACATGTTCATTGTGGGAGCATACTCTGTTCTAATTTATGGATGGCATAAGTGGAATTAAAATTAGCGTCATAAAGGATGTTTTAGAAGGGCTTCATTACATGCATAAAGTCCCTTGTAGGATGACATGGGAAAATGAAAAAGTTAATTTTCATATATATTGACCTCTAGGCTTAGCCAAGACTGCCTAGAAAACTTTTCGCCCTTATCCGGAGTGGGCATATTTTATAACTACCTGTCTTACGGCTTGGAAGTAAGAAACAGATTCTGCCTCTTACAGGCAACAACACAGATTCTGCCTCTTACAGGCAACAACAAAGTTCCAATTTCCCATGGAGCCTCAGTGGAGGCGACACGTTGTCAGTCTAAACTTCATGATAAATGAAGTTATGAGATTTCATTTCTACCGAGGCGCGTATGGACGTTGCTAAAGAACTGTTCACACATTGAATACGAGGAGCCAATATTGCTAGAAGATATGAGTATAAGCAATACTTCTGAAAATTAAGATTTAAATATGAATGCCATAAAATATCAAATGCCAACCCTTTGACAGTTCAAAGTAAAAACAAATTAGAAACTGAAAGCTTCATTTATCTTAATAATATTCCAAGTTGTTTGGAGCTAACAAGTTTTGAGTTGACTCCAACTCATTCTCAAAGCTATACAAATTCGTTACCATAGATACTGATGCTCATTTTAATCACCAATCTGTGACAGTTGTTTCATTCTAGACAAAAAACATTCTCTTGTGTCCTACTAAAGCCCTACCCCCAGACAACTAGCCTTGATAATTTATGCAATGTTATGTGGGAATGAATCACATATTTAAAAAAAAAAAAAAATTCAAGCGCTCTGTGTTATGTATGCCCCCCTGCAAGTTTAAGTACGATTGTCAAAAATTGCCTTGTGAGAATTCTTTTATTATTATTATCATCATCATCATCATCATCATCATCATCATCATCATCATCATCATCATCATCACTCATCATTATAATTATTATCATTATTATCATTATTATCATTATTATTATCATTATTATCATGATGATGATTATGATGATGATTATTATTATTATTATTATTATTATTATTATTATTATTATTATTATTATTATTATTATCATCATCATCATTATCATTATTAACATTCTCCAATGTATTGTCATATCGGATGGTGAATGAATGAAATGTGTGAAATGATGTTCAAATGAGCCTGAGGTTGACAACATCCATGTCATACACATGCAGCAGCAATTAAAGAAGTAGAAGGAGCTAGTCTGCCAAGTAGAAGGAGTGAGGCCATTATTCTATATGATAACCGAAACATGGAATAATAATGGTTAAGATTGCATATTTGCTAAAATGCTTCAGATCGCTTATTGCGTACATGTAACATTATATTGCACAGCTTGTAACAATACACTTTAGGAACAATAGTTGACACTCATAACATATATGTGCCTATCATATCCACTTACGTGATGGAAAGTGCATAAAGTTCATGAAACGTAGTCCACCTGAGGTATCATGGGAGTATTCTGCTCCAGTTCATCCCTTGCCTTTCCTGTCCAGCTTTTGCCAACATCAGCAGTCCAAATAAGTCAAATAGTGTTGCAAGTGCAACACCCATTTTTCTCAGGTTTTCTAAGTATGCGTAGCAACTCCTATAGTTGACGCAAATTCCAGTGAATGGTTAACTTTGAGGTGAACAAAGACTTCATGATCTAGTGTCAGACTTTCCAGCAGTCACTGATTATTATTATTGTTCTCGGCAATATCCAGTCCCTTATTAGTTGCAGTAGAGTTTTTCGTTTACTTTGTTCAGCAGATGGTTTTATCCCCATGCTCCACATTACCAACACCCATTGCCCCTCCACAAGGCCTCCCCTATTGTACTTTCTGTGCTTAAATTTGGATTTGTCAAGTTTCACAATTTTATTCCTTCCACCAATATGCCTTTGTTTGTGCATCATCCAGTTCACACATACCTCGCAGTTCACAACTGTGCTATAATCTTAGATCCCTACTTGATGTAAATACAACCTGCCAACAACTAAGCCGCAATATGCTGAAACAAAAGCACCACAAAACAGCACCTTAAACATGGACAATTATTTGTAGATGTATGATGACCCTGATAAAAACTACTTGAATGTAACACGATAGCAGCACTATTCCTAAAACACCTGAGTAAATATCGTTCTGTGCATCATAAACATGAGGCATGACTCCACGTGCTATTTGTTTGTGTTAGTCGCAGCTGATCCAGTTTATCGTGGAGGGATACAAGGTCTGGATCTAAGGCTGGATGGATTATAGTGCCACATTGTAACTTCTCTACAATAGCATACTGATGTGGTTGCAGAAAAAAGTCACATTATGGATGCTCCATTTACTGTTCCCGATGAAGGTATTTACTCTAGCTGTTTTGTGAGTGGTAAGTGTTCAGGTGTTCCAATAATGGAAGTATGCCCACCATTTCCTGCATATGTCATTGAGTTCCATAGTTCCCTGCACTTTTGTACATTAGCAACACCACTTTCCCAATCTCCTACCTCCTTTCTGCCCCTACTCTGTAGAAATGCTATCTGCTATGTAAGCAACTTTGCTAAATTTTGTATGGGTGGTCCTATAACAATGATGAAGCAACATCATATTCTTAAAGCAATAATTATGGACTCAAATGCACATTCTGGGTGTGCTAATGCAAGTATTTGTGAAGTAAAATGTGTTTAGTAAATACACAATCTTAACCATAATAATTATAGTAATAAGAGTGATGATAATGAATGATATTTTATTTTATTTTGTTTATTACATTGACTGCAAATTTACTATCTGTTCTTATCAGAACATTCAGTAAATGTGTTACAAGTAATGACTGGAACACTAAAGGTAGCTAAATCAAAATGGTAGGTCCAAAATGTTACAGCGTTGTAGATGCTCAACCATAGTACTGTTGTCTAGTAGAGTGATGGTAAGGATGTTTGGATGGTTACTTAGGCACTGCTGATATCAAAGACTATGGGTTGTAATTTCTTCTTTTATTGTTGGAATGTGTAGATCGTTATGCAGCCTGGCATTGGACACATTCCATGGTGCTTTTGCCACCAACGAAGAGTTTTGGAAATTAATAATAATGATGGTGATGATAAAGCAAAGAAATATACTTGAGCTGTGAATAGCAAAAATGGCAGAACATGAATGCATGACAACAAAACATCGTAGTACTACTAGTAATAACAATAAGGTAATTATACAGTACTTGGGCCACTAACTCTTTATGCCGCGACTTAGGCGAGTTTTGCATTCCAATGGAACAAGCATAGGAATGAGGGGTTTTGGGTGGGGAACTGTCATAAAGAAAGACTAATTTCTATGTTCCTGTTTTCTCCCTTCTTTTCCCTTTTCCCCTCATCTTTCCTTTCTATGTCCTTTACTTCCTCCTTACACACACTATCTTACACAATTACACTCATACATACATTATTTTAGAATTCACCTCACCTCTAGAAGACCCGATTTGACTAACTCCAACACCACAATCCAATACTTCATCCAATACACTGGGAAAGCTTGATGTCCAGTTCCTCCATCAATAATATAGGGTAAGGTATATATGTGATAGTTTTATATTTTCGCTATTAAATTCCACATGCTTCTATGTATCAGAAATCCAACTGCATGCATTAAGTTATTGAAATGTATTTATTTAAGGAAAGTGAAGCTATTAACAGTGAAGCAACAAGATTCTAAAGTAAGAACAAATTAGAAACTAAAAACTTCACTTATCTTAGTAATGTTGCACGAAAAACTTGCAACATTACTAAGATAAGTGAAGTTTTTAAGTTTCTAATTTGTTCTTACTTTAGAATATTGAAATGTAATTTAAAGTTATGTAGAACAATTTCAATGCTGAATGTACCATTAAGACACAGAGTAAATCAATGTTTTAGAATGTTGAAGATAATTTTGTGATAAGGTTAGACAGTTTAGTGATAGTGGTGAAGTAGTTTTGTGAGTAAAAGAAAATATTGTGACTTTTTGGCGGGTGTGAAGTAAATACGACAGATGTAGTCGAGATAAACACTTTTATTTCCGTAAACAGTAACTTTGTACACTCGTTGCAACAACAAGAAAGTCTTTTCCGATTCTCCAACAGCACGGCTTCGAACTCGTAACACAAAGAACTGTCGCTTCTCCGTCGGCACGACAACTCAACCTTCACATACGTCTGTCCTCTCCGTCGGCACGACTACTCAACCTTCACATACGTCTGACTGCCTCTTCTCACACTTTACCGCTATTTATATCTCCCAGGCACTATTCTGGAAGCTTCAGGAACGTTCACTTATTGCGGCGAGATATACAAAGTAGAAGATTCCAGTAGCCTCTATCCTTTTCTCTCTTTCGGCAAGCGCCCCAACAATGCGGCCATTCTCTGTCTCTTTCCTTCGGCTCCTTTGCGGTAGCGCCGACAATAATGCGATGGGTGACACTGCTGTTGTCGGCAATTAGATGCATCGGGCGCGGTGACACTGCTCCCTCCTCAGAGCTGGTCGTCCCGACCAGCACTATCACTGCAGCATCTCCCTTGCGCCCCGGTGGCTAACCCATCGAACCTCTTCTCCAGGAGGCACGATCCTATGTATCGCTGTCGGATAGTGTCCCTTGGTCTGGGTAGGACGATGTATGCCATCCTGCTTCGAAATTCTGCAACAGTACCGCCGGTCTTGACGGTCCCTCGTCCAGTTGCCCTTCTTCCTGGTGTGTTGACGGGCCATCCTGCGCACTTGGAAACGGCTCACTGGGTACCATGTCCGCCGACCTCTCTGGCGCACCTTCGCAGCCACCTTGCTTCCGATGGGTCCGGCAACAAACCCCACCACATCCGCGCGAGTCGTGTCCACCGCTGCACTCGTGTTCACTCGTGCTCGGCACGGCCTCTCCTGTATCCTGCCGTCCAAGATGATGTCCATCATTCTTCCGTTCACAGCACTATGCGTCAGGTGATTGGATGGCTCCGACGGTCCCCCCATGTCACACGCCAAGTCGGTTCTCGCGTGTTGCTCGTTTGCTTGTGCGCTTCCCTGCTGATGGTCCTCCACGTCATATCCTGGTTGGTTACGTACCCGACACACTCCTCCAGAGGATCCTCGACGACGTCCCTGAACTGCCCCTTTGTCTTCCCCGAGACGTACACTTTCGTTATCGGAAACGGGTGCAACTGTCGCCTCGGCCACTAGGTGCTTCCTCCCCGGGTCCGCGCTATTCCGTCTGCCCCTGGCATCCAGTACTTTGACGCTCTCGTCAACTCTTACTACCAGGGCGCCAAGACGTTCCCCGTCGTCCTCCACGACGTCCACATGCTGGCAGAGGTCTTCCACCTTTTCGCCGAGTTCTTCCACGTCTTCCGTCACGCCAATCAGTTCGCCGAGTTGTTCCACGTCTTCCATCACGCCAATCAGTTCGCCGAGTTGTTCCACGTCTTCCCTCACGCCAATCAGTTCGCCGAGTTGTTCCACGTCTTCCGTCACGCCAATTAGTTCGCCGAGTAGTTCCACGTCTTCCGTCACGCCAATTAGTTCGCCGAGTAGTTCCACGTCTTCCCTCACGCCAATCAGTTCGCCGAGTTGTTTCACGTCTTCCCTCACATCATCTGAAACGGGCGCAGCTGTCGCCTCGGCCACTAGGTGCTCCCTCCCCGGCTCCGCGCTATTCCGTCTGCCCCTGGCATCCAGTACTTTGACGCTCTCGTCAACTCTTACTACCAGGGCGCCAAGACGTTCCCCGTCGTCCTCCACGACGTCCACGTGCTGGCAGAGGTCTACCACCTTTTCGCCGAGTTCTTCCACGTCTTCCGTCACGCCAATCAGTTCGCCATCAATTTTCGCCGATAGCTCCGTCTTCATCTCTTTCAGCTCGGCAGCGAGGTTGTCGTTTGCCGTCTTCATTTCTGTAGCGAGGTTGTCGTTTGTCGTCTTCATGTCTTTCAGTTCAGCAGCGAGGTTGTCGTTTGCCGCCTTCATTTCTTCTTTCAGCTCGGCAGCGAGGTTGTTGTTTGTCGTTTCCATTTTGGCAGCGAGGTTGTGGTTTGACGTTTCCATTTTGGCAGCGAGGTTGTCGTTTGCCGTCTTCATCTTGGACATTTCTGTCTTCATTTCGGCGAATAATTCTTTCATCATTGCTATCATTCTGGTTCCCGAATCTCCCTCCATCTTGGTTCTAACGTTGCAACTTCTGACGATGTAATGAAACTAGAAGCAATTCGACGAATCCCACTTCTGACACCAGTGTGACTTTTTGGTGGGTGTGAAGTAAATACGACAGATGTAGTCGAGATAAACACTTTTATTTCCGTAAACAGTAACTTTGTACACTCGTTGCAACAACAAGAAAGTCTTTTCCGATTCTCCAACAGCACGGCTTCGAACTCGTAACACAAAGAACTGTCGCTTCTCCGTCGGCACGACAACTCAACCTTCACATACGTCTGTCCTCTCCGTCGGCACGACTACTCAACCTTCACATACGTCTGACTGCCTCTTCTCACACTTTACCGCTATTTATATCTCCCAGGCACTATTCTGGAAGCTTCAGGAACGTTCACTTATTGCGGCGAGATATACAAAGTAGAAGATTCCAGTAGCCTCTATCCTTTTCTCTCTTTCGGCAAGCGCCCCAACAATGCGGCCATTCTCTGTCTCTTTCCTTCGGCTCCTTTGCGGTAGCGCCGACAATAATGCGATGGGTGACACTGCTGTTGTCGGCAATTAGATGCATCGGGCGCGGTGACAATATGCATTATTATGCAAACTTGTTCATTTTTAAACAAGATCTATTAACTTATTGCATAATGCTAATGAGGTAACGAATATTATTTGCTTTATTAGCTCTTCTATTCTGAATCAAAGACATGTCTTGTGATGCACATTTGTCACACATGAAACCCTCTCTGACAGCATCTGATGACTGACAAAGAACATGGTATGGCACAAGGCAAACACACACTGCATCCATCTTGCACCATTTCTCTTTCTTTCATCTTGAGACTACTGTATTGCATAATTTCATTTCAAGATGTTCCACCAATGCAAAGAATCTTTCTAACTTAGAAAAGAGGATTGTTTCATTTTGAGTACTCTTAGGAAGAAAATCTTTCAATATCAACCACAGAACACCCATTCTTTTGGCAGCAGTATAAACAGACATTTTGATTCTTTGCCAGCTTTGCAATGTATGTTAACTGATTTCTGTCATATACACAGTATCTTGGTCTTTCCTTGGACGTATTCAGACTTGAAATAACATGGACGTAAATAAAGTAAGGCAATTTCATGATTATCGCAAAATTAAATTAAAAGATACATTATACATAAAGTAGGAAATTCGATAAGGAATAATTTGTATATAGTGGTCTACATTGATGTAATGCACTGGACTCAAATTATAACTCAGAATAGTAAACCACACAAAAACGTCTTTTTACAACCAATGAAAAGTTAAGTTTCCTTCCAGAACTTTAGCTATAACTGCTGATGCATAAATAAGAAATATATCACTGTATAGCATTAGGTTATTTCATGCTCAAGAAGATTATGTATATTTTATACACATACCTGTATAGATTAACTCTTCAGTATAGATTAATGAAACCTTTACAAAAACTGATAACACAGGACCCTGTCATTCCGTTAATGTGCACACACAAACTTATGCATTGTAAGATAACATGGGCTAAATTTCAATGCCACAGAAGCCTGTAGGTGTTGAAGGCTGGTCAGCTGTTAAACACACAAAAAAAAAAAGGACAAAAATGAAAAGTCCTGAGAATACTATTGCAGGATAAAGTCTTGATAAAACTTCCCAAAGACTAATGTTAAACAGAGAGTACAAGGACTATAAACACCTGGTTAAATTTGTTTAATGTTTTCTATACATTCAAAAAGCATCACACATCAGAAACTGCCTGGAATATTATCAGTCAAGAAGTTAAAATGCAAAGAAAGAGTATCCAATTTATAACTTTAAAGATAAGAATCAAACAGTATCAGACCCTACAGAAATAGCAAAAATGTTTAATAATTATTTTGTAGAAGTATCAACCTTTAATGAATCAGTCTTCAGTACAAACACATAAACATATATTAGACGGAAACAATTCTTATCCTATCATTTTCTTAGTGCCTGTAACAGAACATGTATTAACATCTATAACAAAAAGCATAAAAAATAAAAAGTCCTATGGGTTAGATGGCTGCTCCAACTTCTTGATAAAAGCATGTGCAAATCACTTACTAAAACCACTGTTATGTAATAAATCTACCTATAAGGGAAGGGTGTTTTCCAGAATGTCTTAAGGTTGCAAAAGTAAAACCATTATTTAAAAAGGGACTAAAAACTGAAACAAAAAACTACAGGCCAATTTCTCTCTTATCTACATTCTCTAAAGTACTAGAAAAAATTATATACAACAGAATTATAAACTTTATCTCAAAATTAAATATTCTTTCACTATGTCAACATGGTTTTCAAAAGGGCAAATTCATCATTAGGGCATTGATTCAATTTTGTGATGATATCTACAAAAGATTGGATGATTCAGAACATTGTGTAGGAAATTATTATTTATCTATGCCAACAAACTTACTGTTGGTGTTCTTAAACACACAAGCCGTGTGTGGGCAAAGTTTGAGAGGTAGAACTGGAACTTAAAAATTCAATGCCACAACTGGGATTTGAACCACAGAGCAGCCGCCTGGTAAGCGGAAGGTCTGTGGTTCAAATCCCAGTTGTGGCATTGAATTTTTAAGTTCCAGTTCTACCTCTCAAATTGTGTAGGAATTTTCCTTGATCTATCAAAGGCATTCGACCTCGTCAATCACACAATTCTACTTCGTAAACTAAGTCACTATGGAATAAGAGGTGTAGCACAAAACTGGTTCAGTTCCTACCTAAAAAACAGAAGGCAAGTAGTGGAAATAGATTATTATAATGATTGCACAAAGGAGGTAAGGTCTTTTTTATCAGATGAGTGCACAGTTGATTGTGGAGTTCTGCAAGGTCCAGTTTTAGGCCCATTATTGTTTCTTTTATATATAAGTGATCTTGTTGATAACAATCAAAATAACAGTATAAAATACTTGTTATTTGCAGATGATACCAGCATACTAACAGGAAAAAATGATGACACATTAAAAATAAATATAAATGCAGTCACATTACATACAGCTTCTTGGTGTAAAGAAAATAGTGTATGTCTAAATAAGGAGAAGGGTTTAGCTGTAGGTTTTCATCACATAAACAACAAAACATTAAACTTTCCTACCATAAAGCTAGAAGGAACAAAGGTAAAATATTCAAATAAGTCAAAATTTTTAGGAATATGTTTTGATCAAAATCTCAATTGGAAACCTCATATTAATGAATTAATTGAAAAACTGGGTCAAATCTGCTTCCAAAATAACATTTTTAAGCATTCGGTGAGTAAAAATACACTTGGGGTCATGTATTTCTCCAAATTTCACTCCTTAATTTCATATGGAATATCCTTGTGGGGAAATAGTAGCGAAGCTATTAAAATATTCAAATTACAATAAAAGGGCCATTAGAATTATTCTCAGTTTACCTTCTATTGTCAGCTGCAAACCACTCTTTAAAGAACTAAACATTTTGCCATTACCCTGTATATACTCATATGAAATAATTCTACTAATGCAAATACACATAAAAGATTTTACCACAAATTCTGAAATTCACTGTCATAACACAAGAGATAAAGCAAAATTACATATAACGCCACATAACAAAAACTTGTTTGAAAATAGTTTTTACTATAGAGGCATTAAATTTTACAACAAATTACCTATTGAAATAAAAAAAATATAAACTCCATTCACTGTTTTAAAAAACATCTCAAGCAATTTTTAATTGAAAAATGTTATTACTCAATTGATGAATATTTGCATTAATAAAGAATTCACTTGTATTTATTAACAATGTATAAGTTTAATCTAGATGTATAGTATAATTTTTAAGTAATTATTGTTTAACTTTTATAATATTATAATTGAACTTTTAAAATGCTGACGAATCCACATCTATATGTTAAACAGCATGAACAAAATTTGAATTTGTCAAAGGCCTACAGATTGCTCTTTTTGATGGCCAGAGAATTATGCCAGATTTGACAGGGTACTCCGTGCCCTATCACATCTAGTTTGTACCTTCTGTTATCCATGAAACCAAAGCTTTTTTTTAGAAATGCTGTGCTCATGCAATAATTTTAGAGTAAATACATTAGAAAACCATTTTCATGCATGTAATACTAGTGTATAAAAGTTACTTGTTAAATGTTTGCTGCCTAAATGAAGTAACAAAACAGTTGTGGCATACCTACAGAATTTACTCATAAAACAAAAACAAGACTTGACCAAGAAATAAAACTTTTAAAACCCTTATGAGGAATAAGATATCAATTGCACTATGTTTCTGGAGTGGTTTGCTTTCTGCATAATAACAATGATAATGGTAATAATAATGATGATGATGATGGCGATGATGATACTGATACTAATGATAATGATGGTGATAATGATGATAATGATAATAATAATGATGATAACAATAACAACAATAATAATAGTAAGGGGTAGTGATGCGCCTCCAATAGCCTCTGCTACCCAATTCCCATCCTCATCCTACCCGTGGTGCACCCTGCTTTTAACAGATGAGGCTCTGGGGACCGAATCACAGTGGTATAACTGTTTCATCTAAAATGGAGGAAATGCCATTTACATATGTGCTGGCCTATCACAGCACAACAGCTTCCCTCAGAGGCACATGAGGGGAAGGCCGGTGGATCTAAATACCACCTACTTAGTCCTCCCGGCTAGGTCCGATGGACCCGTTGACCAATGATAGGTGTGGTCCCCCTTGCAAAATGGGGGTTTAAGTTGGGTGATGTAACTGCCACATTTTAAAACTGGTGCCCATTAAGAAAACAGTTACATGAAAGCCACACACATGAATATGAGTCCTAAAGATAAACATTCCGGAGTTAAAACTGTCCCCCAATCGGATCTCCGGGTGGGGACATCTTTAGGCAAATTTCATCACAACAATTCCAATACTTTAAGAATTCTACAATGGAATGCAGGAGGCATGTCCCAGCCTAAAAAACAAGAGCTAATGAAAATATTAAAAGACCAAGATATAGATGTCTTCACAGTACAAGAAGCCAATATATCAGAAGAACAGGAAATATACTTTGAAATGGATCAGTACACTACATATATACTTCCAAAAGCTCGTCAAATAGCAAGTGGTATTCTTACAGGAATTAAAAGAAATATGAAAGCTACTATTCAAATCCAAAACACAATGGAAGAACAAGATAAATCAGAAATAGTTAAAATTGAAGTATGGAAAAGTAACTACCACTATAGAATTTACAGTATCTACAATCGTCCAGACAATATACTAGATCTAAATTCTATTCCCATAGAACCCAAAAGTAATTTAATAGGTGATCTTAATGCACACTCCCCTAGGTGGGGCTACAGAGATATAAATTCAGCAGGAAGAGTCATAGAAGACCTATTAAACCCATCAACAATGGAATTAATATTTAATCCAAATGATCCACCCACTTACCTTCATTATAATGGTTCGGGTACAAATCCTGATCTTCTGATGGTGTCATCTGACATAATTGACAATACAAAAAGAGAAATAATAGAAGACCCAGGTTCAGGCCACAGAATCACAATAAACTCCATAAGAGGTCTAATAAATAAAAGTAACAAACCAAAAATTAAAACTCCTTGGAATTTTAAAAAAGCAGATTGGTCCAGTTTCCAAAATGAGATAGAAGGGAAGTGTAATATACTGTAGGAATCAGAGTTCAAGTCAACAGATGAAATGAATAAAAAAATTTGTGAAATATTATTGACAGCAGCCAAAACACATCCCCAAAGGAAAGTTAAAGAAATATAGCTACTTTTGGTCTCCATCTTTATCTAAGTTAAAACACGAAAGAAATATAGCAAGAGTCAAAGCCGAAAGAACCAAGTGTCCAGAAGATGTACAAAACTGGAGAAGAAAAGCAGCCATTTTTAAGAAAGAATTAATTACAGCAAAGAGGGCCAGTTTCACAAATTTTGTAGAACATATGGACTTTAGGAAAGATGGAAATAAAATATACAAATTCCTTAATAAAACAAAATTATCAAAAAATACAACTGAACCATTAAAACATAATAACAAAAGCTTAACTACAGATAGGGAAATAGCAGAATCCCTTAACAAGTTTTATGCTCAGTCACAAAGAATACCCCAAGCGTATAAAAAACAAGATAAGACTATCCAAAAAACTATCAAATTCGTCATTTAGCAGTCGAGCAGTGCGGACATACCAGGGACCAGGTACCTGCAGAACAATGGGTGTGGATCTGGTGCTTTACCGGGCGAGGATAGGAATGTGGACGGGCCGGTGTTTGCGGATAGCAGGTAGCGAGCGGGCAGAAATGACCGGAACTTCGAAGAAATGCTATTTTATGGTTTTTGTATTGGCAAGTTTACTTGTGATAGGAGGAATCGAATTAAATCCTGGGCCTGTTGGAAACACGACAGCTGACGAAAGATGTGGGAACTGCAACAAGGCACTGAGGTCAGGTCTTCGGTGTAGCACTTGTGCGAAATGGTACCATTTGGGATGCCAAAAAATAAAGAGGGACCAGGACATTGAAGAAAATTGGGCATGCAAAGAGTGCAGGGGTAATGACATCGTCACTACAAACCAGAAAAAACTGGAGCAGCTGCAGGAGGAAGTGTGGGAATTAAGAGAGAAGCTGAAAGATGCAGAAGAAAAAATCCAGAGGCTTGAAGAAGAAAATCGCCAACTAAGAAAGCCACGAGAAGAGGAGGGTGGAAAAAAAGATCAGAAATCATGTCTAATAATAGGAGACTCCATTATAAGACATGCAGGAAACCCAAATGCGGAGTTAGTTTGCTATCCTGGGATAAGGGCCGATGGTCTACAGAGAGAAATCGAGAGGAAGCAAAACGAGACGGAAAATGACTACCGGACGATTGTGTTGCACGTTGGAAGTAATGATCTAAAGAGGAGCGTTAATTATGCAATGGGGGACATGTACGACCTCGTTAACACGACAAAACAACTGTTTCCTTCAGCAAAAGTCGTTGTTAGTGGAGTTTTGAGGCGAAGCGATGTCAACTGGAGGAAAGTGATGCAAGTGAATGATGCATTTTCATGGGTAGCGGAGCGACTTAACGTACAGTTTTTGGACCCAAATTCGTGGATTAGTAACTGGGACTTTGGACGAGATGGTGTTCACCTTAATCGAAGAGGATCTTGAAATTTGGCAGCGTTGTTCGAGAGAGTAACCAAGTGGACCGATGGCATCAAGGTGCAGGAACGGCAGTGACATCAACTCCTAGGAAACGACAATTCAGAGGTAAGGACTGATTCTTTAAGGCTGTTACAGGTAAATTGTCGTAGTATTGTGAATAAGACTGTAGAATTTTGGAATTTAGTAGAAATATGTAATCCAAATGTAATTATAGGTACGGAATCATGGCTGAACATTGATATTAATGACGCGGAAGTATTTAGATCAGATTACAGGGTGTTCAGAAGGGACAGGGACGGCAGGGGAGGGGGGATTTTTATTTGTACTAAATCAGAATTAAGCAGCAAAGTATTGTGGGTTGAAGAGGATGTAGAAATCATGGCAATAGAAATTATCGATCAAAGAAATGAAGGGAGCAATGTAACAATAATAGCTTGCTACAGACCACCTGGCGAATCCGACTATGTAACTCTCCATAAACTAGTGGCAAAAATCGCTTCTGAAACACGACATAATATTATCTTAGCAGGAGATTTAAATCTGCCAAACGTGAACTGGGACAGACAGTTAATAGGAGGCGAAGCTCAAAATCTGGTTAACCTTCTCATCTGGGATCAGGGGCTACTGCAAGTTGTTAAAACAGGTATCCGGCAATCAGCTGTACTGGATGTATTTTTATGCAGGCCGGAATCATTGTTTTCCTCATACGCGGTTTTACCAGGTATAAGTGACCACAGCAGTGTACAACTAGAACTCAACTGGAAGGGGCGGAGAAACCAGTCTGAAGGGGAAGAAGTAATTGGTTGGAATTTTCGCAGTGCTGACGTGACCGCTATTCAAATATTCCTCCGTGAACAATATAGGCTATTTGTACAATCTGCTTCCGGGGTAAATGCAACATGGGTTAGTTTCAAAACACTGATTTCGGAAACAATTAAACAGCACGTTCCATACAAAATTATTAAACAAAACGCTGATCCAGAATTTTATACAAAATCTATTAGGATACTTAAAAGAAAAGCCAGGCGAGCGTTTAATAAAAGGAAGAAATCCGAATGGCATTTTAATAGATTTAAGGAATTGTCTAAACAATTACAAGACGAAAAGTTGCAAGCACAAGAACGGTTTTTTGAACACAATTTTGGCGGGGCAAATAACTGTTGGAGATCCTTTTACAATTATGTAAATAGACACAGGGGTAATAAGGAGAGTATACCAGATCTTAGCGTAAATGGGATTGCTATAGTAAGCGATAAGGACAAAGCGAACGCAGTAAATTCACATTTTGTATCTATTTTTCATAAATTGGATGATAATGCTGAACAGGTAATTGGAGATAGTGGGGAATCTACTTTTCAAATAATGGCTTGCAAATTACGCAAAAGGATCAAGATGTTGCAGAATCGAAAGTCGAGGGGGCCCGATAACATACCTACTGAAATATTGAAGATTGGGGGAGAAGCTGTGATTCCCTATCTAATGTTTTTGTTTAACATGTCAATCAATAACTGTGACTTACCAGAAGACTGGAAAACCGCTATTGTAGTTCCTATTTATAAAGGGAGTAATAAAACAGAAATAAATAATTATCGACCAGTTAGTTTAACGTCAATAGTGTGTAAGTTGATGGAGCATTTAATAGCAGAATATATAACGGAGGAGTTAGAAAACAAAAAATGGTTCAAGGAAGCGCAACATGGGTTTCGACCTGGGTACTCGTGCGAAAGTCAATTAACTTCCTTATTTAAAGACTTAGCAGATGAAGTGGACGCAGGAGGAAGAACTGATGCAGTGGTAATAGACTTTTCTAAAGCATTTGATGTAGTGCCGCATAATTTACTTATTGGGAAACTAGTTGGCACAGGAATAGACAAACGAGTGGTTTTATGGGTCAAAGCGTTTCTGGATGGGAGAACACAGCAGGTAAAAGTAGGTGAAGAAATCTCCGAGAGAGGCACAGTTAGTTCGGGAGTACCCCAAGGCTCAGTACTGGGTCCGCTACTTTTTCTTATTTTTGTTAATGATATAAGTGTAAATATTAAATGTCAGATAAAACTGTTTGGAGACGATTGCATTATCTATAATAAAATTCGGAATGCCATAGATGAGTCTCTGCTTCAGGGTGATTTAAATGAAATTAGTAATTGGGCTGCTACAAATAAGATGACGATTAATGCTAAGAAAAGTAAGTCCATTGCATTTAGAAGATCTAAGAGGGAAATTGTTCATAACTATCACATGGGCGGAGAAAAAATTCTGCAGGTAGATAGCTGCAAGTATTTGGGAGTGTACCTGGCGAGTAACGTTGGGTGGGACGACCAGGTAAATTCTACATCCAGGAAAGCGTGGAAAGCGTTACATTTCTTAATGAGGGTACTGAAAAAGGGGAGCGGAAGGTCCAGGGAAATTGCCTACAAATCTTTGGTGCGGCCGATTATGGAATATGGAGCAGTATGTTGGGACCCATATAGACTTAGTCAAATTGATTCGCTAGAAAGAATACAGAGAAGGGCTATAAAATTTATAAAACGAGCTAAATCTTTTGGGCCTAAAAAGGGGGAGGAGACTGAATGGGAGCCTCTAAAAGTCCGGCGTAAGAGGCAGAGGTTATGCGCATTATTTCAAGCATATCGTGGTTCAAATGCATGGGTGGGTATTAGTGAAAGATTGGACAACCCTACATATTACGGAAGAAAGGATCATTTGTATAAAATTAAAGGTAGAAGGCACAGAACCGACGTAGGAAAGTTCTCCTTTGTTAATAGAACCATTGAGGAATGGAATGAATTACCTGTAGCAGTCTTTCAGGGCTGTCCATCTGTGAAGAAATTTTCGAAAAATATCGTAAATCAAGTAAATGCTGTGTAATTTACTATAAAGATTACGCAAGTGCTAAATTTAATTTGGTTATAATTAATTAATGAAGTGTTAATTAGTATTTAGTGCATTTCATCTTATATTTTTATTATTGTTCTTTATTGTATTATGATTGTATTACTATTGTTTGTGCACTTTGTTTGTAACCTTAATTTGTACATTTAACTCTGCCACCGGGTAATACCCATTCGCAGAAAATATATACATACATACATAATAAGCCAAAAGGTATACGAAATGATATTTTTATTCAGGATTTTAATGAAACAGAACTGGATTTAGCAATAGAACAATTACAGAACAAAAAATCTCCAGGACCTGACAAGATCCACCCAGAGTTTATTAAACACCTTGGCAGGAAAGGAAAAGAAATCCTACTTAAACTGTATAACACGTGTTGGAGAATGACTGTACCTTCCGACTGGAAAAAAGCCATTATCATCCCGATTTTAAAGAAAAACAATATTAATAGTTTCAGACCAATATCTTTGACCAGTGTTATTGCAAAAGTGATGGAAAGAATGGTGGCATCTAGACTTAACTGGTTCCTAGAATATACAACTTAATTAATAGTTCACAGACCGGCTTCAGACAGAATCATAGTACAAGTGAAAATGTACTCCTACTAAGCCAAGACATCAAGGAAGCTTTCAATAGAAAGGAGGATACCTTGGCAGTATTCATTGATTTTAAATCAGCATATGACTCAGTCTGGAGAAACAAATTAATTGAGAAGTTGCAATCAATAGGTGTGAAAAGTAACATGCTTAAATGGATAACTCAGTTTATTTCACAAAGATTTTGTGCCACAAAATATAATACATACATTTCCAAATATAAACAAACACACCGAGGACTTCCACAAGGTGCTGTTCTGAGCACAACACTCTTTAACATATATATAAATGACCTTCCATCAATAATAAAAACTTTAGAAACCAAAATTGCTTTATTTGCTGACGATGTAGTCATTTGGACTTCAGGCTCTCCAAAAAAACCTGAATTAATTAAAGACAGAATAGAAACAGCCCTAAACAAAGTACATGAATGGAGCTCCAAAAACCTCATGACTATCAATGAGGAAAAAACAAATTATGAATTATTTACACTAAAATACAAACCAGTTAATATTAACATAAATTATAATGGTAAACCACTCAAAGCAGTTGATGATGCCAAATACTTAGACATCACTTTCAACAGAAAGCTAAGTTGGAAAAAACATATAACAAACATCTCAGAAAAGTTTAAGAGGTAGAACCGGAACTTAAAAAAATTCAATGCCACAACTGGGATTTGAACCACAGACCTTCCGCTTGCCGGGCGGACGCTCTAACCACTGAGCTATTGTGACAAACTGCCAGAATGGCATTAAATTCTCAAGCCAGTTCGTATTTTTCCTGGTAAACCACATTAAATTACCATTGGGGTAATTGTCTCTGATGTGAGACTGCCTTTGTGGTTTACCAGGAAAAATACGAACTGGCTTGAGAATTTAATGCCATTCTGGCAGTTTGTCACAATAGCTCAGTGGTTAGAGCGTCCGCCCGGCAAGCAGAAGGTCTGTGGTTCAAATCCCAGTTGTGGCATTGAATTTTTAAGTTCCCGGTTCTACCTCTTAAACTTTGCCCACACACGGCTTGTGTGTTTAAAAACACCCAACAGTAAGTTTGTTGGCATAAATAAATAATAATTACCATGTGAAGGTTATTTAATCCTGGGATATAAAGTACTTGCAATAGTAAGTCACCATTGGGGTAATTGTCTCTGATGTGAGACTGCCTTTGTGGTTTACCAGGAAAAATACGAACTGGCTTGAGAATTTAATGCCATTCTGGCAGTTTGTCACAATAGCTCAGTGGTTAGAGCGTCCGCCCGGCAAGCGGAAGGTCTGTGGTTCAAATCCCAGTTGTGGCATTGAATTTTTAAGTTCCGGTTCTACCTCTTAAACTTTGCCCACACACGGCTTGTGTGTTTAAAAACACCAACAGTAAGTTTGTTGGCATAAATAAATAATAATCTCAGAAAAGGTTGAAAAGAAACTGCAAATCTTGAAAAGGTTAGCTGGTGCTAAATGGGGCTGCTCAAGGAGAGTCCTTAACACAACATACAAAATGTATGTTAAACCAAACCTCTTGTACTGTTCTGAAGCTTTAATAACGGCAGCAAATACTAACATCAATAAACTTGAACAAATACAAAATCAGGCTCTTCACCTAATCACTGGAGCAGTTAAATCCACACCTATTGATGCCATGCTTGCCTTAACACGGACCCCATCAGTAACAACAAAAATAGAAGAAGCATTGCTCCAACACGAGAAAATGTTACGACTGCCAAACTCTAAATGGACAGAAGAGAACCTCCCCCCTTCAATCCTTAAAACTCATAGTACTTTCCTAGAAAAGGTAACACAGATTAAATCCAATTTGAACATTCCTAACAACAGAGAAAATCTACTTATAAGAGAAAATCCATTGGAATTATTGCAACCTACCTTCAGTTTTTAATAGAGGAAATAAGTAAATCAGACACACCAGAAGAAATACAAAAACTTCTAGCTCTGGAAACAATCAATACTAGTTATTCCACAGAAGAATGACTGCAAATATATACTGATGGATCCTCCATGGAAAACCTTACTGGAGCTGGAGTTACGTGTTCACATTTTTCCTTTTATCATTCTGTTGGCAGAGAGACAACAAATTATGATGGAGAAATAGAGACTATATACATTGCTCTCCAACAATTATTAAATCTTCCCTTAAATAAATTTAACAAAGCAGTAATTCTTTCAGATTCTAAAGCTGCAATTCAGGGAATATGTTCAAATACTACAAAGAAGTCAACAAAAATTAGAGAATGCTACAAAATGTTAACATAACTCCAAAAAGTTAATAAGACTGTTCATCTCCAATGGGTTCCAGCACACTGTGGAGTCATGGGGAATGAAGCTGCAGACTCACTTGCAAAGAAAGGCACAACAATAAAACAAAAGTCTAAATTCAATTTCTCATATTCCTCAATAAAACGCTTGATCATTAAAAATTTTCTCATTCATACCTACAAGAAATAGAAACAAATGCCAAAGATAAAAAATGGATTACACTACTTTCCAATCCAGATATAATCCCCCAGAGACCAAGGAAAACAGCAGTTGCAGCCTTCCGACTATTGACAAATCACGACTGCTTAGCAAGTCATCTCTACAGAATAGGTATCTCAGCTTCACCAATATGTGTCCTGTGTAACGATCCAGCAGAAATGAACGAAGACCACTTGACCTGTGAAGCATTAAGATCAGAAGAAACTACAGTTCAAAAGTATTGGAAAGCACGAATGCTAATGGCTTCATTGCCAGATGCAAGGCACTAGAAAACAACTACAACATAATAATAATAGTAATAATAATAGTAATACTAATAATCTAGTGTGAGGTGTATTTTTGAAGTACCGATAATTTTCTTAAAGGATAGCAGAACATCATTTTACAAATACTTTATTAACATTCATAACTTTACACCTTTCACTACTTCTACACTTAGTTACCACCCTTATTCAGTAACTTATGGTAATGGGAAACTAGTCTTTGTAAACCTTTGTGAAAGAATGCCACCTGCGATAAAAGTCAAGTCTGCACTTTTTTTAACATAATCGTGGTTGAAATCTTTCCCACTAAGGAATTCCTTCAGATGAAGAAACAGATGAAAATCTCTTGGTGCCAAATTGGACTGTAGGGATGATAGCAAATTTTTCACAGTTGAATTATGAGATCAGATCTTGAATTTAGGCTGTGTGCAACCAGCCATTCTCACTCATTGTTTCCCTATAAACCTTGCACAATTGGGCATAAATGCTTACTAACACAACATTTCACGTATTCAAAAAACAAATCACTGATCATAGTTCACAGTTAGCAGGTCGTTTGTTTGTTTTGAACATTTTGAAACGCTCAAACAATAGGAAAATCAAAGTGACGATTGCTCACAGCTGTGTCTGGCTTGCTAATGAATAGAGGAAGAGACCACGCATTCCCAAATCTTGACTGTAGCACTGCAGCGGCAAAATATTTTAACGGCACTTACTTTAAAAGCATGCCTCATGATAATACTAATAGTAATTTATAATAATAATGATGATGATACTAATACTAATAATACTAATACTAATAAATACAATAACAATAACACAAACAATTGTAGTTTATAATAATAATAGTAATGATAGTGATGATGATAACAACAATAATGATTTAGAGATAATGAACAAAATGTTCACAGCACTTGTACAAAAGCATTATAAAAGTTGGACAAAGCTGCACTAACACAAAAACTGTACAGAGGCTTATCATGTAAGTGCGTTTGCTTGAATTAAGTAGATTTAAGAGCAAAATGATGCAAATGTTGAAAGAAAACTAACATTCTGTATCCAATGTCTTAAAAATAACTAATTATGCAGGTACTACCATGGCCATTTTTACTTCATTTTACAAGATTCTAACAAAAACACAGGTATTCTTGTCTTTCGAATATGGAATCAGTTTAAATCCTAGTGCAGTGGTTCCAACTGCACCTGTTGAAGATAAGGTGGTTTCACATTGGTTTTCAAGATTTAAATTTCTTCAGAGTTGACCAAGCCAGTAGAACCACCCGTCATTCACTTGTCAGTCTCACCCACAGTACTTTGAAAGGAGAAAAAGTATATATTAATATTTCAACATCCATAGGTATTTGGTGGAAAGCAAATCATTCTATGCCAGTAGTTTACCCAAAGTTCACAGTCAGATACTATGATGTTTGTCAATATGACATTCTTTTCTGTAATTAAAAGCATTAATAAACTAGAACATAAGTTACATTGATTCTATAGATTCTTAAGACAAGGTGTATTTAGTGCTTTGGAGCTTCTTTAGCTTGAACCACAACATTGTCTTTTTGAGTAATTTCTTTCCTTCACTACATAGTTCTTTTCACTTTGGGCACTACCTTCTCCTCTCTTCCTCTGTCAAAACAGTTGTCCTTTCCATTTTGCAATATGTTTTACATATCTATAACAATCACTTGAGCAATGCTATATTATTATTTCAAGTAAATCGTAGAGCTACTTCAGTTGTCAGCTACTTATACTCACAGAACACCTATAATGCATACTAATGTGCATCAACTCTTCAGTGTCTTGGTGTAAGACTCATTTTTTGAACATGGGCATTGGTGTTTGATAGAGCCATTTTCTGACAGCTATAAAGACTGTTTACCACTGTTGTGGTGCTTGAATAAGAATATGGCATTGGCCAAGACATTTAAAGCAGTATTTCACCAAGAACTAAAATTTTGAATGTTTGGCACTCAATCTGTTATTTACTTATATGCCACAATTGTTCTTTGTGACTGTACAAGGAATAAGTTAGAAAGTTGAATCAGACAGGAAAAATTGAATTCCACATCCAGCACTCAAACCACGGAGCTTTGATGTTGTTACCACTTGATCAGCCAGGGCAAGATGCCCATACAAGCACTAATCTTTATCATTGAACTTAGGTCACATAATTCTTAAAAGTGCGCTTAGATACAATTGCTTTAGAGTTAACCACAATTAGTGTTAATTGGTTGGTTTCTAATGGTTGACTCTGAAACTTTGGTTCATTTGTCTTCGTGCATCCCAGTAGAGTTCAACACATATCTTTAGAGGTTTGATCCAGTTTTGTACATTTTGGTAGATCTCTATTCATTAATGAATTTGGTTGGTTGCACAGAACACTGGCTCTCACAAATCCTTATGTTATGGAGATGAGGTGCAAGGCAGCCATAGCCAGTATTAAGCATGAAAGTAGTTGTCGATTCTTTTCGTGGTTTAGATTTATTCTTTTCCCAGGTGTCGTTATTTTTCTAAATTGTGTTGTTTGTTATATTTTTTGAGAACATTTTCACTTGTCCATCTGTTATTGGGGATTTAGAAGACTGTACTGTAGTTCCTTCTTTTGCCAGCAGATCTTTCTCATTACCAAATATTCCCATATATGAAGGTACCCATTAAAATTAGATTATTTTCTGCAATTTTATTAGTGTGCAGTATTTGTTGTGTTTCTGAAATTAGTGTTAATTTTTCAATGCACACAATGTTGAAGAACAATTATCTGAACACAAATTAACCCTAATGATTGTGAACTATAAATCACATGCAACATTGCAAGTTGTGTTTGATGTGTGTTGATTATTTGAGACTGCCTAGGTTAATTGTGATACTTCAGTTAGATGAGAAAGTTTAGTGCTTGTATAGATATCTCCACATGGTAGTTGGACTGGTAATAGTATTGACAGGAGAGATATATTAGGTTTAAGTTCTTGAAGTATCACTGAATTGTTCTATTCTGATTGAACTCTCACAAAAGTAAATTTATTTCTGAAAGAACAGTGGAGGTGTGTGGGTGGTTTGAACAATGGCTGATGGATTCAAAGAAGCTCATGGCAGAATTAGATATTTTATAGTATATATAGTATGTTTCTTTCTTCACAGATTTGCCAATGAAATTAAGAACAGCAATATCAGTTGTGAAATGGATATCAAACAAGAGGATCCTCTCTTAGACTCACAGAATGAGACAGAGTTCTTTTTCAAGGATGTTACAAACAATGATGTGCTTCTGAACAATGATAGTGACATGACAATTAAATCAGAAGTTAAATTGGAGAGTGTTTCACTAGACATTAATTCACAGAACAAGAGAGAGCTCCTTCCAGATGATCCTGTTATGAACATTAAGAAATATACCACTGATCATGAAATGTATAGTAAAGTGCAAATTAAAGAAGAACCTTGCTGGCTGCAAACAGAAACTTCATCTGCTTGTGACGCCTTTATGGTAAGTTTCGTAGAAATCCCTACACAAAATAAAACATGTGATTATATAACAAACCTACATGTGATCAATAAAATATTTGGTCATGGGAGATTTAAGGAAAAAAATTCATATGGTCCAAGCAAGCTTTTTGTTACAAGTTAGCAGGTACCACTTCAGGCTGCTCCATTTCATTTCACACAGCAGGAAATCTTGCAGTTTTTGGGAGACTTCTATTTTCTGTCATTTTAAGTAGACATTAAGTTAATATCGATGATAAGCAAATTGTTCCGAGCTTTTTCCAGGGTCAAAGCTACCGTAATTTAATAAAATTACTTGATTCTGAGACTTGTAGCTCACAAACTACTCAATGTATAAATTTCAAATAAAATTTAAAATGAAACTAATATTTTGTAGTTTGCAGTGATATTTGTTCAATATTTTTACAACTTAAATTTAATGTAATTTCTATCATATCTCATGTTTTTTCTGAAAATCGCCATTTTAAATGGAAGTACCTGGGCGACCGAGCTTTGCTCGGTGTTTTTCGCCTGTTTTTGTGAAATCTTGTTTTTTGTGGGAGAAGATACTTATTTAGATAAACCTGAAAGGCAAAACATTAACTAAATAAAACTACTTGTCGCAATTGTTAAGAGTAATGTCCGAGATACAAGAGATATAGAAATACATAAAAATATTTCATAAACACCATCATTTCAGATATAAAACGTGTACTGCTGAAAGCAGGCCTCCCCGTAGATATCCACCCAGTTTGAGGTTTTCGTCGAGCATTTGTTCCATTATGGAGTTCAGTTCTTTGCTCCAGGACGTTAACACATTGGCCAAGGTCCTTCATACTTCCGTCGAGTTCTTCCATGGCTTCCTTAACCCCGGCCAGTTGGTCGTTAGTATTCTCCGATAGACCTGTCTTCATATTGCAATTCCCGTCTTCATCTTTTCCATTTCGGAGTTTACATTTTCAATTTGGCTTCCATTTTTGTTCCCGTATTTTCTATTCCGTAGTTTACATTTTTCCAATTCAGTTTTCATATTTGTTTCCTCTGCCGCATTCCAGAATTCATTTCATTTCCCATTATGTCCATCTTGGCTAACATATGTTTCATCAACTGTTCCATATCGTGCTTTTCGTTGCACTCCTGACACTAATTGTGATTACTTCACTTTTTTAACTATTTCTTTAATTTTTATTAAAACACTGGAGCGACACTAAGCAAAAGCAATGTTGAAGAATAACAAATACTACAGGAAGAAAAGCTGGTTGATAAAGCCATGTGAATGTACTATGCATCTATGTTTCAAACATATAGGAAATTGTATGAATTGTTCATCGAAGCGGGAGTAGTGAAAGAAATGTGATTGTGTTTTACTAAAGAAAAATGAGTAGAAAAACCATGTGAATGTTATACGTTGCACTTATATTTCAAGTGTATGGAAAAATGTATGGATTGTTTGCAGAAGAGGGAGTAGTATGTTAGGTAAAAGAAAAGGGAGTAGAGAAAACCATGTGAATGTAATACATTGCATGGTAAAATGGATTGCATAAAAACCTTCGCGCTGAAAAAAATTAGATATGTCACTTTTCATGGCGATCGGTCAACCTGTTTTGGAATTTAATCACTCTTCAACATAAGATATGTATAGGCGTTGGTATGTATGGAGTTGATAAGCCATAGGGAATAACATGTGAATTGTTATGTAAAATAAAAGTGAGTAGAGAAAGTAGTATGAATGAAATACGTTGTATTTGTTTCAAACATACAGCAAATTGTATGAATTATATGTTGAAGGGCGAATAGCGAAAGAAGACTGATTGTGTCTCATAAAGGAAGAAATAGTAGAGGAAATGGTGTGAATGTAATATGCTGCATTTATATTTCAATCCTAGAATATTATATGAATTGTATGTTGAAGGGCAAACAGAGGATACATGAATGCGCTACGTAAAAGAAAAGTGAGTAGAAAACCATTAGAAAGTAATATTTGTGTAGTCAAATTGTTACCATAAAAGCTCTCCATGAAAAAAATACACATACGTGCCGAATTTGGCGGTGATCGGTTAAGCGGTTTTCGAGATTAACAGTTAGATATATACAAACATTCAAGTTGTATAGATGATATGAATTGTTTGTAGAAGAGTGAGTGGAGAAAGACATGTGAAGGTGTTACCTAAAAGTGAGTAGAGTAAACACTGTGAATGTAACATGCAACATTTCTATATCAAACATGCACAAAATTGTATGACTTATTTCTAGAAGAGTAAGTAGAGAAACAGTTATGAGTGTGTTACCCAAAAGCAAGTAGAAAAAACAGTATGAATGTAATAAGTAGCATTTTTATTTCAAATATGCATGAAATTGTATGACTTATTTGTAGAAGAGTGAGTTGAGAGAGATATGAATGTGTTACCTAAGAGTGAGTAGAGAAAACAGTATGAATATAATATGTAGCATTTCTATTTCAAACATACAGAAAATTGCATGACTTTGTAGAAGAGTGAGGACAGAAAGAGATGTGAATGTGTTACCTAAAAGTGAGAAGAGAAAACAGTGTGAATGTAATAGCATTTCTATTTAAAACATTACAGAACATGGTATGACTAATTTTAAAAGTGGGGATAAAAATGTTTTTTGGTGCAAAGTAACGTTTTTATGGAAAATTATTTATGGAAGGGTGAGTAGAGAACGAGATGTAAATGTGATAGCTAAAAGTAAGTAGAGAAACCACTGTGAATGTAATACGCAGCATCTCTATTTCAAACATACAGAAAATTGCATGAGTTATTCATAGAAGAGTGAGTAGAGAAAGAGGTGTGAATGTATCACCTAATAGTGAGAGGAGAAAACAGTGTGAATGTAATAGCACTTCTGTTTCAAACATACAGAACATGGTATGACTTATTTTAAAAGTGGGGATAAAAGTGTTTTTTGTACAAAATCACGTTTTTTATGGAAAATTGTTTATAGAAGACTGAGTAGAGAAAGAGATGTGAATGTGTTACCTAAAAGTGAGTAGAGAAACCGCTGTAAATGTAATATGCAACATCTCTATTTCAAACATACAGAAAATTGCATGACTTATTTGTAGAAGAGTGAGTAGAGACAGAGGTGCAAATGTATCACCTAATAGTGAGAGGAGAAAACAGTGTGAATGTAATAGCACTTGTGTTTCAACCATACAGAACATGGATTGACTTATTTTAAAAGGGATAAAAGTGTTTTTCGGTGCAAAATCATGCTTTTTATGGAAAATTGTTTACAGAAGAGTGAGTAGTGAAAGAGATGTGAATGTGTTACCTAAAAGTGAGAGGAGAAAACAGTGTGAATGTAATAGCACTTCTGTTTCAAACATACAGAACATGGTATGACTTATTTAAAAGTGGGGATAAAATGTTTTTGGTACAGAATCATGTTTTTGTATGGAAAATTGTTTATAGAAGACTGAGTAGAGAAAGAGATGTGAATGTGTTACCTAAAAGTGAGTAGAGAAAACACTGTGAATGTAATATGTATGTATACAAAAATTTAACCAAATGTTTAGAGCCGTTTCTGAAATACCGGGTATATATATACAAGAATTGCACTGTAGAAGTGGGAATAAAAAATGTTATTTTTAACGTAAAATCACATTTTTTCGGGAAGTACACTGACGTAGATGAACTTAAAAAGCAAAACTCTATCTGAATACAAAATTTGATCGAAATTGTTTGAGCCGTTTCCAAGTTGCACGGAATAAATATATATATACAAGAATTGCTTGTTTAAATATATAAGATATGTTGTTAGCTAATGCTGGATTTCTGAATTGAAGTCATTAATCCTCTTGCTCTCCAATATTTTTCACTAATGGATGGGGCACTAGAAGTGGCCGGGCATATTTGAAGGTAGTCTCGGTCCATCTCCTCTTGCAGATCACATAGAGGACAGAGTGGTGAAGAATATATCCCAATTCTGTTTAAATGTTTTGCCAGACAATCGTCCTGTAATCAACCTGAAGGTTGCAACTGCCATTTTTTGAGGATACTCAGGAATTACTGTTTGAATATTTGGTAGTTCCCATCTTATATTTTTTGATTTTTCATAGTAATATTTTGCAATAATGTTTTTGAATTCAGAGTTGACTAATCTTTTAGCTGCATAAAATGGTAGATTAAATGGAATATAAATTATGCCATATCAATCAGCATTTAATTTCAAAACAATATTAGTTAACAATTTTAGGTAACTTCAATGGACAGCTGTAGAAAAAGTACAAAGCTAAAAGAAACAGTGTCAGATCCCCTTGTCGCACTGCACTATATTACACATCGCCCATAAGTGTCATCAAGGATGTCGGTCTGCTCTTGAGTGACAAGTGGCAGCTGAGTGATATTAATTTTTTTGATGTTTCAGACAAGATGAAACTGAAAACTGCAATTAATGTGTAACAAAATGAGGTTTATGCCCATATAAGTTTAATGTTTATAAAAAAGATATACTTAATACACAAAGAAAAAGGATTTAAAAACTTGTGTAATTATTGCTATGTTATTATTATACCACCATCAACATAAGATATTCAGCTTCAAAAAGGAATCACAATTTACCCAAAATCCCAGATAGTGTTCTTGAGTTATACTGCACAGGAGTTGTCTGATTGAGAAAATAATGGAAATTTTACTGAATTGTAACTCAAAAACTGTAAACATTTAAAAGGTAGAATTCTCAAAATTGAGTGATAGTCAAATTTTTTAAAGCTTTCAGATTTTGTTCTCTTTGTATGGCCAAGAGAGAAAAAAGTAAAGAGTGACCTTCCATTTGAGAAAAGTTTATGTATTGCAAAACTCACACAAATAACCAGAACTATCTTCAAAATGGTTCACTCCACAAGAAAAGAAAATGCATTTGGACATAACTTGTATGTTTTAAGTCTTTTATCCTGTACAACGAAACTGCAACTTCACTTGCTCTTCAAAGCAACACAAAATGATGTTAAGCTTGTCATATTCCCATATTCCCCTAGCACCTACAAGAAAATAAATAGGTCATTTCTGCAAATATTTATTTGGACTAAGATGAAGAAGATAGAGGAATAAGAGTTTATAATAAGGTGGAAATATCCAGTCAAGCTAAATTAGATTATAAAGAATCATGTAACAAACTCTGTCTAGGCTGGGAGCTTGCCTCATGACAAGCTTAACAACTTTTGTGTCGTTTCGAAATGCAACTGAAGTTGCAGTTTCATTGTGAAGGATAAAAAACTGTTTGCTACCTACATATAGCAAGTTAGCTACCAGTATTTTATTAAAAGCTGAGTCATATAGAAGCTTGATTTCAAAATAAAAAAAAAAATGTATCTGACAGAATAATATAGAATTAAAAGAATAAGCCACTCTTAAAAACTGGAAAAACTGGTAAGAAGTGCAAATATGAAACCATATGGAAAGTTGAGACTTATGTTCAACAGCAAGGCAAGATAGTGTTTAATAAATTTGACTTTTCTTCTTCAGGCATCTCCGTCTAGGGGATATGTGAATGGCCACCACAAGGTACCGAAGCTGAGCAGAACATGACTTCCACTCACTGGTGTTTTGCTCCTCACTGTAGCTTTTCTGACTGTACCTTGGTCATCTCTTGTTCTCTTCCAACTCCGATGCTATTAGGGTTCCAGAGGGCTAGGGAGTCTATTTTTTCAACCTCTGCATTTCTCTAATTTCTCTATAAAATCTTAACCCCTAACATGCTGACCTGTCATGTAATATGTCCTCTGATTGGTAATCAGAGGATATGGTCGGTGAATTTATTTTGATAACTTTCCTGGTCAGGTTGGTGAGACCTGTAAACCAATGACAGATGTGGTCCTCCAGACATTCTGGCAGTTGTGAGAGAGCGATATAACTTCCAAAACATAAAAATATGGTGCTCTCTAAAAAGTGGTTACTATTACTGCTAAGTCTCTTCAATATTTATGAAATAATATTGGAGAGCAAGAGGATTAATGACTTCATTGTCAGAAATCCAGCATTAGCAAACAACAAATTTGACTTTTCAAAGTCTGATATTGGTTGTGGAATAAAGGAAATCTTGTGACGAAAGTGAGAAACAGGAATTGCACAGTATTTTGTGTGGATCTTCACAATAAAGATGGCAGTGAATGAGAAATGAAATTCATTTCATTTTCTCCATAAACCTCACATTCTGAGAGTTGAGTTACTTGCTTAGTTATTTATATATATATCGTCTACTCATCACCAAGACTGAAATATAGAAACCTAGACAAAAATTCCATGTCTGTAAGTATAGTTAGTAAAAGAGTAGAGTAAGTATGTGACTGCAACACATCAGATCTTTTTTCTCTTTTAATTTTCAAGAAAATTAAATTTTGATTACATAGCATGAAAGTCACAACATAGAGGATTAAATGTTCACTTTTCTATGTAATCCTGTCCTTTTCCACAGTTTTAGTCCACCTTTTAAAGAGGGTCCTTTTGGTAAAACACGTGGTCTTGATTGCGGAGCTGGTGCACAGATTTTTTTCATGCCTATGCATCTTGAAAGTGAGCTTCACAGTGAGCTTCCTTTAGTGGCCCAAATGGATGGAAGTCTGGTGGTACTAGGTCAGGCTGTATGGGGGATGTGGCAGTACTTACCATCCAGTTTTGACAATCTGTTTAGTGGTGTAACGACTAGTATGTGGTATTGTATTGTCATGCAAAAGCAGAACATCCACCATGGCTTTTGTTGGGTGAACTTGCCGAAGACTTGCTTTAAGCTTTTTGGGTGTGTTGACATATTGCACAAAATTGATTGTGTATCCCTGCTCCAAAAAATCAACCAGAATCACATCCTCTACATCCCAAAACAAGGTCAACATCACTTTCCCTGCTAGCAACACAGTTTTAAACTTTTTCTTCCTTGGTGAGGTGTTATGCCATTCTGTGGATTGTCTCTTTGATTCTGGCTCAAAAGAATGAACCCACATTGTCTCCAGTCACAGTTCTGTCCAGGAACTCTTCTCCCTCTGAACTGAAGTGCTGCAAGTGTTCAGAGGCTATTGTTTTTTGGGTCTCCTTATTCTGGTTGTTTAACATTTGGGTTGCCCACCTGAACAAACTTTTGAATACACCAGTCTAGTACAATCGTTACCACACTTCCTTTACTGAGGGATGTAATGTGACAAATTCATCTGTTGTTACCGATAATCACCTTGAATGATCTCATCTATTTGCTCAATGTTGTGTGGAGTCACTGCAGTCAGGGGTTTTTTGCTCTGCTGTTCATCAGCCACTGTTGTTGGCTCTTCAGCTTCCTTACAGCAATGAACCCATCTTCTAACTGTGCTGACATTCACTGTTGCATCACCATACACTTTTGTGAACCTTTCAAGAATGCAAATGGGCATTTCACCTTCTGCATTCAAGAATTCAATGAAAGTGCTATCTAATATGAACATCAATGTCAGCAGTTTGCAACAGGCAGCACTGCAGCCACTGGTTGACTATTTCTGTAGAACTGCACCAGATTAAAATTGTTCACATTGTACCGGAATAATTCTCCTCTCTTAATATCAACAATCTAGCACTATATTTCTTTCCGCTAGTCCTAATAACCATTAAGAAAGGTGAACTCGTACAAAATGTTTCCCAGATATGCTAGTTGCAAATCCAGGTGTTCTGAAAAATTATGTGTTACCAAGGTTATCAAGAAAAATAGATATATCAGATAACATATATTATAATGTGAAAAAGGCAATTAACCTAGCACATGAACAATTACAATTATAATAACCATGTTTTACAAGTTCCACTATATTACTCGCACTTCATGTAGCTTCTCAAAAGTTAATTATTAACGTTGCACTGTAATTAAATTCTGTCTTTCCTCTCTCTGAGTAACGGAGAAAAGTTATGACTCAGATAAGCATATAAATGAATTAAATGTCATAAACCAGACAATATTTACAATCATATAATGTGTTTCACTGACCTGTGCTTTTATAACAAGATATACAAGATCATACAATACCTGCACAGAGTTACAATAGTTTCAAAATATTACTGGCCTGTAGTATGGAAATTTGCTGTCTTGGGTGAAATGGAAGAGACCTTCTTGGTGGAGGCTCCTATCAGTACTAAAATTCAACTCCATGAAATTCCTTCAGCCATACAAAATTAGCAAACACCATGGAACCCAATTGCAGACCCATTCTTCCGTAGCCAGCTCCGTAAACTATCATTACTTCGGACAATATTAATTTTAGATATGACAAAGAGTCTGTCATGTAAATCCAGTCAAACTAATTATGAGCATGACATTACTTTGTCATCCCTCACGTCGCTATCCTCTACTCGAGGCATCCTTTTTCTCGACACAACTCTCGATTTGTCTTTCTCGTTCCTTCTATACTAGGCCCACCGTAATCTTTCACTTCTTTTTCCTACGAAATACACATGAGCTCCAGGTGTGTCAACGATATCAATTAAAATATCTGAAGTGAGCGTTCGGAGAAGAAATCTTTCCTTTGCTCTGAGTTTCTTGTTACAACATAATTAACATAGTTAAGGAGAAAAAATATAGGAGGCATTACTAATTGATTGACCCTAATAAAACATGCAAACATGAGAAATCAGGGACTTTAGTAACTGTATCATTTAACCAATTCAATTCAAAGTGGCTGACAGTACAAGTATGATGTAACATTCGGTATGTTGGTGAGTAGCAGAATTATGAAGTATCCCAGCATTGCCTGTGATTTGACCATTTATCCCCACAACTTTTAAGCTTAGGTTGCACTTACCCCCTTTAGTTTTGTGTTTCTTTGGAGACAGTTATAAATATTACTTAATACACTTTAACAAAGTTTATTAAAACTAAGATACCATAAAGAAGAAAAAATAAATAAATAAAATAAACAAAATAAATTAAAATGCTGGGAAGATACTATGCAAAAGCACTGTTGAACCACAAATACCATAGGAAGAAAAGCAAATAGAGAAAGCCGTGTGAATGTAATATGTTGCATTTTTTTATCAATCACATAGAAAATTGCAGGAATCATATGTTGAAGAATGGGCAGAGGACATGTGAATGTGTTACATAAAAGAAAAGCCAATAGGAAAAACTGTGTGAGTACAATACATTGCATTTGTGTTTTAATCATAGAAAATTGTATATTGAAGTACATGTGAATATTTTATGTAGAAGAAAAGTGAGAAGAGAAGCCTATGAGAATCTAATACATTGCATTTGTATTTCAGTCATATAGAAAATTGTATGAATTGTATGTTGAAGAGCAAATGGAAAAGAACGTGTGATTTGTTACATAAAGAAAAGTTAGTAGGGAAAACCATGCAAATGTAATGCTTTACTGTTGTATTTCAAATGCACAGAAAGCTGCATGAATTGTTTATAGAGGAGGGAGCAGAGAAAGAAATGTTTCCTAAAAGAAAAATGAGTGGAGAAAATTGTGTGAATGTATTATGTTACATTTCTATTTCAATCACAGAAAATTATATGTTGAAGGGCAATTAGAGAAGGACATGTGAATGTGAAAGAGAAGCAAATAGAGAATATCATATTAATGTATGTTGCTTGGTGAAGGATAGCATAAAAGCCTCCATGAAAAAACACCCAGATGTGCCAATTTTCATGATGATCGGTCGACTTCTGTTAAGAGTTTACAACTTTGTGCATACCAATATAAAGTGTATGTTAAAGAGTGAGTAGAAAAGAACATGTGAATTGTGTTCTGTGTAGAGAAAACTGTGTTAATACAATGTGCTGTATTTGTATTATCATATAGAAAATTTTACTAATTTTATGCTGAAGAGCGAGTAGAGAAAAACATGTGAATGTATTACATAAAAGAAAAATTAATAGAGAAAATCATATGAATATAATATATTGCATAGTAAAATGGATAGCATAGCAACCTTCTTCATGAAAAAAACAGATGTGCAAATTTCATGATAATCGGTCAACTGGTTTTGAACTTACCTAATCAACCTTATAGATACCATCAGCCATATTTTTAATTTCTCTACTAATAAGTAGGGGAAGTATTGTATTCCACCCAAAAATTTGATGCCGAGATTTCACCGGAAATATATGTTTTGAGGTCCCCTGAATCCAAAAAAAGCATTTTTAGAAAAAGGTCCGTATGTGTGTCTGTGTGTCTGTCAGTCTGTGGACAGCATAACTCAAAAACGAAAAGTCAGTTGAAAACCAAAGTTGGTATTTAAGTTTAATGTCTTTCAAGGATGCGACACAAAGATTTTGAACAAAATAGCCCCACCCTAAACTACCCTTTACATGGAAAATTTTTCGAAAATTTTGATTTTCTTGAAAATGGCTCTAACGATTTTGATTAAAATGTCATATGTTTGAGATATTTTGATGTCAAATGAAATGTATATCTTGAATTTTCTGGCTATAGCCCCTGTAGTCGTATGTACTCTGGACGACTTTTGCATAACTGGCAAATTGTTAGAGATAGACCAAATCATACTATACAAAAAATGTTGTTGTTGTTTTCTAGTGCCTTGCATCTGGCAATGAAGCCATTAGCATTCGTGCTTTCCAATACTTTTGAACTGTAGTTTCTTCTGATCTTAATGCTTCACAGGTCTTCAAGTGGTCTTCGTTCATTTCTGCTGGATCGTTACACAGGACTGAGGCTGAGATACCTATTCTGTAGAGATGACTTGCCAAGCAGTCATGATTTGTCAATAGTCGGAAGGCTGCAACAGCTGTTTTCCTTGGTCTCTGGGGGATTATATCTGGATTGGAAAGTAGTGTAATCCATTTTTTATCTTTGGCATTTGTTTCTATTTCTTGTAGATATGAATGACAACAATTTTTTATGATCAAGCGTTTTATTGAGGAATATGAGAAATTGAATTTAGACTTTTGTTTTATTGTTGTGCCTTTCTTTGCAAGTGAGTCTGCAGCTTCGTTCCCCATGACTCCACAGTGTGCTGGAATCCATTGGAGATGAACAGTCTTATTAACTTTTTGGAGTTGTGTTAACATTTTGTAGCATTCTCTAATTTTTGTTGACTTCTTTGTAGTATTTGAACATATTCCCTGAATTGCAGCTTTAGAATCTGAAAGAATTACTGCCTTGTTAAATTTATTTAAGGGAAGATTTAATAATTGTCGGAGAGCAATGTATATAGCCTCTATTTCTCCATCATAATTTGTTGTGTCTCTGCCAACAGAATGATAAAAGGAAAAATGTGAACACGTAACTCCAGCTCCAGTAAGGTTTTCCTTCGAGGATCCATCAGTATATATTTGCAGCCATTCTTCTGTGGGATACCTAGTATTGATTGTTTCCAGAGCTAGAAGTTTTTGTATTTCTTTTGGTGTGTCTGATTTACTTATTTCCTCTATTAATTCCAAATTGAAGGTAGGTTGCAATAATTCCAATGGATTTTCTCTTATAAGTAGATTTTCTCTGGTGTTAGGAATGTTCAATTTGGATTTAATCTGTGTTACCTTTTCTAGGAAAGTACTATGAGTTTTAAGGATTGAATGGGGGAGGTTCTCTTCTTTCCATTTAGAGTTTGGCAGTCGTAACATTTTCTCGTGTTGGAGCAATGCTTGTTCTTCTATTTTTGTTGTTATTGATGGGGTCCGTGTTAAGGCAAGCATGGCATCAATAGGTGTGGATTTAACTGCTCCAGTGATTAGGCGAAGAGCCTGATTTTGTATTTGTTCAAGTTTATTGATGTTAGCATTTGCTGCTGTTATTAAAGCTTCAGAACAGTACAAGAGGTTTGGTTTAATATACATTTTGTATGTTGTGTTAAGGACTCTCCTTGAGCAGCCCCATTTAGCACCAGCTAACCTTTTCAGGATTTGCAATTTCTTTTCAACCTTTTCTGAGATGTTTGTTATATGTTTTTTCCAACTTAGCTTTCTGTCGAAAGTGATGCCTAAGTATTTGGCATCATCAACTGCTTTGAGTGGTTTACCATTATAATTTATGCTAACATTAACTGGTTTGTATTTTAGTGTAAATAATTCATAATTTGTTTTTTCCACATTGATAGTCATGAGGTTTTTGGAGCTCCATTCATGTACTTTGTTTAGGGCTGTTTCTATTCTGTCTTTAATTAATTCAGGTTTTTTTGAAGAGCCTGAAGTCCAAATGACTACATCGTCAGCAAATAAAGCAATTTTGGTTTCTAAAGTTTTTATTATTGATGGAAGGTCATTTATATATATGTTAAAGAGTGTTGTGCTCAGAACAGCACCTTGTGGAAGTCCTCGGTGTGTTTGTTTATATTTGGAAATGTATGTATTATATTTTGTGGCACAAAATCTTTGTGAAATAAACTGAGTTATCCACTTAAGCATGTTACTTTTCACACCTATTGATTGCAAATTATCAACTAATTTATTTCTCCAGACTGAGTCATATGCTGATTTAAAATCAATGAATACTGCCAAGGTATCCTCCTTTCTATTGAAAGATAGAAAGATCTACAAAAAATGTAGATCTTGCTAAAATATACAATTTATGTCTCAATAAATTTTCTTGTAGGGTGAACCATTTCGAAGATATTCCTTGTTATGTGTGTGAGCTTCGGAAAACTTGGATCATCGTTGTTCATTTTTTTATATGTTAAGTGTGCAAAGACAACATAATCTCAAAGCTTTAAAACATTTGACAATCGCACAAAGCCTACTGTACTCCAACATTCTCCTTGCACCTACAAGCAAATAAGCAATATGATAATTTGTACAAATGTTTATCTTGAGTAACACAAAGAAGATATAGGAATAAGAGTTTGTAAGAATGGTTAGTACAAGAGTAGAGAAAGCCATGTGAATGCAACACATCAGATTTTTATATAAAGATGTGGAGATAAAGTAATTTGTTGAAACTACTCGTGTTCTACTTATAAAATAGTTTGGCCTACACAGAACAACCCATCAAAGTTTCATCACAGTTAGATCAATGGTTTAGGAATGCATACAGGACATACATTCATTTTTACTTATATAGGTTATGCAGTAGAACACCCATGTAGACACACATGAAATGAAATGGCCCATTGTGTCCCTTGAAGGGCTAAGGTTTCCTACAAGAGGGAAGCTCATGTCTCCATTTTGCTCTAGCATGGACAGAGATACACATAATGATGGTTAAGTTGACATCATACCAATGTGTTTTACATTGACATTTAAAGTTATAAACTTCAGATATTTGTAAAGTGTGAGAAAGTGAAACAGTAATATAGTCATCCAATGTTGTTAGCTAATGCTGGATTTCTGACAATGAAGTCGTTAATCCTCTTGCTCTCCAATATTTTTCACAATGATATTGATATTCATCCAATGTAGATTATCTTATACTGTCATATGTATAGTGAGTGCAATGTACAGTTATATTAACATACTGCCTAAAAAGTGATTAATATAAACAAAGTGACATTCCAAGTACACCTGAGTAGCAGATTGTACACACCTGACAAATTATTGCATGTACTTCTATAAGCTGAAGTGAACATCCAACAAGAAATCACCAATGTGACATCACAGATCAACTCAGCATCCTCTCCTCTAAATGTGTGATTTTGTTTTATAAACTTTGTTTTAACCCCTAAAGAGATAAAAATTGCATGAGCGCTTCTGTATGCACGTATGAATACTTTTGGGGAACAGAATACTGGCACACAAATAGAGCAATTTCATTTAATATACTCTGTATTGCATCAACTACCAAACACATGCCACATTTGCAAGGGTTCAACTCACACAGAAGCCTTATGCTTCACTGCCAGCCAGATGACAGCCATTAAGCCTGTTCTGCTCTATGCTGATCACTAGCATATAGGTACATACACTTCTTATTAATTCATGGAGAAAATGCGAATGCAGTACCTACAACTTTCCAAATTCGATCTCTCAAAACGTAAAAGCAGAAGCTATTAACAATGAAACAGAATATTTATAATACAACCTGCATGATTGTCAATATGGTTATACTGGATTTTAAACAAACTAGATTCCTGAAAATCCTGAGTTCACTTTGTCATTATTAGCATGTATCTGTTCATAATTTGTAAATAGAATCTAACAGCTGTTAAATTATTGAGGTAAAGTTAAAATTCTAAGACTGTTCATAAACCCAGTATCTAATAAAGCACACCTTGTTTATTGGCCTAGAAAAGCTAATCTATCTGTCTCCCCTTCCTGCCACTATCTCTCCATATATCTCACACATTTCTGGGTTAATATTGCTCAACACTTTAGTAATTGAATCATGTATCCTGATTTACTAAATACTCTTTTTTGCCAGTTCTGTGTTCTCTCTAAACCAAGCAGTTTATTTATATCTAAATAGTACTGCATTATTTGGTTTCCTTACACAGCATCATATAATGAAATATTACATCACCCCTGTCATGTACCAGTTTATAAATGAATCAAACCTGGTAATATAACCATGTTATGCAGGACAGTTAACTAATATTGATGATTGTGCTAAACTGTATATTTGAATTATTCTGTTACAGGATGTGGACTTGCTTCCAGTAAAATCTCCAAGGTAAGACTTGACTCTTGACTAATGTTCTGCTTCTTGTGTTACATTCTCCTTTAATTTTTATATAGGCCTATTATTTATGTTGTAGCAGATGTCTCATGGTGTTCTTGAAATGAAGCAATTTGAAATGTAATAATCAAATTACACATTGAAAGTTCTATGCTGCATTCTTAGGTGACTGAGTCCAGAGATGCTGTGTAGGGTTTTGTACTCTTATACAGGTGTGAATCAAATGCAAACCAGATTTTTACTTTCTCTACTAAATGCCTAAACTGGAGGAAATATATGGCATTACTTCCACTTCTAAGTAAGACATGCTAAGGATTTTTATGCCCAAAAATCTCCATTCCCTCTGTTGGATTTGGAAATTATTGACTAGCATGTTAAACTGAGACCATACAGGATGACATATGACACCATTGTTGTGATATAATAAGTACTAGGTGACAAAGCCATGAGGCATTCTGGAAAGAATGTGAAACTGCTGAGTTGCTTACGCAAGCTAATTGCACATACATGGCGAGACAGTGTATGTACCTCTGTTCAGATGCAATCACATCTTCGGGACAACAGTGTGTTCATACATAGGCAGGCACAAGTGATTGTCCATTTGTCTTGTATTACAGACTACTCCAAGTCACTAGTATTTTGCTGTTCTAGTAAACAGATAACAAGCGATAGCCCTCTGGGAATCAAGATCATTATGCCTGGGTGGTTTGCCAGGTAGTAATGACCACTTTTTGTTGGCATTAACTGGTACAGCAGGGTATTTACTTACTCTTTCTTCACCACCAGCCGGAACAGGACAAAGACTGGATGCTTGCAGGGTTATTCAAATAAAACAAAGCCTAATCCTATGTTGCTACTTTCCTATTGTGTATGCATATGTGTTAGCGCAATGTATCAGTAATTCTGCAGGATCTTCACAACTTTTGAAATATCTTGGTGATAATTTATTGCATGTTGTGTTTTTACTGTCAGTGTCATTGATCTCAGTCTTTTACATAAGGTAGCTTTAAGTAGCGTTGTATTCCACCCAGTGACCAATTTCTGAGAAACACCAGTTTCGTGATTGTTGGATCTGGAAATGTTAATATTGCTGCATTAGCTAAGTCTTGTTTACATTTCTCAAATTGTTGAATAGTTTCAGGAGTCCATTCAATTTTTCGTTTATCTTTCTTTTTTGCACCTTTCAGGTAGTCATGTAGCATAGCCTGTGTTTCTGCTGCATTTTTAAGATACTGTCGATAGAAATTAACAGTGCCTAAGAACAAACGAAGATCATGAATTTTATTGTTTCTGGTAGCTTGTAGTCAAGAATCACTTTCGCTTTATCTGGTAGAGGTCTGGAACCTTCACTAGTGGTTAAATGTCCTAAAAATTCCAGTTGTTGTACACCAAATACTGATTTAGAGACGTTTAAGTGAAGTCCAAATTTATTAAGTCTTTCAAATACCATCTTGAGATGTTCATGATGTATTTCATTAGATTCTGAAGCAATCACACAATCATCAATATATGGAAAGACAAAGTCTAATCCTCTAAATACTTTATTAATGAAGCATTGGAAACTGGTTGGTGCATTTCTAAGTCCAAATGGCATAACGTTAAATTCATACAATCCAAATGGAGTTATTATTGCTGTTTTTGGCTTATCTTCTTCGGCTACTGGAATCTGGAAGTATGCCTTGAAGAGATCAATTTTACTAAATACATTTTTTCCTCATAATATATGTTGAAGTCTTCAATCCGAGGTATTGGGTATCGTTCAGGGATAGCTTGAGCATTCAGCCGTCTATAGTCACCACATGGTCGGAAAGTTCCATCTTTCTTTGGGACTATATACAGGGGACTAGCCCATTGAGATTTTGATGGCTGAATAATTCCATTATCTTGCATGAACTGGAATTCCTGTTTGGCAATGTGATACTTCTGAGGATCCAGCTGTCTTGGTCTGCAATGTGTTGGTGTTCCTTCTGTTGGAATGAAATGCTGGATACCATGCTCAATTTTTGTGGGTACTAATCAATCCAACATGTATGTCTCAATTGGCAAATAAAATTATATGCATTAAAGTTATTTAAAGGATGGATAAGTTTTAGGTTATTATGCATGTCACTATTAAAATGATACATATTGTTAAAATAAAAAAGAATAACATTATGGTCAGATAGAATGGTGTTATGTACACTGGCCCTACATTTATCAGTATGAATTGAGGTTACAATATTATCCAGGCAAGATCCAGAACTGCCATTTCTACCTGGCCTTGTAGGCTGTTTAATAGTCATTTGTAAGCCAAAACTATCCAGTATATTATTAAACTCACTAACAGCATTCGAGTTTACGAGAAAATTTAAGTAGAAGTCACCACATAAAACTATATTAAAATTAGTATGAGATTTATACACTAGGTTTAAAAAGTCGTAAAATCTTCCAAGAAAATTCTCTATTGTAAGACTTTTAATATCAGGTATTCTATAAAAAGACATGCATCAAATTAAGAGAGGCAATATAGCTTGTGCATATTTCAAAAATAGATTCTTGAGCAAGACTGGTAACATTAATAATACTTTGTCCAAGCAACCCATCGCTGTACCCCCATGTTCAGTATTAGACCTGCAATAACAACTGGATGGATAATAGCCAGATATTTTCATGAGATTAATTTCGCCATATTTTAACCAATGCTCTGCAACGCAGAACACGTAAACTCTTAATTCGCCGAGAATAATTGAAATACAGTCAGTTAAGTGTATGGATGAACAGTAGGACCACGTAATGCAATTAATCCATGCATCATGTAAACATGTGGTACAGGTTTAAGAGGTAGAACTGGAACTTAAAAATTCAATGCCACAACTGGGATTTGAACCACAGACCTTCCGCTTGCCGGGCGGACGCTCTACCACTGAGCTATTGTGACAAACTGCCAGAATGACATTAAATTCTCAAGCCCACACACGGCTTGTGTGTTTAAAAACACCAACAGTAAGTTTGTTGGCATAAATAAATAATAATTACCATGTGGTACAGGCTTACATGAGTTCTATGTTGACCACAATTTTTAGGTGAAGTAAATAGATAAAGTTTAGATAAACAATCTGTAGAATATTGATGCAAATAAATTGTAATGAGTAGTGTCAAGTGTACATGCATCAGACTTAATTTAATATCAACAAAATGACTAGCAAAATGCTGAACTTGCCTAAATTTCTACAAGCTTCAGTACTGCAAAGCTTTTTTTTTTTTTGTGAATGTTGGCTTACCACATTAATTTAATGCAAAATTGTTTATTTTTCATACAAAATGCCATTTAAGCTAGTGTGCGGAGGGTGAGAAGGTTGTTGCCACAATTTCTTACTACAAATGCTACTATGTTTCACTTTGTATGGTTGCCTATCACATTGTGTTTAATTTTAATCATGAATGGCTATTATTTCAGAATATATAACTTTTTTCTAAGTTGGCATATGTACCAACAGCACTTAACTGCGGTGTAGACGAAGAGTAACGGTTGTCTTTTCTTGGCCTCTAAATATACCAATGCCATTAGACTGCAATTTAATCAATAATACTCGTAAGTATATAAAACAGTGATTGCAGTTAAACTTTGGTTTTACTAAACCTCTATTACATTTATAATCCCAAGTCCAAGAGTTGCTAAATGGAAAATGCTAATCTTGTTAAAGTACTCAGTTTAATAAGAGTTTTTTTAAAGCTATTTTCTGAATTATCTTTTTTCAATTTAAAACCTCATACATCCTATTTGTTTTTAGAAGTCTTAAATTGCCATTCAGTAGTTTCTCCGTATGTAACAATCCATGGGATTTTATCCTGGGAAGCATTCCATCCATTATATTCACTGTGATGGCGTTCTGGCTTTAAACCACTTTATTATGAATAGATTTTCTTGCCGAATATCCTTTGTGGTCAAAGAGACAAAGACAACATGCTAAGGTTAACATATTTTTTTATTTATGCCAACAAGCTTACCTCTGGTGTTTTTAAACACACGAGCCATGTGTGAACAATATTTAACTTACAAATTGTAAGTACTTTATGTCCCGGGTTTAAGTAACCTTTAGATGGTTATTATTATTTTATTTATGCCAACAAGCTTACTGCTGGTGTAAGTCGCCCTTGGGGTATTTATCTCTGATGTGAGATTCCCTTGTGGTCTAACCGGGAAGAAGTACGAATCAACTGGGAAATTTAATGTCGTACTGGCAAGTTGGCCATGGTAGCTTAGTAATTATGCAGCTGCTCGATAAGCGGAAGATCGATGATTAAAATCCCGGCTATGGCATTGAATTTTTCAGTCCTGATTCCACCTCTTAATATGTTATTCTTCTGATTGCCAAGGCGTTGCATTCAAACCTGGAGAAAGTTGATGGCTTTTTGGGGGCCGGGGTTTAAAATATTTAGTATTGCTTCCTTCAGAAGAGAAGTAAAACAGATGATCATGTGTTGTAAATATACAGCATATAAAAGAACCTCAAGCTTGGTAAAGAAGCCTTCGTGCAACAGTAAGGAGTCTTTTATGTGCAATATAGGAAAGGGTGTTGAGAGCTATAGCACTTAAAAAGCATCCTAAATAAACACTCAAAAGAATGCGCCATTTGTAATCAACACAGGAATTGTGTGAAATCATACTTTGAATACTGCATGCTACACCAAACTTGCAGATTTCATTCTCAATACATGTAACACAAATTGTTTTTGTTACAAATGACAAACTGTTTTTGCTTCTGATTCTTATTTAGTTTGAAACATTTTATTGATTAATTATGTAATATGATTAGCAAAGTTACTACAATTGTAATGGACATACTTGCTAAACGTCCAAAATTTATATCTATAGCTAACAGTATGTTAATATTGAGCATGTATTCAGATTTAATTCTATAAATATGATGCCAAATCCTTCAACATTCCAGATTGTGTACAGAAGCAGTATCTGGTTCTAGCAGTGGTAAATCACCATTGTACTGTGCTGAAGACTCAGGAAAAGACACAGACTTCTATAATGGAATGCATCCTGAATGTGAAAATCAGGAAAGCAATGTTGTGGAAGTATCAACTTTAATAGAACACATTCCTTCGGAACAACTTGGTGGACTTAGTGATGGAAATGGAATTTGCAGTAGCGTTTCTTTATATTTGAAAGGAAAGAATTTGGTACAGGAGGGTCAAAAGACACATAATTGTGAAATTTGTGAAAAGGGATTTACTCGATTGTCACATTTAAAAAGGCATAACTTGATGCATGAGGGTAAAAAGCCGCACAAGTGTGAAATGTGTGAAAAGGGATTTACTGAGTTGTCAACTTTGAAAAGACATAGTTTGACACATGAGAGTGAAAGGCCATACAGGTGTGAAATTTGCCAGAAGGGATTTACTCAGTTGACACATTTAAAAAACCATAAATTAACTCACGAGGGTAAAAAACCGCACAAGTGTGAAATTTGTGACAAGAGCTTTACTCTCTTGTTCAATTTGAAACAGCATAGTTTGATCCATGAGGGCATAAAGCCATACAAATGTGAACTTTGTGGGAAGAGCTTTACTCACCTATCCAATTTGAAACACCATAGTTTGATCCATGAAGGTAAAAAACAACATAAGTGTAAAATTTGTGAAAAGAGATTTACTCATTTGCAACATTTAAAAAGGCATGATATGATGCATGAGGGTAAGAAGCCACACAAGTGTAAAATTTGTGAGAGGAGCTTCACTCAGTTGAGCAATTTGAAACAACATAGTTTGATTCATGAGGGTAAAAAGCCATACAAGTGTGAAACCTGTAGTAAGAGCTTTAGTCAGTTGTCCAATTTAAGACAACATAATTTGATTCATGAGGATAAGAAGCCACACAAGTGTGAGACCTGTGATAAGAGCTTTACACTGTTGCATCATTTAAGAAATCATAATTTGACTCACAAGGGTAGACAGCTATACACGTGTGAGGTTTGTAAGAAGGAATTTACTCGCTTGGATGGTTTGAAAAGACATAGTCAGCGCCATAAGGTCATACATTTGTGAATAGGTTTATTCTTTTGTTTCAAGATTTATAATTTGAATCATGAGTATAGATCATAGTCTATATGTGGAAGTGTAGCAAAATGGTCGTTAGTTGTTATGGTTAAGCTTTTGGAGTTTGTTTTTGTGTAAATGACTGTAAAGGCAGTGGTAACTGTAAAGTAAAAATTGTGTTACTTTTATTGAGGGCAGTTTTTACCCCTGTAATTAAAGAAAACAAACAGTGATAAAACGTAAGTGGACTTGAGATTTTCGCAATACAAGACTTTCTTGTCCTCTTGATGTCAGAATTGTCATGTATCTTAGCTGTTTTCCTTTGTCGTCCTGAAATAACACGTTTTAAAATTTATCTGTTGAAGGTTTCCTGTTTCAATGTACCTAGCCACAATTTGTAAATCAATATTGCAAACTTATATAAAAGCCGACTTACATTACTGTTATCTATTGCAACAAACTTACTATTGGTATTAATATTTATTTTGAAAGAAATGGCCTTCAGCTTTCTTACTTTGAATTAGAAAATAGCCTCTTCTTAATTTCTCTGTTGCTGGAAATATTTGGCATCACTGCTAAACTAACTCAGGCATTACAGTCTAACGTTTAAAAGAAGATACATGACATTCTCCAGCAGATAACAAATTTACGTATACCCCATCTTTAACCCTCAGTACTCAAAACATATAAGCAAGCTTTCTGGTTTATCTCACGGCAGCGAAAACCTAGGTATAATGTATATTAGCCTAGCTTCAAAACAAAGGTAATTTGTTAACACGAAAAAAGCAATGTGCTTTCAATATGAATTCAGTGCGTCATTGCGTCTTCACAGTTGTGATCCTGAGTACCTAATTTACTGCTTGGCATAGGTATCAGACGTATTGGAAAGAACGTGAAACTGCCCAGCTATTTGCGTGAGCTTATCGCACAAACACAGCGAGACTGTGTGTACAGTCTGTTCAGATGTAACCATAACTTCAGGACCGCAATGTCTCATATATATGCAGGCGCGAGAGATCATCTATTTGTGTTTTATCACTGACTGTAAGCCCCAAGTTATTATTACTTCGCTGTTCTAATAAACAAGATAAGAAGCGATTGTAGCGCTTGACAGCCAAGGTCAATACGTCTCGTCTCTTTGCCAAGTAGTACAGTTGAATCTCTCCTCGATTATAATAGGGGCTCTCGAGGTACTTTCAAGGTAAAGTCTGGACTGGACTAGTCCTTTGACATAGTATGGCTGGCGTTTACACAAGTTTCATCCAACCACACCATTTCCTTCAAGTTCCTGTTTTGCATTTCTCTTAAAAACAAAACCCTTAGCGCTACAAATCTGGCCTTTCAAATATGTTGTTATTTATTATTATCATCATCGTCAGTGTCGTCATCATCATCATCATCGCCCGCCTCGGTAGCGTGATGGTTAGCGTGTCTGCCTCACGTTCAAGAGGTCGCGAGTTCGAATCTCGCTTAGGGTAAGTTATCCGGGTAAGGTTTTTTTCCGAGGTTTTCCCTACCCTGAGAAGACGAATGTCGGGTAACTTAAAGCTCCATGGACCTCGGGCTCATTTGAGCATCATTTCACCCATTTAACTTCATTCGTCCGATATGACACAATGTTGGAGGACGTTAATTTAAAAAAAAATCATCATCATTACAGTTATTGAACTTAAGTCCCAGATCATGGAGAACTGTTCAAAGGCTTGTTTCTCACAAAAAGTTCTGTATCTTTAACAGAAGGAAGAAGCTTACGTGTGGTAGGATACTCCTTTCACGTGTAATATCCATAGATGTGCCTTCTTATGGTATCTGAAGGAGAGTGTTCAGTTGCGTAATTGGGAATGCTCTTGGTCTCTCCCAGGAGTTTCACTTTACGATGGGCCTGGCTGTAGCTGATTTTCTACAGAGATTCGAGAAACAGTCACCTACTTATTTTAAGAGCACGTGCAGCTTGTTTCCACTTGGTTGAAAGGAATAATATGTTCATTGTCAAGGAGCATATTCTCTTCCTCCTGTTTGAAGAATTCCATAAGAGAACAGACAAATTCTCTAGCTTTACTGCAATGTAACACACCGATCGAAGTCGCTCTGGATGGCTCAGTTAGTTAAACGTGGCCTACTCATTCCAAGGTCGCGGGTTCAAATCCGGCCCTGACGGTTTTTAAGTATGCTCAAAACGACAGCTCCATGTCTGTAGATTTACTGACACGTAAAAGAACTGCGGGACAAAATTCCGGCACTCCGGCGACACTTTTTTTACATCAACCGGAAGTTGATTTTTGTCTTGGGCAATGAATCTTGGGTCTACACGAACCTCCACCAACTCTTGCTTCCACAACTACGTTATACGAGTTGTAACAAAGCAAGCTAACAACATACAACGCAACTGAACGCCTAATCAGGGTTGGCTTCTCGCAAAAAACTAACAAGAAATGACCTAGGGAGTTATTATGATTATTAGTGTAACCAATGTGGGAACCTGTGTACGTTTCCATAACAACGGCTTTCCCCTCCTACCCCTTACTCCCCTTACCTGACATCTGTCATGTGTCTTTTAAAAATAAGACTGTAGCTCAAATATTCTGTTTGTATATTTGGTCTGGAACACCTTGTTTCGTGGCTTGAGGTTACGAGGTACTCGTTGGACCATAAATCTGTATTGTTTCTGGACTACCTCTATATTCCTTTCTATTTTGAGCTTTAGCGTCATACTATTGGAATATAATGTTTTACCTGGCTCAATTGTTTCCATTTGAGGTCTGAACATATGTTTGTTATGACCATATTTTTGTTATGTTAGCTTGTGAAAAAATAGCATGCAACATTACCAAGATAAGTGAAGTTTTTAGTTTCTAATTTGTTCTTACTTTAGAATCATTCCTATATCATTCTCCAGTATTCTAGTTAACTGATGTTTAGATTCCTTTGCGTACTAGTCAATGTAGTGATGGGAGTATTCGAATGCAAAATGTCGATGTACTCGATTCTTGAAAGTTCTCGAGATGTTCTCGAATCCTTATACTGTATTCGAATACTTCACTCGGTTCTTGGTGTTCGTTTGTTAATTACTACTCTGCTGTAATCGAATACTTCCATGGGCGTCGCGAAGGGGGGGGGGGCAAGGGGGGTCCGCGGCCCCTCCCTGGAAGTTGGTCAACTTAACGTGCAATCAATTACTGACTATTAAACTACTATTTTAAAAGATCAATTTGTATTTAGCACAAATTAACATGGTTATATGCAACGAATATTATACATTTTGACAATAAAATAGTGAATTGATATTATCTGATTGCAAATTTCAAACATGTGCCCCCCCCCCCTGGAAAAATGTCTGCCGACGCTCATGAATACTTCACTTGGTTCCCGTTTGTTAATTACTACTCTGCTGTTATCGAATACTCTCGGCATGTTCTCGGTTCTCGTTTGTTAATTACTCCTCTGCTGTTATCGAATACTCTCGGCTTGTTCTCGGTTCTCCTTTGCGTATGTTATGAATGCTGAATTCGAATGTTTCACTCGGCTTGTTCTCGGTTTATGCAATAACGGAACGCACATTACGGGATCAGTTAACTAGAACGTATGGACGTCAATGTTATAAATTCGACACTAAATTCATATTTATAACGCTGACATGTTGATTTCCAAGTCAGCATATCATAAAATGGTGTATCTGCATGTAAACTACTGTTTAACAATGAAAATAATGTATTGTTGTGTCATATCTTACTTCACAATATTTATAATATTATAATTATAATAATATATTCTTATTATTATCATTATTATTATTATTATTATTATTATTATTATTATTATTATTATTATTATTATTATTATTATTCGCTTCTTACTTTCTTTCTCTCTTTCTTTCTTTTTTTACCAACATCTGGGTAGTTTGCAAAAATGTGAGAAATTAGTTGTCACCAAAAATGTGAATTGAATTATTTTAGTGATTGAAAGTGCATTGCCCATAAGTCACAATACAAATGGTTAATTTACACCTCTAAGTGCATTTAACATTGGCACTAACCGTTGTATTTTCGTGGATCATTTTACTGCTTTATTCGAGAATAACCATGGTGAGAACTGAATAGCATTGCTCTAGTGACAATATCATAGTATCCGAGAACTTGAATTCGAATACAAGAGACTTCGATTAGCGAATACTACTACTAGTGAGTGACAGTATCCGAGAACTTGCATTCGAATGCAAGAGATTTCGATTAGCGAATACTACTACTAGTGAGTGACAGTATCCGAGAACTTGCATTCGAATGCAAGAGATTTCGATTAGCGAATACTACTACTAGTGAGTGACAGTATCCGAGAACTTGCATTCGAATGCAAGAGATTTCGATTAGCGAATACTACTACTAGTGAGAGACAGTATCCGAGAACTTGCATTCGAATGCAAGAGATTTCGATTAGCGAATACTACTACTAGTGAGTGACAGTACCCGAGAACTTGCATTCGAATGCAAGAGATTTCGATTAGCGAATACTACTACTAGTGAGTGACAGTATCCGAGAACTTGCATTCGAATGCAAGAGATTTCGATTAGCGAATACTACTACTAGTGAGTGACAGTATCCGAGAACTTGCATTCGAATGCAAGAGATTTCGATTAGCGAATACTACTACTAGTGAGTGACAGTATCCGAGAACTTGCATTCGAATGCAAGAGATTTCGATTAGCGAATACTACTACTAGTGAGTGACAGTATCCGAGAACTTGCATTCGAATGCAAGAGATTTCGATTAGCGAATACTACTACTAGTGAGTGACAGTATCCGAGAACTTGCATTCGAATGCAAGAGATTTCGATTAGCGAATACTACTACTAGTCAGTGACAGTATCCGAGAACTTGCATTCGAATGCAAGAGATTTCGATTAGCGAATACTACTACTAGTGAGTGACAGTATCCGAGAACTTGCATTCGAATGCAAGAGATTTCGATTAGCGAATACTACTACTAGTGAGTGACAGTATCCGAGAACTTGCATTCGAATGCAAGAGATTTCGATTAGCGAATACTACTACTAGTGAGTGACAGTATCCGAGAACTTGCATTCGAATGCAAGAGATTTCGATTAGCGAATACTACTACTAGTGAGAGACAGTATCCGAGAACTTGCATTCGAATGCAAGAGATTTCGATTAGCGAATACTACTACTAGTGAGTGACAGTATCCGAGAACTTGCATTCGAATGCAAGAGATTTCGATTAGCGAATACTACTACTAGTGAGTGACAGTATCCGAGAACTTGCATTCGAATGCAAGAGATTTCGATTAGCGAATACTACTACTAGTGAGTGACAGTATCCGAGAACTTGCATTCGAATGCAAGAGATTTCGATTAGCGAATACTACTACTAGTGAGTGACAGTATCCGAGAACTTGCATTCGAATGCAAGAGATTTCGATTAGCGAATACTACTACTAGTGAGTGACAGTATCCGAGAACTTGCATTCGAATGCAAGAGATTTCGATTAGCGAATACTACTACTAGTGAGAGACAGTATCCGAGAACTTGCATTCGAATGCAAGAGATTTCGATTAGCGAATACTACTACTAGTGAGTGACAGTATCCGAGAACTTGCATTCGAATGCAAGAGATTTCGATTAGCGAATACTACTACTAGTGAGTGACAGTATCCGAGAACTTGCATTCGAATGCAAGAGATTTCGATTAGCGAATACTACTACTAGTGAGTGACAGTATCCGAGAACTTGCATTCGAATGACACATTCGATTCTTAAAGTATTCGAATACATAGTATTCGATTCTTGAAAGGATTCGATTCTGCCCATCACTAAGTCTCAGTTTAGTGATCCATTATTTGCCGGAAATGGGCGTGGCCACTGCCATTCGTAACCCACAGTCTGACCTGTTGTATGATAAAGTGGGCTACCCCGTTATACATGTAATCTGTATTTTGAGTCAAATGAAGGAATTTGGATTGCGTAGAAAAATCGACGTGCTTTTGCCTCAGCGCAAGAAATCTTACCGGCTCAAGGCCTACGGACCGGCGCTGCGTTCCACACCGCTGCCGACCACAAGCATCAAGAGTGCGGTGCAGAACTGGAGGGTGGGATGTAGTCATCGCCGCGGGTCCACCTTGCGGTTTCTGTGATCAACGGCCACTACTTCTTAATCAAGTGGCGCCTCAGGAACCTAACGAGTCTGACTGCACTCCGGACCAGGTGTCCCAGGGAGAGAAAAACCCCACCATGGTAGCGGAAATCGAACCCGAGTCTCCTGCTTGGCAATCAACAGAACTACCACCGTGCTAAGACGAGCAGCCTATGAGTTTGGCCGTGATTAAATCATTCCTAATGTCTGGAAAATGCTTAATGATCATTTAGAATATTCATTGCTCATTTATGGCTATTTTACAATTATTGGTTTATCACTGTTATGTTGTAATCGAGGTTGTACCTCCCGGTAACTAATTCCATTGATTTAATTTTATTTTATATTTTATCTCTACAACAGACTGCCAGCAGAAATTAAAAGGTGTGAAAACTACACTAAATTCAAATTTGCTTTACAAACTTATTTAGTTAATAATGTATTCTATTCACTAGAGAAATTTTTAAATAGGTTAAAAGTTCAGTAATCAAAAAGTTAATGTTATGTATAGGGCTAGGAAGTTCATGCCCTAAAAAACACTGAAATATGCATGCAAATATGCTCTTAAAAACTTGAAAATATGCCAAGAAATATGCACTATTTAATTAAAACAATTAATGCCCCTTTGCAGTAGATGAGTTAGTATAAATAATAAATCAAGTTACGTTATTCCTTAGAGGTTGAACCAGAAGTGGTCCCGCTGCTAGTGTTAACTGTTAAATTGTTGATTGCAGTTCACAACCAACACTTTGCACAAATTTTCAACTGCAAAACATCGTCTGTTGTCTCGCAAAACACTTTTGTAACGTGAAAAACTTCTGTCCACGTCACAAGATGTTATCAGGGCACATTTAAATGATGTTAACTGTTTCACAGAGAGAGTCAAGTCTCTTGGTGTGACAGATGGTTTTCTTTCGAGGATGTCTCAAATATCGCACATCTGTTTATAACCAGAATTTTTTGAAATTACATAATTCACTTTCTTTTTCACTTTTTGTCCTATGCTATCAGGAACCAAACTTATATCACATATTGTTTTTTCAAAGACAGTTATTGATTCATGTAAAGGAGATCCTACAGCTTCCAATGCCGTTATGGCTGTTAGTAGATAAGAAAAATGGGCAGATATGAAACTAAGATCCTCTTTTAACACAGTGCCTGACAGAATATTTTGCATGGTTTCTATTGATGAAGCATCTTTCGAGTCCAATGAATTAACAGCTTCTTCGACTACTTCTATATGCTCAGCATAATATAAAAGTGCATCGATCCATGTTCCCCATCGAGTTAACACTGGTGCAGGAGGAAGATATTGAACAAAAATTCTCTTTGTACTGGACACAAATCTATCTACCAATGCGAAAGAATCATGTATTGTCTCAGAAATGCGATGGAGAGCTTGTGCCAAACAAGTTATATGAATAAATTGTTAGGAATGTCCTGATTTTACCATATAAGGAACTGCATCAGTAACAAATAAAAGTAACCGGTTGTATTTGATTCCACATGGTCATAGTAATTTCAAAGAGTCCATCACAAACTGAGTTACAGTAACATTGTCAGTAGCCGACAATTCGCACACATTAAGAAGATAAGATGTAGTATTTTGTTCATTATTTAAAGCCCCCACGATTATGCCAGCAATAGAACGGCGCTCGGAATCAGGGGTTTCATCAACAGATAACCCCACAAACTGATCCGCTAATTCATTTTGTAAATTTGATAATACGTTATTGTAACAATGTCCTACATAAGTCTTAGGCAGTGTACTTTCTTCAGGTACATGTTGAGTGTACTTGGCAAGAAAGTTTTTAAATGTCGGATTACTAATCTTGAACAAGGGAATATCAGCAACTACATATAAATGCTTGGCACAAGTCATAGGAAAATTCAGTAACCCTACTTCCTAAACACTCTACTAGCTGTTTTTGAACAGGTTCTTTGCGAGTTTTCTGATTAAATTCTCCTTATGTTTTGTTGTATTTATGTGCTGAACTATTTGAAATCTATTCTCACTTTATACATTTTTCTCACACGCTCCACAAAAGAGCACCCTATTATCTTTAGATATTAAAATCACTCGAAAACTCTTTCTGTAAATTAATTAATCTAGAACTCGAAGTTGGTTTTATTTTCGGCATTTGAAGAGCTTTTTAACATTTTATACGCCTAATTTAATTTGGTGGGAAGCAATTCACAACACTTTAACATTTGAAGACCACGACACAACTACTGGTGGGCCGGCAAGCGTTGCTATAATCGTGTTGCTCAGAACATTGACCTGCACTTTATCATTGTTAATATAAACCTCTCTGATAACGCACTGATTACTCTCTACGCACATACATATAATGAAACGATGGAAACGGGGGATTCACTGCATGACAACACGGTTCAGCATTAGTTCTCGCCACCTCGCGAGTTGCACCATTATGTGCAATACTACCAATATGAAAAATATTATACAGATGGAAAAATAATAAAATAGCACAAAAATCATTAAAATATGCAATATAGGGACTATAATACTGAAATCTTTGTGAGTTGCATCATTATGTGCAGTACTACCAATATGAAAAATATTATACACATGGAAAAAAATAATAAAATTCTGATGTGTTGCACTCACATGACTTTCTCTACTTTTGTACTAACCATTCTTACAAACTCTTATTCCTATATCTTCTTCGTGTTAGTTAAAATAAACATTTGTACAAATTATCTTATTGCTTATTTCCTTGCAGGTGCAAGGGGAATATTGGAATACAGTAGGCTTTGTGCGATAGTCAAATCTTTTAATGCTTTGAGATTCCGTTCTCTTTGCACACGTAACATAAAAAAATGAATAACGATGACCCATTTCACGAAAGTTCTAAGTTTTCCGAAACTCACACACATAACAAGGAATATCTCCGAAATGGTTCACCCTAAAAGAAAATTTATTGAGACATAAATTGTGTATTTTAGCAAGATCTACATTTTTTCTATAGTATGGTTTGGTCTATCTCTAACGGTTTACCAGTTATGCAAAAGTCGTCCAGCGTAAATAGGACTACAGGGGCTATAGCCAGAAAATTCGAGATATACATTTCATTTGTCATCAAAATATCTCAAACATATGACATTTTAATAAAAATCGTTAGAGCCATTTTCAAGAAAATCAAAATTTTCGAAAAATTTTCCATGTAAAGGGTAGTTTAGGGTGAGGCTATTTTCTTCAAAATCTTCGTGTCACATCCTTGAAAGACATTAAACTTAAATACGAACTTTGATTTTTAACCGACTTTTCGTTTTTGAGTTATGCTGTCCACAGGCTGACTGACTGACACACAGACACACACACACGGACCTTTTTCTAAAAATGCTTTTTTTGGATTCAGGGGGCCTAAAAACATGTATTTCCGGTGAAATCTCGACATCGAATTTTTGGGTGGAATACAATACTTTCCCTACTTACCAGCAGAGAAAGTAAAAAACCATAACAAAATTAAAATATGCAATATAGGGGCTATAATACTGAAATCCTCGTGAGTTGCATCATCATGCGCAGTACTACCAACGTGAAAAATATTATACAGATGGAAAAGCTAATTAAAAAAAAAACCATAAAATCATTAAAATATGCAATATAGGGACTATAATATTGAAATAATATTCATTTATCAAAATCAAGAAAATATGCAGTTATATGCACAATAAAATCATGTCCAAATAAGTGAAAATTCCATAATTCGTGCACATAATGTAAAAGCATACATTTTTAGCCCCTATGAAAAAACATGCAAATGCATGAACTTCCTAGTTATGTATGTATTTTGTAATCTGTTAATAGTTCATTGTGCATAGTCTATACTACTTGGTTAATCAGTTCTTTGTATATTATCATTATTAATGTTTTGTTATTTTGTCTTTCGCTCCTTATATGTACTTGTTTACCTTTGAATTAATCCAATCGTGTATTACACCATATTGAATTGCAATAAAATTATTATTATTATTATTTAGCTGGTCCTCAATACCTTGACCAAAACAAGCTCCTGAACGCAGTACACTTCTCATTACTACCTTTAGCCATTTTGAGGCTTACTTTAACATTTTAATGAACCACATACAAGTTTCATATGGAACACTTTGTGTGAGCATTATTCTATATCACTTTCAGCTGCTTCCTCAAATGAGGTACGTGTATATGACTGGCATACTCTGTCTTGGCTGACAAATTTTATAGTTTAGGTATATGTTAGGTTGGTTAACGTTTTGCAGTTCCTTTCTGTGTAATGACATATATACATATACAGGTGTCCCAAAAACACTGACAAGGCTTAGTATGTTGTGTGGCGTAGTAAATTAATCCCTTATCAACCTCATTAATTTGGTCTGCACTTTTTTCAAATTGAATTCTAGGGCCAAGAATTAATCCCCTATTTTGTTGTGTGTCAATGACAATTACATTGATTCTTTCCTAAAAATAAGACAGAAAATGTGTTGTCCATGAGAATATCATTTTGAAACCAGCACAATGTATGTTTTAATAATTCGTTTTTAATCATTCTGCTTCCTTCTGTATTTCATCCATTTTATTTCAGTAACCTTACATAGTGCTATGGTACGTTAAAAGAATGCCACAGGAACAGTGGCCAAAGAAAATACTGGAATGAATACCAGAAGAAAGAAGAAAACGGGGACATCCAATGACAAGTTTGATGGATGATGTACAAGCAGTCCTAGCATAAAGTAATTTGGACCCAGAACAACGGAGAAACAGAGAGACATGTAGTTTGTCTTCTGGAAGACAGCACCAGCCAGTGGCGGCTCGTGACTTGTCGCAGTGGGTGTGCAGTATATTACATCCTCCCCACCTTTACTCCCTTTCTTTCTCTGACACACATCACGCAATTCTAACTCGCATGCAATGGAGCTCTTATGTTTTGCTATTTTGTTTTATTGTAGATGACCAATATCCAAGAACTATTATTTGTGCAGATGCCATTTCTCTCACTCGCAAACAATAAGCACGAAAAACAGTTTCTCTTCTAAGAATAAACCCGAAAGATGTATCTCCTTCAGTTTCGCCGTGTTATTCATTTTCACACTTTCATAGATTCAAATTTACCGCTATGTGCAGACACAAACATAACAAACAGTAATAAAGACTAACAAAATAATTATTCGAATCTGAAGTATTGACCTTAGTAAATTACGACATGAAGAGTAATTACATGCATTTATAATCGCTTAATAGGATTAGATGTAATTATGTTTATAACATTAATATAACTGTCATTTTAATACACAAGATGACTGCATTATATTCAGAATCGTCAAGTTGGCTGCCTAGTAGGTTCTGCTAAACGAACAGGAGGGAAATGCTAGTGGCAAGGAAAACGGAGGGACTTGTATGAGAGCGTAGTGCGCTTGCGCGGCAAGAATCGTATGTGTTGGCCTTGTCGATTATGCTGCCGTAACTCGCCGTACTCTTAAATGCAAGCTTTGGACCTCTCCCCGCGTACCCCTCGCCTGAAAGCTACCCTCGCCAGCCGCAAAATCGGGTTTATGCGTCTCAGCTTGTTGACTGCATGCGCTCACATTTGCTAAAGAGGGCGCGGGAAATTAAACGAGCAATTTCATATAGAAGAAAGTTAGACATTCGACTTTCTCATATGCATGTCTATACAGGTAAAGACACATTCACATGCGAGTATGCGATCACCCAGGAACCGCCACTGGCACCGGCTGTTATAAACCGGAGACATGGTGATGTAATTTATTATTCCTGGAAATAAAAGTCTTCTTACTAATATATCCACAAAGTAATCTGTATCTTCTAAACATAAGCGAACAAGAAATATGTATATATGTCACCAAGAAATCAGCATAGTTACTAATTCCTTATAGAAGCATTGTGAAAATCAAATGCCTTGTTATGGCCTACAGTGGGCTTTAAGTGATTGTCAAATCTTTTATAGCTGGTCGCTATACGAAGGCTTTCAAATTCTATTCTCTTTGCATAGCTAAGATATAAAAAATTGAATATCGACCTTCCATTTTAAAAATGTACATTACGTAACTCACACAAATAACAGGGAATATCTCTGGAATAGTTCACTCCACAAAAAATTACTAATATATTTATTAATAATAAATCACTTTTTGACATGCTCATAAGAAACGACCCTTGGACCCTACAGTTTTTTGTATATCTCCTAAACTTTTAATTTGAGCTCAGTATACAAATATAAAGAAATTGTCATACACAAATTGCTTAGATTTAATTAGTTTAAGAGAAAAAAGGCTTTGTATACAATTTATCAATATTTAAAAGTATTTAATTTCAGCTCAATTATTTAATATTTTTAACCAGCGCACAATAAATTGTAATACTTTAATCTCTGAAAGTCTCCTGAAAATTTCAAGCTAATAAGTTATAAACTAGGGTCCAAGGAGCATTTTGAATAGTGAAAAATACTGAAGGGAAAAAAAAAAAAAAAAAAAAAAAAAAAAAAAAAAAAAAAAAAAAAAGGAACTGAGGAAAATGAATTTTTAAGTCTTACAGTATGTTTTTGTAAATTCAATCAACTTAAAATTCCCCAGCACTACATGTAGGGCTCTCTGTTGCTATCTTCTTGACCTCAGTAGCAGTTTTTGAGAATTTTAAGTTTGCTTGATTGTTTCTTAATATGAAAACTTTCCATTCACTTTCGCATTGTTCACATTTAGAAATTTATTATTGTTATATAACCCTTACACTATGCACTTTCGCAAATTTATACACAAAATTCATAAAATATCTGCTTGTTACGGCTTTACTATGGACTATTGAATAACTTAAAAATCTCTTGACTATCTAAACAATGCCTAATACACAATTGGAACACTGAAATAACCTGGCAAGATTACAGAACACAGACAGCATTTCTCTGTTTGTAAGCAAAACGTGTCAGATTCGCGGCATTTCAGTTCGATATATCAAATTCATTTTAGCACAGTCAACTCACAACCTTTCTGAAGCAAAATTCCCTGCAAGAGACCACAATTAAAGCCAGAAAAAATGAAAAATGCATTTCAAAGCTGTAGCAATAGTTTAGCAAGGAACGCTCACCCACACTGGGACATTTAAATGCCCTTCTGGAGCTTTAAAAATGGCTGATATTGAGAAAACTAGCGTGTGCCATTAAAGTACAAGATATAATAAAAATTGCAAAAAGTGAACATCAAAATTTTCACTAAATTTCATAGATACTGTCACCGTGCCCGCCGCATCTAATTGCCGACAACAGCAGTGTCACCCATCGCATTATTGTCGGCACTACGGCAAAGGAGCCGAAGGAAAGAGACAGAGAATGGCCGCATTGTTGGGGCGCTTGCCGAAAGAGAGAAAAGGATAGAGGCTTCTGGAGTCTTCTACTTTGTATCTCGCCGCAATAACTGAACGTTCCTGAAGCTTCCAGAATAGTGCCTGGGAGATATAAATAGCGGTAAAGTGCGACAGAAGTCAGTCAGACGTATGTGAAGGTTGAGGAGTCGTGCCGACGGAGAAGAGTTAGTTCTTTGTGTTACGAGTTCGGAGCCGTGCTGTTGGAGAATCGAAAAAGACTTTCTTGTTGTTGCAACGAGTGTACAAAGTTACTGTTTACGGAAATAAAAGTGTTTCTTTATCTCGACTACATCTGTCTACTTTACTTCACACCCAACCAAAAAAAAGTCACAATACATTGCCTTAATTTAACTTGGCAATTCTGAGAACTAGTTTGGCATGTGTTATGGGCATGGTGTATTGGTGGTATATGGGTCTTTTGTTATGACAACCAGGTTTAACCTTGAAATATCCAAATAGCCTTCGTGGTCACCCAGTCACCTTTCCAAACCCTTCCACATGCTATGCTGGTGCTGTTGCCACATTTAAGATGGACACGTGAAAGATGTTCTGTTTGCTTTCACAGTAGCGCGATATTATAAATTTAAAGCATTAAATCGGTGAACTGTAAAGTGTGTAATTTTCCAATTTATCTTTGTTTATGTCTTTTCTTGCACTGGAGAAGGACTGGCAATCGACCAGTGGATCAGCAACACTGCATGTATTGCATGTGGCGCAGCATGAACGCGCATGTCAGGAAAACAACTGTCAGGATTCACCAGTTACGTTAATTCAACTCGATCTACCACTGTGCAGTAGGAAAAAAGGCTGCATAAATAGAAAATACAGAAGCAGTTGTTAGTTGGGAAATGTTTTACACTGAGGTAGAAGAAGGTGCTAAATAATAATGAAATTAATACAGAGAGATCCAAATACCTGTGGACCGCTACGCGGTGTTTTTCCACTGCGCATGAGGAAGCACGTCACCAGCAACTGATGTACATAAGGTCACGAACATCACTTGTTTTTCTCTGCTCTGCTCACAATCTGTATTGAGTTGACGCGATATTGTGCGGCTGCATTATTACCAGTTACCTTATTGTTCAGTACTGTACTTAGTCACAAAGTGTATTATGGCTCAGCATTTGTTTTCTACTGCACAGCGCGTATTTATTTGTGATTCGTATGTGTTAACTCAGTCAGCTCGCCTGGTATATGGTGCGCCATTAGTGGAGATAGAGTTATAGGCCCAATATTTTTCGAGTCGACAGTTGACACCTGTACATACGTGAATACAATTTTGCGCCCTTTTTTAGAGAATTAACCGGCAGGATTTTGCCTTTTTTCAACAAGACTCTGTAACAGCTCATAGAGCCAATCTTTCGATGAGAACAATTGAAAGTGTGTTTCAGAACAGAATTATTAGTAGAGATTTGTGGCCCACTCGGTCTCCCGACTTAACCCTCTGCGATTTCTATCTCTGGCGTAACTTAAAGCATGAAGTGCACAAGACAAACCTGCACATCCTGGAAGAATTAAAACAAAATATCCGTCAGGAAATTGCCAGTATTTGTCAACGTGAACTACGGCGACTGATGGATAGTTTCCTAAAGAGGTGTCAAAAATGTATGGACAACGACAGTGGCCAGTTTCTGCATCTGCTATAATTATATTGGTAAGTAAAGCCTTTAAAATTAGTTTTAAAAATGCTGTATGGTTTTATCCGCGCTGTTCTGTGACAGCGGCACTCGACAGCGAGAACAGAGGGCCTGTACAGACAAAACACAGCGCAGCCGGTTCAGTCTTTTGGATCACCTGTTACAAGAAATAATAACCACAAATGTGATGACTGGACCGGATCTTTAGGTCCTATAAATGTAGTTTTAGGCGTTTAAAACGGTCCTAAAAATAGGGAAATAGGTGAGAGGTAGAATTGGAACTGAAAAACTCAATGCCATAGCTGGGATTTGAACCACAGATCCTCCGCTTACAAGGCGGGTGCTCTCACCATTAAGCTACTGTGACAATTTGCCAGAATGATATTGAATTCTCCAACCAATTCGTATTTCTCCCGGTAAACCACAAAGGTAGTCTTACATCAGAGACAATTATCCCAATGTCGACTATCACAAGTATAATTTGTCCAGAACGTGGTGACACTTGGGATGCGCGAGAGTGGAGAAATTAAGGAGAAGTGACCGGAGTGGTAGGGGACAAGCGAGTGATGTCAGAACTCAGGCAGTCACATACACAAGCGGAGTATGTTTACGTATTATAAACAATTATTGTGAAATTATCTCCTATCACAATACGCCTCTTCTATTGCGCATCTATGCTTTAGGAGTGGGGGAGTGCCACGACAATATGGACGTACTTTATGTTCTGCGATTAAATAACCTTTAGATGGTAATTATTATTTATTTATGCCAACAAACTTACTGTTGGTGTTTTTAAACATACAAGCCATGTGTGAGCAATGTTTGAGAGGTAGAATTGGAGCTGAAAAAATTCAATTTAGGTTAATGGTTAGAGCACCCGCCTGGTAAGCGGAGGGTCTGTGGTTGAAATCCCAGCTGTGGCATTGAATTTTTCAGTTCTCCCTCTCTCACTTCCCCCTCCCTCCCCTCTCCATCTCTCCCTTCCCTCTCCCCCCATCCTTCCCTCCCATCCCTCCAACCTTCCCTCCTCCTCTCCCTCCAACCTTCCCTCCCTTCCCTCTCCCTCCATCCTTGCCTCCGCTCTCCCTCCAACCTCCCCTTCCCCTCTCCACCTCTCGCTTCCCCTCTCCCTTAATTCCTCCCTCCCTTCCGCCTTCACTTCGCCACAGAGCCAGAGAGATAATATACTCGCCCTTCAGCATGCAATTAACACAATTTTCCATATCTTTGAAATAGAAACACCACGTATTACATCCACACGGCTTTCTCTACTTGCTTTTCTTCATACAGAATTTGTGAATGGGTTGAGTACCAAACTTGGTTCAGGGATTTCCAGAAATGCTACACAAAGGTTTACAAGAAAATTATACCATTGCAAAGTATCTTTTGTATGCAATATTTATATAAATTTTGATTTCGTAAAAAGCGTAGCTAACGAGTTTTATTAAATTACTACATGTTTAAGATATTTCAATGATAAATGAAATTCATATCTTACATTTTCTCTGAAATTCCCTTCATTGTAACTGACTAGAATAAGTGTTAAATCGATTACATCACATAACGACAAGCTTTAAAACATTTGACAGTCGCTTAAGCCTACTGTGTTCCCCTTTTCCACTGTATCTATAAGAAGAGATTAAATACACAATTACTAGAAATGTTCATCTCGATTAACGTGAAGTAATAAGGCTTCCTAAGAATAATTTTTAGGAGAATGGGTGAAAAAAGTAATGTGAAAGTAACACACATTTCTGTTTGTGTGTGCTTCTCATAAGGTCTCAAATTACTTTTGTAAGAATATCGTACGTTTGATATCATAAACGTGGAATATAGTGAAATGTAGACTTTCTTAGAATGGGTCATGAGTATCCTTTACACATACACATTCTTTTTTCTAAAACTGATTTTATCCTTCAGGGGGGGGGGGGCTCAAAACCAATATGTCACGTGAGATATCAGCATTATATTTTTGGGTGGAACAAAATAGTTCCCTAATTAGTTCACGTAGTAGAGAAAGTACACAGGTATTTACAGTCCCAAAAAGGGCATGTTTAATTTTTGTACACATAGGTTTTTACTTTCTCTACTGGTAAGTAGGGGAAGTATTGTATTCCACCCAAAAATTCGATGTCCAGATTTCACCGGAAATATGTTTTGAGACCCCCTGAATAAAAAAAAAGCATTTTTAGAAAAAGGTCCGTGTGTGTGTCTGTGTGTCTGTGGACAGCATAACTCAAAACGAAAAGTGGGTTAAAAACCAAAGTTGGTATTTAAGTTTAATGTCTTTCTAGGATACGACAGGAACATTTTGAAAAAAATTCCTCCACCCTAAACTACCCTTTACATGGAAAATGTTTCGAAAGTGTTTGTGTTCTGGAAAATGGCTCTAACGATTTTGATTAAGATGCCATATGTTTGAGATATTTTTATGACAAATGAAATGTATATCTTGAATTTTCTGGCTATAGCCCCTGTAGTCGTATTTAATCTGGACGACTTTTGCAAAACTGGTAAACCGTTAGAGATAGACCAAATCATACTATACAAAAAAATGTAGATTTGCTAAAATACACAATTTATGTCTGAATGAATTTTCTTGTAGGGTGAACCATTTCGGAGATATTCCTTGTTATGTGTGTGAGTTTCGGAAAACTTAGAACTATCGTGAAATGGATCATCGTTGTTCATTTTTTATGTTAAGTGTGCAAAGACAACAGAATCTCAAAGCTTTGAAACATTTGACTATCGCACAAAGCGTACTGTATTCTAACATTCCCCTTGCACCTACAAGGAAGTAAGCAATAAGATAATTTGTACAAATGTTTATCTTAACTAACACGAAGAAGATATAGGAATAAGAGTTTGTAAGAATGCTTAGTATAAGAGTAGAGAAAGTCATGTGAGTGCAACTCATCAGATTTTTTAAAGCGACTTCAGTATAATTTCATTATTTAGATTTCTTTGTTGTCGATAATGCTATATAATATTACTTCCGGCTGAAACAGGACATGTGGCTTCCGAAATCAGCTAACAAAGAGAATATCCTGAGGGTTGGGCTGTGTTTTAAAACTTCAAGCCCGTCTGGAAATTTCTTTTGGAGAGAACAGTAGCAAGTATGACTTTACTGTAGACGTTCTCCTGAGTTATTTGATATGTCGCCAGAGGTAAGTGAATCCATTAAAAATATGACTGCTTTAAGAAAATCATATTGCTGTAACACAAGAACACTTATTGACATTTTTCTGTGATGTAGAGTTCAGTGTTCTCATTAAGATGTTCCCTGTGGTAAGTAGATCTGTTTAAAACATTACTGTTTTAGGAAAATTATGTTACAGTGAAAAAATCTGCTGTGTTGCACTTACATGACCCTTTCTGCTCTTGTACCGACCATTCTTACAAACTCATGCCTCCATCTTCTTCGTGTTAGTTGAGATAAACATTTGTACAAATTATGTTATTGCTTATTTCCTTGTAGGTGCAAGGGGAATCTTAGAATACAGTAGACTTTGTGCGATAGTCAAATCTTTTAAACCTTTGAGATCTCGTTCTTTTTGCACGCTTAACATATACAAAAATCTGATGTTGCACTCACATGACTTTCTCTACTCTTTTACCAACCATTCTTACAAAGTCTTATTCCTATATCTTCTTCGTGTTAGTTGACATAAACATTTGTACAAATTATCTTATTGCTTATTTTCTTGTAGGTGCAAGGGGAATATTAGAATACAGTAGGCTTTGAGCGATAGTCAAATCTTTTAAAGCTTTGAGATTCCGTTCTCTTTGCACACTTAACATTTAAAAAATGAACAACGATGTTCCATTTCACGAAAGCTTTAAGTCTTCCGAAACACACACATAACAAGGAATATCTCCGAAATGGTTCCCCCTACAAGAAAATTTATTCAGACATAAATTGTATATTTTAGAAACATCTACATTTTTTGTATAGTATGATTTGGTCTATCTCTTACGGTTTACCACTTACGCAAAAGTCGTCCAGAGTAAATACGAATACAGTGCTATAGCCAGAAAATTCAAGATATAGGTACATCTCATTTGTCATAAAAATATCTCAAACATATGAAATTTTAATCAAAATCGTTAGTCATTAAAAAAAAAATCAAGATTTTCGAAAACTTTTCCATGTAAAGGGTAGTTTGGGTAGTTTAGGGTGGGGCTATTTTCTTCAAAATCTTCGTGTCGCATCCTTGAAAGACATTAAACTTAAATACCAACTTTGGTTTTTAACCTACTTTTCGTTTTTGAGTTATGCTGCCCACAGGCTGACAGACACACGCGTGCGCCTGGGCCTTTTTCTAAAAATGATTTTTTTTTGAATTCAGGGGGTCTCAAAACATATATTTCCGGTGAAATATCGACATCGAATTTTTGGGTGGAATACGTAACTTCCTCTACTTACCAGTAGAGTAAGTAAAACTCTTACGTGTTGCACTCACATAACTTTCTCCACTCATGGCACAAACCATTCTTACAAACTCTTATTCCTATATTTTCTTCGTGTTAATTAAGATAAACATTTGTACAAATTATCTTATTGCTTATTTTCTTGAAGGTGCAAGGGGAATATTGGAATACAGTAGGTTGGTGCAATAGTCAAATCTTTTAAAGCTTTGAGATTCCATTCTCTTTACACACTTAAGATAAAAAAATCTGATGTGTTGGACTCACATGACTTTCTCTACTCTTGTACTAACCATTCTTACAAACTCTTATACCTATATCTTCTTCGTGCTAGTTGAGATAAACATTTACAGAAATTTGTTATTCTTTATTTCCTTGTAGGTGCAAGGAGAATATGGGAATACTGTTGGCTTTGAGCGATAGTCAAGTCTTTAAAAGTTTTGAGATCTCGTTCTCTTTGTACGACTTAGCATAAACAAATGAACAACGATGTTCCATTTCACCAAATTTTTAAGTTTTCCGTAACTGACACACATACCAAGGAATATCTCCGAAGTGGTTCACCCTACCAAAATATTTTTTTACATAAATTGTGTGTTTTAGCGAGATCTACTTTTTTGTAGAGTAAGATTTTGCCTATCTCTTACGGTTTACGAGTTATTCAAAAGTCATCCAGAATAAATAGGACTACATAGGCTATAGCCAGAAAATTTAAAAGATATATTTCATTTATCATAAAAATATCTCAAATATCAAAAATCATTTAATCAAAATCGTTAGAGCCATTTTCAAGAAAATCAAAATTTTCGAAACATTTTCCATGTAAAGGATAGTTTAGGGTGGGGCTATTTTCTTCAAAATCTTCGTGTCGCATCCTCGAAAGGCATTAAACTTAAACTTTTGCAATAATGTCACTATGAAAACGTCTTACGTAAGTACCAGTAGCTTTTCTTTCATTGGCTATGTCAAAAGTGCTAATATATGTTCCAGGTGTTTTAACTTATTTTTAATTCAAATGATCGGGTAGAGGATGGATTCTTTAACAGAGAGTCCACAGAATTCATTTCCGCGAGTTTTATTTAATACGTGTGCTTGAGAGGAGAATAACACACCACAAATGTGCAAACAAGCTGACTATACAACGGAACGTGCGTCACTAACTGCAGCACGGTACAGTGTTGTGATGGCAGAGTGGGCGGGGAAAGGTAGAGGAGGGTTGAACCTGTAACCGTTACAGCACTCTTCCGTGCTGCTGTGGATGACGTCTGTCCAGCACACTATAACTCATATTATACAATATCAAAGCTCGTTTAGAACCAAAGTGTTGTAAAATATTTAAAGTTGGTTATTTCTGAAATTGTTTAGCGTGCTGCAGCACGGTAGCACGTACAGAGGAATCGCCCCTGGATCTATAGATTTATGAAACCCCGAAGGTACTTTTGACTCTACTTGTATTTGTTATATTGATGTTTTATAATTAATTTTGTCATAATTATTTGAATATCCAGGAATTATGTTTAAGATTGTTTTGTTTATTACAGATGTATACAGTTATTGTGTGGAGTGTGGTGGTACCAGTGGCCTGCTCAGTCGACAGTCCCTGTGACATAGATCATCTAATAGGAAGCTGTGAGAATATATCTGGACCAGTTATTACCTGTTCCCAAGAACTCTATGATCATGTGGGTGCCATACTACAGTTATCAGAGGAGCTCCCTAAACTTTCAATATACAGTGAAACAAAGCCTTTCGTTGTGGAACTATATAAGATTAAAGATCTAATCAATAATCTAATTGACTTTGTAAAAGAAACAGCCACTCAGCAGCCAATTATTTCCAACAAGACTTGCATGTCAATTGATGTGCTTGAATGGAAGACACAAGAACTTGACGTAACTTTGAGTCATACTTATGCCATCTTTTACTGGATGGATCATATCTTTCCATCACTTGGCACTATGATCTTCATCTTTGGAATGGTGGGCAATTTAATGATTGTGCTTATGTACTCCAAACATGACAATTTACAAACAGGTTCCAACAAAGTGGTCCTCAATCTCGCCGTGGCTGACATGCTCCTATTGATATGCCGTATTCCGGTGATGTATTTCACTTTCAGATGGCTTAGTTACGAGACGATCCCAAACTGGAATTGGTTGTTTTATAACCTGGATATTTCATCCAATTGCGTCAATGTGTATCTCCTGGTTGTACTTAGTTTCATGAAGTACCTGGCCGCGTCCGCCAAACCCGGCAGTAAAACACAGGAGTTTATCGAGAACAACAAAGCCATTTGTATACTCCTAGCGTTCGTTTGGGTTTTGGCGGTAATCGTTGGAGTAATTCGTTCTCTAACAGAACTGTATGTAACCAAAAACCAAATCAAATCAACCCTAGATTACGTCACCTTTGTTTTTCTGTGTCCATTGCCTCTGGTTATCATCGCTTTCTTCTCCATTGCTACCTCCAGAATACTTAAAACGCCTATTCCCGGAGAACAAACACCAGCAATGATTCAGCAAACGCGTGCACGCAGGAGAGGAGCAAATGTGCTTTTCTCTTTTGTCATCGTATTCGCTATAACGCACGTCCCATACAACGTTCGTATATTAATCACTAAGTTCGGAATACATTCCCCATTTATAAGTGTTCTGCTGCTGACGTTAAATGCTTGTCTAAATCCCCTTGCATTGTTCGTCAGCAGCAGACAATTTCGTAATCAATTAAGGACTGATTGCACTAAAATAAAACAACTTATTTCACAAATTGGACAATAAACTGATGAGCACTTTTGAAAATGCAATCCGAACAGGGCTAGGAAAAAACATCTGAACTTGTTTTGAATTTTAAAGTAGGACAAAATAAAGATTAAGATTACACTAGTTTTTCCAAGTAAAAACGTAAATTTATTGGCACAGAAAAACATGAAATAGATGTTACAGGAGTAAACAGTGAATCTGTCGGCTATCTTATCTTAAAAAAGAAAAAATACCGGAAAGCTTAGTCGTACTAACAATGTGCACAACAAAGTTTGACGCTAGGTAGACGTCAACAGTGCTTATAAAAACATTACAGTAAATGGTTTTCTAGCCTCAGAATGTAGTTTTGAAATAAATTACAGCATACTTTCCTGCTTCAATCATTTTAATACTTAACACATCAGTGCTTAAAGTCAATATATTGTCGTATATGACCTAATCCGAATTTTCACTAATCTTAACGGGGTTCGGTCCCAATTAGTTCAGATTAGTGGGACTGTACTGTATGCGCATTAATATGTACCTAATTAGCTGAAATATCAGGCGTTGCCCGTGGTTTGCCAATTTATTCCTAAAACTTTCGGACTTCGGTTGCACTTACCCAATAGCTCCGTTCCTTTGAAGACATTTAAAAAATTACTTAAACAAATATTTAATCAAAACCTCTACGATACTATAAGGAATAAAAATAAACTAAATAAATAAATAAAGGAAAACGCTGGAAAGACACTATGCAGAAGCACTGTTGAACAACCACAAAAGATACCGCAGTAAGAAAAGCGAGTAGAGGAAACCGTGCGAATGTAATATGTTGCATTTCTATTTCAATCCTAGAAAATTGTATGAATTATATGTTCAAGGCCAAAGAGAGGGCATGTAAAAGAACAGGAGTAGAGCAAACCATGTGAATCTAATATTTTGTATAGTAAAATGGATAGCAGAAGAACCTCCTCCATGAAAAAACATATAAGATATTTTTATGGCAAATGAAATTACATTCTGAATTTTCTGGCTATAGCCCTGTAATCCTATTTACTACTGATGACTTTGCATAACTGGTAAACCGTAACAGACACACCGAATCTTACTGTACAAAAAATGTAGTTAAAGCACAGAATTTATTTCATGGTCATTTTCTCTGTGGAGTTCACAATTTCCAAGATATTGCTTGTTTTCACTTTTAAGTTTCAAGCTCTTGTACATTTCTTTAATTAGAATCGTTAATTTTTTTTGTTTCTCCTTTCCCTCTTTTCATTAAAAGCAGTTGTTACCACAATGGATACGCTTGAATGTGGTTTTGGCAAAATATAACTATGAAATTTTTGGTTACATTTAATTACAAATGTAAAAATCTGTTTTATAGCAGTTAATGATATGTTTTGGAAGCTGTCCATCAGTGCATTGAACTTTGAGGAATTACCATTCAACCAAATATATAAGACTGCTTCATTTTAAGTTTAATTTGTATTTATTATTTGTAGTAATGTGTTCAGCTGTTCCTACTACTCGTTTACTTATATTCCAAGGCTTTCCATAATGCCATCGCAGTGAAATATGTCAGAGTGATTGTGGGTTCTCTTGGCCAAAATCATGATGTTTGGTCATATTAAAATACACAGTACACAAACATCTCACTGATGGTGTTATGTTTATAAACCGTGATAAGTGTTGATGCTTGGAGTTCGTATGTAGTTGATAAAGTTCTTCATTTGGGCAATGATTTGCACTTGAAATAAATTTCAAATCATAATGGTATTATGCCAAATATGCCTTACTTGTGTGGTGATGAAGTTTGACTGCAAGATATAACTGATGATGTAAAATTAATCTCCAGTGCAATGGCAACTAATTTTGAATTACAAGGGATCATACCAAGAGACATATAGGTAGGGTGCTAGAAAAATTTATACCCCTAGGTCATGCAAAGGGAATAGAATTTCAAGGCTGCCAAAAGCTAAAAGCTTTAAAAGATTTGACTATCACTTAAAACCTACTGCATTTTGATATTTCCCTTGTACGAACAAGAAAAATAGCAATAAGATAATTTCTGCAAATGCTTGTCTCAATTAACAAATCGTAAATAGGGAAATAAGTGTTTGTAAGAATAGCTAGTACAAGAGCAAAGTCATGATTTAATGATCGAGTTTACAAAGCTTCTCAAACGAGTTTTATAAGAACATCATATGTTTTGTATGCTTAGTATACACTTGTTGAATAAAATGTACATATTGAATTTTCTTGTATTGTTCTTATTAAATTGTATATAATCTTATACAACTTGGGAAAATAATACAAAGATGAGAGCTTCCTTGAAGAACAATGAAGAGTGCAATAAAATCTACATTTCATGTTGAATAAGTTTTCTCATTGCATTAAACATTTAGAAAACAGTCTGTTAGCTCCTGCTTTATGCAATACACATTCATATATATTGTGGTTTACCAGGAGAAATACGAACTGGTTTGAGAATTTAATGCCAGGTCACAATAGCTCAATGGTAGGAGCAGCCGCCTGGTAAGCGGAAGGTTTGTAGTTCAAAGCCCAGTTGTGGCATTGAATTTTTAAGTTCCAGTTCTACCTCTCAAACTTTGCCCACACATGGCTTGTGTGTTTAAAAACACCAACAGTAAGTTTGTTGGCATAAATAAATAATACATATTCAAGTTCCGTTACTCATTTCCCTGAAAGAGTATGTCACATGGGGGCAGGAAAAAAAAAAGGTGAAGTATCACATAAACTTCCTTGTGTAACTGCAGCAGTATATTGAAACCAGTTCTGGCAACATTTATTATAATAAACCAAAGGTAAATAGAAAAATAAGCTATTATGAAAGTAATGTGCAGAATAGATATGAAAATAAACTATAGTGGCTAGAGAAAGCAATGTGAATGTAAGAAATTGGATATTTTGTATGTCAATGATGATGATGATGACGATGGTAATGATAATAATGATGATGATGATGACGATGGTAATGATAATAATGATGATGATGATGACGATGACGATGACGATAACGATAATAATAATAATAATAATAATAATGATGATGGTGATAATGATAACAGAACTACTAACAATAGTAATAATTATCGACTGGGTGTGCAAAAGTGGCTAAGTCAAAAAATGTCAAAAATGAGCTCTCCACAGCCTTTGATGTAATTTTGTGTACTCTACTCATGTGTCTAATCGGTTAAGTCATATCACTTATAATAGCCGAGTAAGATGAGTGTGCAAAAGGAGGTATGTCATGAAGTCATCAGTTGTGCATGTGCAAAGACGGTTAAGTCACTCACTTTTGACTTAGCTTATTTTACACCATTAAACCAGCAGTAATAAGTTGGTTAAGTCAGTAATAGAGCTGACTTAACTTGTGCACTACAAATTTAAATGACTTACCCAACTTAACACTACATCTATCTGGTGACCGAGCATTTATTTTCATTGCACTAATATGAAGATTGAGTCATGCAAAACAACTAACTCTGACTTGTCAACAATGCACATGAAAAAATAAAGTATTGCAACTCTGTATATCATTTCAGTAAAAACACAGAGAAGCCATTTACCTTCTCGTGTCACTTTAACTACTTATATGAAGAATATTTAAATGCCATTCCTTGACAACATGTTGGTAGGAGGATATATAAAACTATTTTTGGTGATCTTGAACTACAGAAACCAAATAGTAGACATGTGATAGACTTAAGATGAAATATTTTCTATGAATTTACAATTTTATTATTGAAGTTAATACAGCGATTAAAAATACACGTAATTGTAAAGCTTCAGGCCCTGATAAAATTCATCCAGAATTTATAAAAAAATTGGGGATATAAAGCAAGAAACTTCTGGAATCACATGTGGAAAGCTTCTGATCGAGGTATCTGGAAAAAAAGACATAATTTCAATGCAAAAACCAACCAAATCATCAAGTATTACAGACCCATACCTTTAACTAGTGTCCTGGCAAAAATAATAGAAGAGATGATTTCAAACACTGTAACCTTTTGTCCCCTAGTCAGGCAGGTTTTAAGAAAAATCATTCAACAAATGAACAGATAATCAAACTTAATCAGGAAATCAAAGAAGGCTTTAACAAAAATCAAAATACTTTCGTGGTATTTATCAACTTAAAATTTATGGAGATACAACCTCATTAAGAAGCTACAGCAAATTGGCATCAGACATAACATGCTTTGTTGGTTTTCATAGTTCATACCCGAAAGATATTGTGCCACATCCTATGGCTCTGCAATGTCAACATATAAACAAAAACACCTCAGGTTACCCCAAGGAGCTGTTCTTAATATTACTTTATTTAATATCTATATAAACAATCTTCCAGAGCAAATACAACCGAATGGCATTAAAACTGCATCATATGCTGATGATTTAGTAACCTGGAATTCCGAGAATTCACAAGAAACTAGAGGTCTAGAAAGTCCTTACTCAAGCTTAAATTTTGGTTCAATAACAACTTTATGCAAGCTAATACTGATGAAAGCAACTTTCAATTCTTTCCATTAAGAAATAAATCAGTCAATATCTCCTTGTATGGTAGTACCCTGTTACCTAGAACTACTAATAAAAGAAACAACCACTCTAAGCAAACCAAAAGAAGAAATGACATTCATAAAATTCACATACCACCCTAAGACATTTGATAAATTCAAAATGATTTTTAGAGAGTAAAACATACAATTGGCTCCAATCAACAGATATAGCGTTAAAAAGCTTTTTTGGATCAAACACTAAGGACAGCACTGCAGCAAATAAAAAATCCGGAATCTACCAAATAGAATACAATAACTGCAACCAGGTAGGTTTATATAGGAAAAACTAGAGAACTTTGGAAACAAGAACTAAAGAACATTTAGCTGTATAAAATACATCTAGAAAAATCAACAGTTGCCACTCATTTTAGGAAAGAAAATCATGACATTAATCCATATCCAAAATTATTAAAATACATATCAGGAAACCAAGAATTGGCAATGTGGGAACATATCTTCATCTGGAAAAACAAAGACAGAGTTTTGCATTTTGATATACCAAAAAGCAATCTGCTATACAAGTTCTTAAAACCACTGCCAGAATAGCCTAGAGGAGAAACCAGCCTCTACAACTTCAGTTGATGTCCGGCTGATAATGGAGGAAAGCTAGCCTCTGAAACAAATTTTGGGAAATTTTAAAAAGTGAACGTTGTTTAGTGTTATTGACTCAAATCCTATTTTAAATGTTTGTATTTTGTGTTGCAATACTGTTAATCTGATTGGGATAAAACTTTGTCAACTTATTCTTTGCACTTGCACAAAGGTTATAGGCATAGTTTAATTATTAGCATTTATTTTGAACACATGAAAATTACAGTAACATTTACAAACAAACCGCTTAATATGTTTCTATAATCCAACATTATTTTAAAATTCACAACTGAAATTGGCAAGAGACAAACAGCATATGGCACATATCACTTGGAGTTTATTGCACATGTACTAAACAAAATAAAATGAATATGAATGCCAATGTGACTGAAATTAAGTTGAAAATATTTAGTGCAAATGCTAATTTTTTCTTTTTGCTAATGAAGTCATCTACACAACATATCATTCAGCATGCACAAAATTTGGTTGTGGCAAATTGCACATATTATTTGAAACTTATACATACATAGTAGAATTGTTATTATTGATGCTGATCATGATAAGTTATATCTAATGGAAATTGTAATTTTTTTATTTGTTCAGTGAATCAATGATCAATATTTAGGGTATACAAGTGTAGATTCCCTTAATTGCTTTGTCAGAAAATGTGCCTCCCAAACGTTCATCACTTAGTAGAAATAAGCAACATGTAGAAATAAGCAAATTCAAGCTTCTCAAACAAGCCATGACCAGCGAGCAATGAAGTAGATCATTTAATGAATTGCAAATTCACGTGGATCAGAATCTCAACATCAACATGCAGCAAGAATTGAAAGACGTTTATGTGCTACCTGATCACATACATCAGAATCAGAAGACTAACATGTGACAAGAATTGAAAGAGAATGTTTATGAGCTACTTGATCTCGATGAACAGTACATGTTGATTTTAAGTTGCTGCATTTCAATATGATGTTGACTATGATCACAGTTTGAAACTAATGCCAAATGTCATCACAAAGCTATTCTTAACGGAAAGTCAAATAGGGAAGATGTGCTCATTCAACACATTCCCATCATTCCCACAGACATGCCTTTTGATTACAAATGACTGCAGGTCCCCATTTGACTTGCATTCTCGATGGCCATTAACAACACACAAGGTTAATTACTTCAAGTGTGTGGACTGAACCTAGAACATTTTAAAGAAACATGACCAGTTGTATGTTGGATGCTCAAGAGTCGGGCAGCCCAGAAATTTATTTGGTTTTAACTAAGACAGAAAAACAAAAAGTACTGTCTACTCTAAAGTACTTCAATAATAAACTCCACAAAATAGAATAAATATTATTTGTACTTCTCCTTCATATATAATTAATTCTGATTCCAAATTAAACAAGATAACTATCTCAAATTTCAAACAGTATTTCCAAAATTATTTCTTATGCAGCAGCAACCCTGTACTACAAAAACAGTACAAAAATTGTGTGCGCTTCATGGGTCAGAATATATCTTCTCTGAAAGTCCATATGCTTCATAATACAATGAACATCTGAACATAATACATATTACAAAGAACCATTGAATGGTGACAGTGGTTCAAAACAAATGAAGCTTTGCAAAATAATTCATATAGCACAACTGCGTTTTGCTTCAGAAATAGCTTTTTATTTCCCAAACAGATGTACAATGTTTGCCTGGTAGTGTTTATGTAGAATTTCAAGGATACTAACCTAGAAGAGATTATAATGGCTAAAGTTAACAAGAAAGCACTACCATCTCATGAACAAATCATTACTTTATATTCTAATGTGATTATATATATATACACACACACATTTTCTAGTGACGCATAAGCAGGAAAATGTGTTTGAAATAGTAGTTTTTTCCCAAAGAGATGTACAATTTTTATGAAGAATCCCAAGGGTACTAAGTAGCACAAATTGTAATGGTTAAAGTTAACCCTTTCGCTGCCAAGCTAAATGCTACACTACTGCTTAAACTGCCAGCCGTAAATATGGGGAAATGTAAGCTTTTACACAAAGGAAAGGGTAGAGCACGACTGAAAAATTGAATGCCATGACCGGGATGGCATTCAATTTTTCAGTCTCGCTCTACCCTTTCCAATTACATCCTACACATGGCTAGTGTGGAAAAACATTAATTACATTCTTTTACACAAAGCTTTCCACTCACCTCAATTTTCAATCTGTTGAGTTGAGATTTTTTGCAGTCACTTCTGAAATGTTGCTTTACATTTATGAACACTTTTGAGAACATTACTCTAGTATAGATATTTTTTTAAAAAAATTGAATTGTTAAATTTTTATTTTCCACCTTCAGTTTATTTTTGATACCATAATTATCACATACCAATTTTGCCTTTGCCTGTCAATTTATCATTATATTATTTATAAAATTACCAATTTTGAAACTTCCATGTTTAAAATTGTTGAAGTGAGCTGCATAAACTGCAATTTAGAGTTTTTTCTTGGCGAATGCCATTGAACACTTATGTTCCAAAAAGCAGTCAGGAGGGAGTCCCTTTTCACAGGTTTTACACAGTTCTTGAACGCATCCTCTTCCCATTACTTCAAGAACACACATAGCATTCTCTTTCTTTAGTTCCATCAGTTTTTGTAAATTTGGCCCCAAAATTTCACCTTGAAAATTTTCAGGATGGAGTACCTTTTCACAAATATCACTACAGCTGTCACTTTCCAACAATGCTGCCATAATTTCATCTTCTGTCAAAGATTTCCTATTCTAGTATGCCATTCTTAATGGTCACTAAGCAAACGCCACGAGAAATCACAGTATATAGGATAAATAATTATGCTCTGCATGAAACAACCTACAACACATGGTTACTGCCCTCTTCTTCTAGCACACTAAAATCCCTGATGCGTGACCTCAGAAAGACAAATTAATAGTACAGGAAATGTAAACAAACAGTGATACCAACACACAGTTTGCATATCATAGATTAGATAGAAGTGGACACAATGTCATCTGTTGCGTGATTTGTAAATTATTTGAACACAAAAAACCAACCTCGCCAGATGGGATTGGATTGGTTCATGGCATTATTCAACAGCAATTGGCAGCCAAAGGGTTAACAAGAAAGTACTACCCTCTCACGAAAGAATCGCTACTTTATATTCTTATATGATACTATACATATATTTTCTAGTGACTCATAAGGAGAAATGTAAAAATTTAAAAACTAGTGACAATACTTTTAATAATTGTGCTTGAATAAGTATGTCATATATATTTTGTGTATATACCAAAATATTCATCAATATTCTATTGCAATACACAAAACGTAGGGATATCATTGTCATCCAAGTATACCAAAATAATGATAATTAACAATATTCTGTAATACTTGAATAACAATGGGGCATTTGAAGCAGTTTGTTTTCTAAGTCCTCAAATATTACAACAGGCAAAACCAGAAGCTGACTTCACTTGTTACACCAACTATAATGAAAGATGGTCTTTTATTAAGAGTGCAAAAATTGATAGCACAAGTATTACGTTAGACAGAATTAAAAATAAGATTAAACATTAGTCAGTTGCATTTTCTCTGCACCTATACACCCATTAGATAAGACCCAAGCTGACAAGCCAACTGGCGAGAGATCCCAACTGCTTCATAGTTGGCTTCAAAATGTGGGGCTACCCAAACTGGACTGCTTCAACTCTCACCATCATGAATTAGTGTAATTTCAAATTTGATAACTGAGTAAAGCTTTTGTCACAAATTTGATACTTGTATGGCTTATTACACTCATGAATCAAATTTGTTACTTTCAAGCTTGATAGGTCAGTAAAGCTCTTATCCCGGCAGTGCCATTGAATTTTTCAGTTTCGATTCTACCTGTCAAACATTGCCCACACATGGCTTGTGTTTAAAAATGCCAACAGTACGCTTGTTCGCATAAATATATACTCTTCTCACAAGTTTAGCACTTGTGTGGCCTATTTCTCGTGAATCATACTATGCATTTTCAAACTTGACAACTGAATAAATCTTTTATCACAAATTTGACACATGTGAGGCTTCATACCTCCATGAACAAAATTGTGCTTTTTCAAACTTGACAACTGAGTAAAGCTCTTACCACAAATTTTACACTTGTGCGGCTTCTTACCCTCATGAATCAAATTATGTACTTTCAAATTTGATAAGTGATTAAAGCTCTTATCGCATATTTTGCACTTGTGTGACTTATTATCCTGATGCACCAAGTTGTGTCTTTTCAAAGTTGACAAGTCAGTGAAGCTCTTGTCACATACGGGACACTCATGTGGCTTCTTACCCTCATGCAACATGTTATGTTTTTTCCAATGTGACAATTCAATAAAACTCTTACCACAGGTTGTACACTTGTGTGGCTTCTTACCCTCATGCATCATATTATGTCTTTTCAAACTTGCCAACCAAGTAAAGGTCTTATTACAAGTTTTGCACTGATGTGGTTTCTTATCATTGTGAATTAAATTATGGTGCTTCAAATTTGACAAGTCACTAAAGCTCTTATCACAAATGTTACACCTGTGTGGCTTTTTACCCTCGTGAATCAAATTATGTGTTTTCAAATGTGACAACTGAGTAAAGCTCTTATCACAAGTTGCACACTTGTGCGGCTTCTTACCCTCATGAATCAAATTATGTCTTTTCAAACTCGACAACCAAATAAAGCTCTTATCACAAGTTATACATTTGTGAGGCTTCTTACCATCATGAATCAAATTAAGGTTTTTCATATCTGACGAGTGTGTAATGATATCGCAAGTTTTGCTACTATGTGGCATTTCATTATGAATAAATTGTTTATGTAAATGTGACATACGGGTATATTTCTTCTCGCAAATGTTATCTTCCTGTACGCTTTCACCCATATAAATCAAATCCTTTTGTTTCAAGTATAAAGCCTTGCTATAAATTTCACCCACATCGCCACCTTTATCAGATTTTTCTACAATTGGGTTTTCTGTAACATTACTGTTCTGAATTTCACATTCAGAATGACACTTTTCATGATAGAAGGGCGTGTTATTTCCTAAGATTTCAACAGAGGGCAATGATGATTTACCATCACCAGCAAGGATTTCCATGCATAATCTGAAATGTTGGAGAATTTAACATGATTAAATATAATAATCACTGAATTAAATCAGAAAACAGAGTTTCTGTTTGTTAACAACACATAGAGGATCAGAAGAAGTGACACTTTGTTAGCTATACTTTTAAATTTTTCATGTAAAGCAACTATATTGCCCATTACAACTGAATTAATTTCATTAATGCACAATGTCGTTAGATAATTAACAACTTACTAAACAAAAAACATGTTTGTGGTAAAACTAATCTGACATTTATGGCATTACAAGTAGTGTACTCATGTACTAATGAATTATATGGACACAATAACTTTTTAATAGCCATTATTTAATGCAGTTTCACAAGCAATTCCAGTGGTGATTACCTCTGGCAAAAAAAAAAAATATATCCAGAATAAAGCAAGTTATAGTCAGTACAGTGAATGGAATGTTTCACACAAGAAAATTCCCTACTGTTTCTTATAACATCGCTAAAAAAATTAATGGCAGCTTACTGCTTCTAAAAATTATTCAGCACTTGGAATTTGAAGTCAACAGCAAAATATACTGATCAATATCTACAGTTTATATTGTTTATATTTACAATATATATTTATTTATATTTAGTTTAGAACTACATGAAAATGACACCACACAAGATACACTAAGAGCCTTAGCTACAGAGACCATTATCCTGAAAAATACTGGCTACACATGTATACAGATGGATTTCAGGTAGACAAAGGTGGAACAATGAGAACTGGTATACACTGCAGACTTTTTTCCACATATACATTACTAGGAAGTAAGCATGCCACCTTTGATGGAGAAATAAGAGCAATTCAGATTGCCTTAAACAACTCATAATTCATTGATTGACAGCATTCTCAAAAGTGGTTATATTATGCAATTCACAAGCTGCAATATCTGCTATCAAAAACCTTACCAGCACACCTGTCTGTAATGACATTCTGGATTGCAGATAATTAATCAGAACTCTTATAGCACAAAACAAAATAATAGTTCTACAAGGGATCCCTTCCCTACAGTATTGTTGGTAACGAGATGCCAGATAAGATCAAAATTGCTTGAACAGCATCTATCATTCATCAAAAGATTTGGGTCAACCAATGGGATTGTCTTGATGACAAAATTTGCAATTACCAATGGAAATATGTTGGAGGATTGAGAATTGAGGACTCCTTGGAACTCATAAAATACTTATAGAACTACAATATACCTGAAGGCCACATAATGGTTTCTTTTGATGTTAAATCTCTTTTTACCAGCATCCCGGTGGAAAAAATACCTACTCATTAGGAGACGGTTGACTCAGACTACAATAGACCCCAAAGAAATAAGCAACATCATTAACCTTACGGAAATTTGTACAAAGAATAATTACTTCACATTTGACAATAAATGCTACAGACAATCCCAAGGTTTAACTATGCAGAATCCACTGTCACTGTTTTTAGCAGACATGTACATGAACTTTTTTGAAACTCACATAGTAAATTCCTCTCCATATATGTTCAAATGTTGGAGAAGACACATAAATGATATCTTCGTCATAATCCCCCAGAAACAAAAAGACTGAAATTACTAAACCTACAGGACAACCATATAAAGTTTACAACTGAAATAGAAAACAATATTACCTTTCCTGGACCTCAAAATTACTACATTATATAGATGGTATAAAATTTGGAACATATAGAAAGCCCACACATGTGGATAGTTACATAAAGAAAAATAGTTGCAACCCAGTTTCACACCAACTAGCAGTATTTAGCAGCTTAATTCACCGGTTATATAATGTCCCTTTAAGTAAAGAGGGATATCTGAAAGAGCAACATCATATACAAGAAACAGCAGTACTAAATGGATTCAACCCAGCCACCATTAGGAACACGTCAAAAAATGTAGAAACGTTCAAGATAATTTCGCAAACCACTACGTTAACACCCCTCACAAATAACAACTGGAAATTTAAAAAAATTCACCTACCACCCCTGAGCCTTTAGGAAATTTGAAAGAATCTTCAAAGAGCTAAACATAGAACTGGCACCATAAAACAAATACAGTTTAAAAAACCTGCTGAACAAGTCACTTAACAATACCATCCCTTACAATCTAAAGTCTAGAATTTACCAAAGCAACTGCAGTAGTTGCAAAAAAGGCTATATAGGGAGGGGAAAAAAAAAAAAAAAAAAAAGAGAGAGAGAGAGAAAGAAAGAAATTTGGATATTAGAAGAACATAAAATTAAAACAAACAGAAAAGTCTGCTGTGACACACCACTTTTGGAGTGAAAACCACAACATTGGCCTCAATATAAAATTGTTAAAATCTCTAAATTCACCAATAGAACTGCACATTTGGGAAAAAATTCATGTAATCAAAAACAACAATAAAGTGATTAACATTGAAATCCTAGCTTTAATTGAAGTGTTAAAGCTCTGCGCCCTTAACACTAGATGGCAGCAGAACGATAGCAGAGAAGGGGAACAAGATAATAGCGTCTATCACCCAACAGCTGCTGATGGGACCAAACAGTCTTGAAAACGTTTCCTGTTTTTAAAACAATTTAAGTGAAGGTGAAGGTGAATGTAAAAAAGTGACTCAAAATGACCTCAAACTTCACTATATATGTTTTGGAAAAAGTTACATTTCTTTTATACAAACCAAGAAACATGTTAGAAAAACTTGATCATGTGCCTTGTAATATAGGTAGTCAAATTAAAGAAAATATGAACTACATAGCAAAAATTTCAAAACATTTGCAATTCACTACACACATTTTGTTTTCCATCTCAAAAAGTATTATGTAAATCCTGAATCCCATGCATGTATTTCTATCATAATTTATGCAATGTGTACAGCAAAATGTTCGGCCCCTAAAACCTAACTAGTGGATGTAATTCTGTTTTGAATGAATAAAAGTATAGCAAAAATTAAAGTGAGGAAAAATAAGCTTAAAAGCTTGTATGCAGTTAAAGCAGAAGTAATAACTTTGAGATCTTCTTAGAAGCCTCTAGCTTTATAAGTAACATTTAGTGCTTTTTTGCCCAGACATTTTTACAACTATACAATTCCTCCTGTTGCTATACTAGAACTATCTTAAAATATTTACACAGAAGTAAAGAGGTACTACACTAAAATAGTTACAGTATACCTTGCTTATGATCTAGTATGTTAGTAATTATATTGGCTGAGAATAAGAAATTATCTGAAACCGCTTTGAAACACAGCACATGGTTGCTATAAACAAAGATACAAACAGAAAGCCCATTTCAGTTTACATGTTCAAAGTCAAGCAAATAAAAACAAAATATTTCTCTATGTTCCATACTTGTTATGTACAAGGCAGATAATTTGGCATGTTACATGAATTCTACCAGCAGAACTGCTGTTACTATATTATATGAAACATAGTAGCTCAATAAGGATTCAGAAACTGACCTTCATGGAAAGTTTCTCACAAAAATCAGTAAAAAAAAAGGAAAATTTTTACTTCATGTATCAATCTCACCATCTGCCAGTGACCGCAATGTCGTAACAATGCAATAGGGTATTGAATGTTATTTGAGAATGCGACCCTATTTTCTAAATAGCACATCTTTCAAATGGCCTCCATTACGTAGTATACATTGTTATAGTCTGTGATGGAGATTTGTGTCACTGATTGCAACATGTCATTTGGTATGCCCGTAATTTCCTTCTGTATGGCCTCCTTGAGCTCATTAATGTTCCTTGGTTTCCTAATGTACACTTGAGATTTGAGGTAGCCCCAAAGGAAGTAGTCACATACAGATAGATCTGGAGAACGTGTGGGCCACGGAATGTCTCCCCTTCTTGAAATTACTTTGTTTGGAAGCATTTCTTTAACCATTGCATTGGACACATTGGCAGTATGCGTTGTAGCCCCATCCTGTTGAAACCATATGGTCTTGAGATCGATTCCACGATAATGTAATGTAAGTAAGGGAGTCTCCTAACATATCGATCTGAGGTCACTGTACAGCTCTATCATTCTGTTCAAAAAAATAAGGACCTATGATTCCAAAACTCGCAATGCCACATGAGACTGTTACATGTGGAATATGAGGAGGCCGCATAAATAGCTGTTGTGGATTTGAATCACTCTGATAGCAAAAATGTTGTTTGTTCACCATACCATTTAGACGAAAATGACCCTTATCACTCATTAACAGCACAAAGTTTTCACAGAATGTAACTCGATTAGCTTTATCACAATCTTTGAACTCTTGAACCACAACCATCTTGTAGGGATGAAAGCTCAAATCTTTGTGTAGAATTCTCCTAAAACTTATCCTTGACAATCATAAGGCAGCAGTGTGTTTTCTTATTGAGCAAATAGGACTCATTCTTATTACTTGTCTGACCACTTCAATGTTTTCTGGTGTTCTCAGTGTGTAGAGGGCCTGGTGATTTCTTCTTCACTGCAGCTGTTGCTCAGATATTCTGTATGCATAGCTTGATAGTGTTCCTGTTAAGAATGTTGCCATGGTGTGGGACATTAAAATGATGATGAAATAATAGTTGTGTAATGACAACCGAGTCAATAGTGAGTGAGTTTTGTTTAAGGGCCCGTCGACAACTAGATCATTAGGGCCCGCCGAGTCAACATTTTTAAAAAAAGTTTCCACGACAAAAGCACAATGTTCAGCAATTCTGTTGCACCATTTTTACAGCAATGGCAAACATTGGTCTTGTACATTATATCTCATGAATTCATTTTTCATATTTACCAACTTATTTAAACTTGAAAATCATGTCAGTCTGGGTGGTTCAATTGGTTAGACACTGGCCTACTGATCCCAAGGTTGCGGATTCAAATCTGGTCCAAACTGATGGTTTTTAAGTGTACTTAAAAACAACAGCTCCATGTCAGTAGATTTACTTGCATGTAAAAGAACTCCTCTGGGACGAAATTCTGGCACACTGGCAACACCGATGTGATCCTGGCATCAGTAAACAATCAAATCATTTAATTTTAGCTTGAAAATCATCAGGTCCCACGGCTCACTCTGTATAAGGTAATTACAATAATTTCCAGTCATAGTTGTACTTTAAAACTTCACATATATGCTCCTCAAACTACCTAGTAATTTTGCAAGAAAAAACAAGTATGAAACTTAGTCATTTTTTGCCACATTTTCACCTATCTCTCCCTTTAAAAGATGCTAGACTGTATTATCTGTTTGACTTAAGAATGCAGTCATTTGAGGAGGGTGCTGTTGTAGTGTGGCATGGTAAACAGGTAAGAGAAGACAGATTATAGTGCAGTACATTTTCACCATTAAAACATTAGCACAGCATATGTAAATAGGAATAAACTAAAGGATCCACAACAGGTTAAACTTGCTGTCTCCTTTATCACTAATGAAACACGCCCTTAATCCACAACTGGTTGAATCCCTGATACACAGCACAGACCTTCATCGGCTATATCTGTTAAATTGTTTTCATCTGCAGTTAGAGATTAAACTGCTGCACACTGATGACGTCGAAGTTGAGTGCCCTTAAACCCACAAACAATCAACTGCTGCATTCCAGTATTGCTGAACTGTTAGGGCATGCATAGGGAATGTTGACATAATACTGCTTATCTGTTTGTATATGCAAACTTCCTCTCATGGCCGTCTACATTCATTCTTTAAAAAATCCAGATTGTAGGCTTCAATATTGTGAATTAATTATGGATGAGCTTCAATAAAGTAGCATTGATCTCTGTCATATAGTCATTTGGAGTAATGAAGCAACATTTAGATTATCTGGTCATGTCAATAGACATAACTGCATGTACTGGTATACAAAAAACCATCACATCATTCTTGACCAACTTGAACAAATCTGGTGTCACTGTGTGGAGTGCTATATCATGTTATCAATTCCTTGGGCCTTGGTATTTTGATGGTACAGGTGAAAAGTACCTAGAAATGTTGACTACCTTTGTTGTTCCAGGGATACAAATGATCCACCACAATTTCAACTCAATCTACTTTCAGCATGATCATGCTCTAGCACATTACATTGTAGCTGTGCAAATCATCCTTTGTGAGGTGTTTGGTGGAAGAGTTATTGGAATACAAGGGACAGTAGGAATGCCTCCCAGATCACCAGACCTCACTCCAATGGATTTTTCATTTTGGGGATTGATTAAAGATATGGTCTTTGCTTCAAAATCAATCACAAATTGAGGCCTGAAGAACAGCCTTTATAATGCTTTTCATGTTATTGATTCAAATCCACAACTGTATGAAGAAATATACTTAAGTAACCCCAGATGGTTTTCAGAGATGTGTCAAAGCAGAGGGAAGACAATTGTCGAAACCACAATAAATGAGGCAGAAGGTACACATGTCCATTGAACAGTGTATTATCATAAATTTTCTCAATAGGAAATGAAATAAGAATCCAAACAGAGGAAGACAATTGTAGACACCACAATAAGACCATAAGTGAGCACAAGGTATGCATTGTCCATTGAACAGTGTATTATCATAAATTTTCTCACTAAGAAATAAAATATAAGAATCCAAGCACAGTCTAAAAGAGTGGAACAAAACATTTTCAACAGCTCAGAAAGCTGTGAAAAACAAGCCACACCACTGATGACTGTGTAATACATTATGTTGTTGAGATGGACAGGCACAATCTCTGAAGCTCTATTAACAGTGTGAATCAGTTAAAGGAACGATTAATTCATCAGCAGTATAAAATTTACCATTAGAATGTTTCTGCCAAGTGAGTTCCTTATATGTTTAGGACATGGAAGCCCTTTAAGAGCTGCTTGCTAACAACCATCAGGATGGAGGGAAATTTTTGTGATCAAGGTTGCATCTACCATAACAGAGCTGAGTTAAGCTAGCAGGAGCAAAAGAAAGGTGAGGCTGTGACAAACAAAGGCAAACAACATTTGGAAATGTTCCAGATGTTTCTGGGATTCAAAGGACATTTTTACAGCAATGGGAGACTTCTGCTCAACTGGCCCCTCGTACTTCCCTCTGCTTTCTTTGAGAAAAAAAAAATTATCCTAGTATACTTTGAAATCAGAAGACTATGTATAAAAAGATACACTATTGTTTATTGGTGGAATGAATTAAAAAAGAACTGAAAAGGCTTACATTATGCTCATACTACTTTCTCTAACACCTACTTATTTATTTTGATCTCTCAAGCATATATCACTGTTAGCTAATGCTGGATTTCTGACAATGAAGTCATTAATCCTCTTGCTCTCCAATACTTTTCACTGATGATATTGAAGAGAGCAATAGCAGTAATAGTAACCGCTTTTTAGAGAGCACCATATTTTTATGTTTTGGCGGTCACATCGCTCTCTCACAACCCCCAGAATGTCTGGAGGACCACACCTATTGTTGGTTTACGGGTCTCACCGACCTGACTGGGAGAATTATCAAAATAAATTCACCGACCATATCCTCTGATTACCAATCAGAGGACGTATTACATGCCATGACAGCCCAGCATGTTAGGGGTTAAGATTTTATAGAGAAATGGAGAGGTTGGAAAAATAAAGACTCCCTAGCCCTCGGGAACCCTAATAGCATCGGGGTCGGAAGAGAACAAGCGATGACCAAGGTAAGGTCAGATAGAAAAGTTACAGTGAGGAGCAAAACACCAGTAAGTGGAAGTAATGTTCTGCTCAGCTTGGGTGCCTTGTGGTCGCTATTCACATATCCCCTAGACGGAGACCCCTGAGTCTGCATATATCACTACAAAACCTTATGTTAATCCAGAGAACTCTTAAGAGAAAAGCTTTCATTATTTCATTTCACACGTAAGTACAGAAAACAAAAGAAATTGAAACAAATAGCAACATATATATTAAAAAAAATTGTTAATGCAACACAGAGAATTCACACAAATTGGTGTTTGGTGTGCTAATCTTCATTCAGAATGAAAAGGACTTCAAAGCTGTTCATAAAAAGAAAAGAACATATTTTCTTAGTCTTCAAATATCCAAGCCTGTATACAGCAACATTATCCAAAGAAATTCTTCTCAATAGCCTCTGTATTCTTTGCAGGCATTGCATTGCATTTATTTGAATGCAAGTACTGCAATAAATATGTTCTAATGATATTGCACAAAACTTTACTTCATTTTTACTTCTTTGTTTCTTGCATTTTCATTCTCTTTCTAGTACCACTGCATGCAGCAATTCTTTCCTTTTCCATTTTGCCATAATCCTACAATTAGTGCTTACTTGATACAGCTCTGTATTTCAGACTTTCAAGTAAGCAAACTAGTTTTAATTTGTTCATTAAGCATGATATAATAACATTATGAAGACCTAAGGAAGCAATATCTAATATGGCTGACAGCAACACATGTATTTCTAGCTCCACAAATGCAAATACACCAAAGGCAAGGTATGTATAAAGTGTATCGTAAGCAATTCTTTGCTTCATAAAATAGTGGTTCCCTTCATCTCAGTGAACTCTACGTTTTCTGAAACTAATGCTACATTTTGAAGCCATTTTACCTAAGAAACATGTGCTATTTGAAAGAGTATTGTACACACTGATTCAGTGCTATCATAATAAAGGAAATCTGCAACAAAATGCATTTTGCCTGTAGAGTGGAATTCACACATTTTGTTCATCTTCTTCCTTATCTACAGATATGCAGCAGAGAAAGTAAAAATCTGGTTTGGTACTTGATCCACCCTCTGAAGTGTCTATGGACTCATGCAATATCCACAACAAATATATAATTTGATGGATTGATCTGTAAATTTCCATTTGTTTCAGCTCAAGAAACATTGAGACATCTGCTCAAACGTAAGTATGAGAGTTATATGAGAATGGAAAGAAAATATAACACAAGAAGTTGGAGGTTTCTAATTGAAATATTAGTTATGAATCAAGTCTTACCTTGAAGATGTTGCTGGAGAAACATCCCCATCCTGTAATAGAATAATTCAAACATAGTTTCACACAATCATGAATACAGTATCAAACGTCCTGCACAACAAGTTTAATTTATGATTCCATCAAGCATTTAGAAAAATTAACACAGAAATGGTTGAGATGTATAGAGACGGGGCAGGGAAGAGAACAAGCATCAAATGGGTTGCCAATAACATGGGGATTGAGGTATATAAAACACACTGGGTTTGTCAAAATTTTAACATTACACAATAATTTAAGAGCAGATGGACTCAATCCCACAAACTATACGCTTTCATTGACGATGATGAAAATAACCATAAATAATAAAAATAATAGTAATAACAGTAATAATAATAAGAATAACAATAATAATAATGTTAATTATTTTTACTTTCTCTACTATGTATGGTAAGTAGGGGGAGTACTGTATTAATCCAAAATTTCGATGTCGAGATTTCACCTGAAATATGTTTTGAGGCCCCTGAATAAAAAATAAAAGCATTTTTAGGAAAAGATAGTATGTTTATGTGTGTGTGTCTGAACAGGATAACTCAAAACAAAGTTTGTTAAAACCCAAAAGTGGTATTTAAGTTCAAGTTCACTTAAGTTTAAGTCTTTCAAGGAGGCAACACAAAGATTTTGAAGAACATTCCTCCACCCTAAACTACCCCTTACATGGAAAATTTGGTTTTCTAAAAACTGACTCTGATGATTTTGATTAAAATGCAATATGCCTTAGGTATTTTTATGGCAAATAAAATTTATATTCTGAATGTTCTGGCTATAGCCTATGTAGTCCTGTTTACTCTTGATGGCCTTCGCATAATTGGTAAACCGTAAGAGATACACCAAATCTTACTACAGAAAAACTAGATCTCATTAAAACACACAATTTATGTCTAAATGCATTTTTTGTGGACTGAACCATTGTGGAGATATTCCTTGTTATTTGTGTGAGTTTTGCAATACTTAAAATTTCTCTTAAATGGAAGGTCATTATTCAGTTTTTTATATATTGGTCTTCCAAAGGGGATGGGATTGAAAGCCTTCATATGGTGGCCAGCTTTAAAAGATTTCACTGTCACTCAAAGCCTGCTGATTTCTCTTGCTCCTAAAAGGAAATAAGTAATAAGGTAATTTCTGCAAATGTTTATCTTGACTAACATGAAGATAGAGGAATAAGGGTTTATAGTAATAGTACAAGTGTACAGAAAGTCAAGTGTGTGCAAAACATCAGATTTTTAACACTGTTATGGTTTTGTTATTATCAGGGAATGAACTTTCATACAAAGAACCAAAAGTTGCAGTTTCGACTATAACAAGTCAGTCTATCACATGATCACAACACAGAGGCCAGGTACAGTTGACGCACATATGTTGTAGATAACATTGTTGCATAACTTACATTTAATGCTGCTACCATTTACAGTAAAATATTCACTCTCAAATTCTTGTACAAGTTCAGCAATACGGGAGTATTTTGATTTTCATGCTGCAGGCATTTTACTGTGTGGAGCTCGTCAACATATTCGAGACACAATGCACTGTAGGCAGTGTGCTTTGTGCTGTCACTGAACTGAGGCGATAAGCTCATGTTCTGGCATGTGGCAGGTAACTTGTGACCACCTCATTTTGCGATAGTTGTATAAAGGTTCGAGGCCTAGTTATTACAAAGAGCAAATTCACATGGGCTTTCAGATATACATAGTTTATCCTTCTAGCATATTTGGACATGTTATGGGACATTGCTTTCCACTATAAAGGAACAGAATTAGAAAAACCCAAAGTGTAAAAGTGATAATGTTCATTCTTTCCCTAAGTATTCCATACTTGCACAATATAATATACACTGCATATTTTAAAGAGAGAAAGAAAGAAACAAAAAAAGACATACTGGGTTGCAAGAACACATTTAGAGATTTTGTTGGCACTAAAGTGTTTATTGGTCTCAGAAATAAGTTCCAAGAGCAATCTACAATGCTATTGGACTGTTAATGGACCCTTTAAATTATAGGTTGAATCTCGAACCTATAAAAAGTGGATTACCACCATTAACTACTCTCATCATACAGTTTCATCTTAATGTTCTCATATATATGTCATCCTCAGATATAAGAAAATAAAAACTATTGCTGTATGAATTATTCTCGATTGCTGTGTATGGAATTATAGTTTTATACCAGGAAGTGTTGTATTTTTATTGTTCTTCTGTATAAAATCTTCATCTGACAATGAGGTGATATTCAATGATTGCCTCACGGTTAAGATTGTGTATCTACTAAACATGCTGTTTTGTCAGAAATACTTACATTGGCAAAACATTGGTAGATGCAAAATTATCCTGAGTTAAAAGTAGTGGTTTATTGACATAAGATTGTCTTGTTAATAACGCTGAGACCAACCAACATCCCTTTTGTCACTTTTTCAAGCATATACATCCATAACATCCATACTGGGCAAATATACTGCTTTGGCCATATGTTAACCAGGTTCTACATGATGAGATTAACAAATATGTCCAATACAAATTCTGCCAATAAAAAACTGTTTTGCTTGAGACAGAATATTATAAGACCCCAAAAGAAAATCATTTATGTAAATATTTATTGAAAATGTAATTTATTTTTAGTGTTGATACGAATTAGTTGAGTAACGAAAACGTGTTGCTATTGTTCATTGTTACAAAAGAAATTAAGTTTGTTTAAAGATGTCATAAATGTTAAGTTCCACATTTAAATTTAATATATATGTATAAATAAAAGAATTATATGTGTTTAATATTAAAAGCGAAGGGAGAATAGCTAAAGATTGCTTCCCTAACAATACGGGAACTATTTGATGAATGCATACGCGGATGTACACAAAAAAGGTAGCATCATGTGAAGTGGCGCTGGAATTGTTAATAGCATCTGTGTGTTTGAGATGAGAAGACGTGTTTCTATAACGCGTGTGGAAGTGGGTAGAAAAGACTTTAGAAAAGTGAAAAGACTATCAATATATATAATGTGTATAAATTGGTGCGACGAAAGATAATTCAATTGTAACAACGAAAAAAGTGTTAATAAAGTAATATATTATAGTGGAGTTATATCAAGTGTTTATTCATTCCAACTAGTATCACGCCCGGAGAGAAATAATAGTCTCATTGCTCAATCCGAAGCACATTCCTTTTTATAAAAACAGCACCATGCTGAAAAAAAAATAATTTGTGTGAAATATTTGGAGCCACCTATCTTCTAGATGAATGGATGTAAATGGTTTATTATTTCACTAATTGTGGCACAAAGATTCTGTGCAGTATGCTGCAATACATTTCTACCTTAATTTTAATGGATTTAGTCGCAATTTAATGTTAAACTGTCATGCAGAATTTAATTTCTAAGAGACGTTTTGCAATGTTAACATTAAATTGTGACTAAATTCATTCAAATTGAAATAAAAAAGAAATTATAGCATTGTTCTAATGTTTGCACGAGAGTGAAATAATATACCCTTTATTATCCATTCGTCAAGAAGCTAGATGGCTCCAAATATTTCAAATATTTGACACAAATTATTTATTTTCTTTTTTTTTTCTTTTTTGGGCAAAATGGGTCCTTATTGACAGTATTTGTGTAGGACGTATTTGTTACACTCATGTAGAATCATGATCATATCCTGAGTATAAATTATTGTCAATTATGTGTATTACAAGTTGTGTAATAAAGGAATGTACCAATATAATGCTACATATTCACAATAAGTAATGCTGAGTGATGACCCGATACACAATTTAGACAGTGTTACTGCTTTATTTCAAGTATATGCAACTATAACTTATTATGCAAGTATAACAACCACATCCTGAGTGAGAATTATTGTCGATTACATGTATTACTACAAGTTGTACAATATATACCAAAAGCAATGTGATGTGTTTAAGCTAATACGCAATCTTAACCTGCATTTCTAACAAGACTGAGAATTCTTTGACAGAGGTCAGGGATATGGCAACACAGAATTAAAAGTTAGATTTAGGTTTTCCAAACAAACTCTCATGGATATGGTAAAGCTGCAGAGTGAATAACTGACTGCAGGAAGTCTAGCTGTGTCTGCACAAAACCAGCTGCTTATTATACAGAACCTTTTGTAGATTAGCCTTTGTTACTGTGCAACAGGAGCTGTACAGAACATGATAGATCATATTCATGTTTACCAATGTACAGTATCAAATAATAATACAAATGAGTCTGAGCATAGCACAAATGAGGGTACAGTACATAAATATGCCTAAAGGTAATGCTTTACACACTGTGAAGCAAGGTTTCTAAGATATTAGGAATTTCCCCAATGTTATCAGTATTATAAACTAGTCACATGAAAATTCAAAGCCTGATGGAAAGTGAAATGTTTAGAAACAGGACAGATTACTTTTCTATTTAAGTCCAATTGGTCCACATTCTGAGGATATACTTGCACAACGCCAACATTCCTACTTCTTGTTTTTAACTGCTTCTATGGCATTACAGTATTCTTATTTTCTGAAATCAATGCTGGCAATATGTTCTTCCTTACAGAGTAGATTTTACATCTATCCCTTTGTTTTACATTTTGACTTGCAGAAAATATGAAATGAGCTTGTCAACAAAATCAGAAGTACAATTTTGGATGTGCGGTATCTGATGTTTGTTGCAGCGACATGTCTGACAGCGTAATTATGTATGCTGACAGTATCAGCTGAGTTGTTTTACGGTTTCTCTCATTAAAGAAGGGAATAGTTAATGAATCCTATAATGTCATACTTGCAATAACCACACCTCAATAGTTTATTAATCCATTAACTAAAGAAGGTAATAACTATGTATAGGTGTTTTATTGCAACCCAGCTTGAGTGTATGTGTGTGTGTGTGTCTTGGTTTTTCAAGGAAATCTCGAATACATACAGCTAATTTTAAGAATACCATCACCAATGAATCATATTTTTTCCACAGATACCCTTTGCTACATATTCACAAACGTTTTAAAAATGTGTAGTCAAGGACATTTGCATAGTGATATCCAATTTTTTTATCCTTCTCAAAATAAGGCTGACTTTCCTTCTCTCCTTTTGGGCTCTACAACCCTAACAGATAGATGGAAAGACAAACTTCTTTCCGAATATGGATCTGTATAGACTTTCAAAGTAAAATGAACCAGTGATATATACAAACAATATATACAACATTAATACCATATTTATGCAAATCTAATACACACCCCATATTTGCAAACTAAAATTATGAAAAAAATGTTTTGTATCGAATGCAAAGCACATTCACAATAGAAAATAATTAATAGGCATTTTATTTACATCTATTTAATACAATGTACTTATTGTATATGTAAACCAGTGGTTCTGCAGCATGTCAATACAAATTGGTGCCTCATTGTATTGCCTATTTCCTCACTGAAAAACAATGAAATGACATACTGCTGAAATGTAAGTAGTTAATCCTCAAAATCTGCAGAAAGCTTCTGGTACATTGTTGTACAGCATCTTAGAGATAAACCTGCCTGCTGCAGGAAACAATCTACCCACTCACAGTTAGCCTCAAACTCCTGTTACAGAATAACAAGAACATCAGCCTCTTCAGCTTTCTTTCGTATAGTGTCATTAGTCACAGCTTGCCCATTCTTCCCCCTTTCACTTACAAATTCCAACACCTTTTCATTAACTTTAGGATGTCCTCCTTTGTGAGGACTTGTAGATTTCTTCCTACTAGCTTTAATAACAAATAATAACAAATTCTGTTTTTGCCACAAGCAAACATTGTTCTCTGATACAGTGGACTTCCTTCATGCCTTCTATTATAATTTTTTCAGCTTAAAGATTTACCTTACACTTTAAAGAAGCATCATTAGATATTTTTCTCTGTCTGTTCTCATATCATCACCACAAATGCTCAATAATAGGCCAATGATAAATGAGCAGCTAGCTTGTCAGGAGTTTCCAGATGCATCTTAACTCCAACAATTCATTGTGACATAATTAACAAAAAAGTGAATGAAGTTCCTGGTGTTCTATGGAATGGATTTGCACTGGAATTAAATGTGCCAGCAAATCTAATGCACAGCATGATCTGAGTATTACATTTGGTCAAAAAGCTGCATATTAGATTCACATAAATATGGTAATTAGAAATTCAGAAACCATATAAACCACTTCAATAATAAAAAACTTAATCAATTTGGAAAAGCTTTACTAAATTGAATTAATAGATAAACTGCTGCAGTACTACATATATATGTCCAATTTAAAATGAGCCTAGTGATATGGGTGTCCAATGTAAAATTAGCCTAAGTGACATGGATGTATATGGATATCCAATGTAAGGTGAGTCCAAGTGGTATACATCTGTATAGACATTCCATGTAGAATGAGCCTGACTGATATGAATGTCCAATATAAAATTAGAAAAAAGCGATATGTAGTGTGTATGGATGTCCAATGTAAAATGAGCCAGAGTAATATGGATGTGTATAGATGTCCAATGTAAAGTAAATTATAGTTTTAAAAAACTAACAAAAACATGCTTTAATAACAAACCTAACTAAAGAGTAGAAAATAATTTTTAAGTATGAAGAATTTGTTCTATAAAGTCAAGTAGTTCATTATATTTCAAAATGTTGTAATAAGCTTAAACTAAAACGTAATTTATATTAACAAAATTATGCATTTTTTTTGTAAAAAAGCTTGGGGTGTTTTTTTAGATATTGTTGTCATACCTTTATTTTTATAAATACCTTTCAAAGAACTATTTATAGCATTTGATGTCAGACACCCCACACCTTTTTACAATAAAAGCATTTTTTGTTAATATAAATTAGTTATTATTTTAAACTTACTACAAAATTTTGAAATATAGTGAACTTGGTACTTGACTTTATAGAACAAATTCTTCGCACTTAAAAATTGTTTTCTACTTTTTAGTTTGGTTTGTTATAAAAGCGTGTTTTTGTTAGTTTTTAAAACTATAATTTATTTTTAACTTTTTTAGTCTCAAATTTTTATAATCAATCTTTTCAAAATTTTAAATTTGAAATCTTTTTAAAATTCCTGAGTTCAAAAAAATTTTCAAATAACCTTTTTTTGGAACAGTATTAGATTACAATTACTGTTTTAACTACACTATCAACTGTTGTGAACTTCCTGCCCCTGGGTTAACTTTGATTCACAATCTTTTCCCTGAAATCTTGTGTCTCTCTCAGATCCTCTCTCCGAGCATCTCCATCTTTCAATATTTTCAAGTGATTTAATTCCTCTGTGCGGTGTAACCTGTGTCGATTACTAAACCACCAACTGTTGTGGGTGTCTTGACCCTGTGTGAAATCCAGTCCGTGATATTTTCCTCAGGTTTCCTGTTGCTTTCAGGTCCTCTCTCTGGGCATCTAAGTCATATAATATATAAATATCTATTTATTTAATTAAAGCAATTTTCAGGGTGCATTTAGACATGTTCCCTAGCGACATCTAAGATGTTATAAATGTACAATTTTCTATAAATTTAGTTTGTCATTCTCTATCCTCACAATCTTGGTCAGGACATTAGGACAAAGTCCTGATGATATATTCACATCGGGCCTTAACATGTGTGCAAATTTTTAAGTCAATCAGACAACTCTAAATTCGTTAAAATTAGGTTGAAATATTCTGTTACATTGACAAATGTATCCAAGTAACCTTTTTTATCCTGATGATCCTGGCCAGGACATTAGGACAAAGTCATGGTATTATTATTTTATTGCCATTGGTCCTTGACACGTGTGGAAGTTTTCAAGTCAATCAGACGACTCTTAAGTTGGCGAAAATTATGTCAAAGGATTCCTTTGCATTGATACATTTAGCTTAGTCATTCTTTATCCTCACGATCCTGGTCAGGACATTAGGCCATAATCATGATATTCTTATAATGGCATCTGTCCTTGACATGTGTGCAAATTTTCAAGTTAATCAGACAGTTCAAATAGTTGAAAATTACGTTACACTGATAAATTTAGCCAAGTCACTTTTTTATCCTGAAGATCCTGGACAGGAGATTAGGACAGTCATGAATTCATGATACTGTTACATTGTCATCGGTCCTTGACATATGTGAAAATTTTCAAGTTAATCAGATGGCTCAAATAGCTGAAAATTATGTCATATTGATAAATTTAGCCAAGTCACTCTTTTATCCTGATGATCCTGGACATGTTATTACGACAAAGTCATGATATTGTTACATTGTCACCGGTCCTTGACATGTGTGCAAATTTTCAAGTCAATCAGATGTCTGAAGTTGGTGAAAATTACGTTACATTGTTAAATTTAGCCAAGTCACTTTTTCATCCTGATGATGCTTGTCAGGACTTTAGAATAAAGTCATGATATTATTGTGTCATCAGTCCAGGACATGTGTGCCAATTTTCAAGTTAATCAGAGGACTCAGGTAGCTGAAAACTACGTTACATTGATAAATTTAGCTAAGCCCCTTTTTGTCTTGATGATCCTGGTCAGGATCTTAGGACAAAGTTATGATATGATATTGTTGTATTGTCATTGGTCCTTGACATGTATGCAAATTATCATGTCAATCAGACGAATGTAAGTTGGTGAAAATTGTCGAAAGATTCCATTACATTGATAAATTTAGCTAATTAATTTTGTTTTATCCTGATGATCCTAGTCAAAACCTTAGGACAAAGTTATGATATTGTTGTATTGTCATTGGTCCTTGACACGTGTGCAAATTTTCAAGTCACTCAGACGACTGTAAGTTGGTGAAAATTATGCTGAAAGATTCCGTTACATTGACAAATTTAGCTAATTAATATTTTATCCTGATGATCCTGGCAAGGATCTTGGGATAACATTATGATATTATTGTATTGTCATTGGTGCTTGACATGTGTGCAAAATTTCAAGTCAATCAGACGACTCTAACTGGGTGAAAATTACATCAAGAGATTCCATTAAATATATACATACAGGTGAAACTAATATAAAGTGTGTAATTAGCCAACATGATATGGACATATATATCGGCAGAGCAAAAGAACCCCTGAATGGGCTGTGCAGTGTTTTTTCACTGGACATGTGGAAACATAACGTACTGCTGCCGTAAACAAGGTCAGGTTGCTAAGGTGGTTTTGCTCCGCAGTGTGAAGTGTAGTATTGAGTTGTCAGTGATGTGATGTATACCCCAGCCACTGTAAGATTGCAATTTACAGTTAGCAGTTCAGTTGGCATACTCGAAGAATAACAGATGAAAAGCACCACCCGTAAAACTTCCTGACCTAATCACAGGGCAGCATTCCGGTCTGTTGGTCACAAAGTGGAAATGGGAAAGGGACATGCTCTGTTGCCGGATATCACTGCCTTCAGCCATGTGCCTAAGTTTGTGATTTCTATCACATGCGTCTAGTTGTTCTTCGCAAGTTGTTTATATGTTATTTTTATTGTTAATAGTGTTGTTTATTTATATATACATATATATTATTTATTTTATATAATATTTATACAAATTATTTGTATTGTATACATAAAATTTAACGTGCAAGATGGTGCCTTAGAAGAGATGCCATTCGCCAAGTGATTCATGAAGTGAAAACCCTATATGCCGAGGTGTGCCACTTAATAGCTAAGTATAGGAATTGTTAAGAACAATGGAATTTTATGAAAAAGAGAAGAAATATTTGGATATCCATGGTCATCCCTCTACTCCTGCTAATAAAGTTATAGAGCGCACTGCAAGAACACTTGGATTAAGTAGAAGAACCATAATCAGCAAGGGAGTAGTGCTTTAAGAGAAGGAAGACAAGGTTGCTGGACCACCTGGAACACAGTAGGTATTTTTGTCAACTCCAGGGAAGAAAAGAAACCACATTCATCCGGTCACAGTGCTTGATGTGCTCGAAATATATGCCATTCGAAGGGCTATTTATGCGCACTACGGTAGAAAGGAGTACCCAGCTGTATGGAAATCACTTGTGTAACTGAGAAACACAGAGCTTTTCACTGGGGACAAAACATTGCAGAAAGCGGTGTTGAGAAAGACTGACTTCCGATATGAAAAGTAAATGGATGAAAAAATCTGCTAAAAAGACATATAGTAGTGGGGAAATGTGTTTTTGCATAAAATCCTAGTCAAAGACCTCCACAAAATTGTGTGGTTGGATGAAACATGGATCAATGCAGGAGACACTGTGACAAAAAACCTATATTTACCTTCAATTATGAGTAATAACAAAGTAGTTTATTGTCCTTCTACATTCATAGCTTACGTGCATTGTATGTGGTTTTGTGGTGCGATAGAAGGCTACGTCATCTGCTACTGTCTATTAGCAATTTTGATGTCACAAGCACAAAATACCCAACTTGATGCAAATCCAGGCAGGCTGTCAAGTGCAAATTTAGTGGCCAGGGTATAGTTCAGTTACTATGAGTAATTTATTACTTTGTCCTGTACTTTGGCCTCGAACACTCGGAACCTCAAGAAAACAGGCTTAGAATACCAATTAATCATAAACAAAACAGTGGTCTGTGTCATTTCCATACAAAACGTTGAATTCTACTTCAAGTGACATTTTAATAGAGAGAAATAACGTACCAAGATACCAATACAATAAGAGAGAAATTATTTGTAATTCAATGATGTTAGTGTATCATTAAATTTTCAGTCAACCGTGCCAAAAACCCTCTGCTTAAATTATTTATAATACCGCAAAATACACATACTACACATCTGATAGTGTCAATGTGATCATTTATCATATATTCCCATACACCATATCATCATTTGCAAATATAATTAGTGTGGGTTTTGATAATAAACTGCATGAATGAGAGTGATATGGAATGTGATAATGCTGCTTTAATGAGGTGTGCACATTTTCTCTTCCACTTTGTTTTAACCCCTTCATCAAAATTCCGGATCTGCACCTTGAGGACTAATGTGAGCAATTACTCACAAAGTGTATTACAGCTCAGCATGTTTTCTACTGCACAACACCTAATTACTTATGATTCATATGTGTTAGCTCAGCTCACCAAGTGAAATTATAACTTACAGAAAGATTTCCAGGTATAAAAGTACCAGGCAAGTACAACAATCCATGAACTTTGCACTAAATTTTGTATTGGTGTATTGTGTATCACTAGTGGAGAAAGAGTTATAGAGCCAATTTTTTTTGAGTCAACAGCTGATGCCCATACATACATGAATACATTTTTTTTAGAGAATTAACGGACAAGAAGTGTGGTTTTGCCCCTTTTCAAGAGGACTCTGCAACAGCTCTAGCGGCCAATTTTTTATGAGAATTGAAGTGTATTTCAGGACAGAATTAGTACAGATTTGTGGCCCCCTTGGTCCCCCAACCTGACCCCCTGCTATTTCTATCTCAGGGGTAACTTACAACATAGAGTGTAAAAGACAAACCCACACACCCTGGAAGAATTACAACAAAGAATCCACCAGGAAATTGCCAGCATTTCTCAACATGAACTCGGCGAGTGATGGATAGCTTCCTAAGAAGGTGCCAAAAATGTAAGGACAATGACAGTGGTCAGTTTAAACATCTTCTTTTGGTAAGTACAGCCTTTAAAAAGTTTTAAAAATGTTGTATGGTTTCATCCTCGCCTATTATAGTGGCAGATGGCAATGGGTGCAGAGGATGTGAATAGGCAAAACAACATGCAGCCCATTCATAATTGTTTGACTCTCTCGGTAATTTTCAATGTAAAATGAACACGAGTGATACAGTAGTCCATAGATGTCCAATGCAACATGAATCCAAGCGATATAGATATACAAGAATTGCTAGATGGTCAAAAATCTGTTATTCGTTGCACATTTTCAAAAAAATGGAGGTCATAACATATGCAGAACAGTTTATGTCTAATGTAGGTTTCCTATCAACACCCCTTAGAATGAGCATGCCAAGCAGAACGTAAATATCATTTTATGTTACATCTAACCACTTCTGCATTGTGCTTTTATATGCTAATTTGTTTCTAAGTTCGACTTTTGTGCACTTTGCACATACACACATTTGTTTCAGTAAGAAACTTCATGAAAAGATCAAATGTGGCCATTGTGAATTGCATATGAGGTTGTACACAAGTTGTACTAACAAATCATGTGTTGTGGCACCATAATTTTGTACCTCCACAACCACGTGTCTCCACCCACACCGACCTTGAAACCAGAAAAGTCCCCATCAGTATCCAAATCACTATCATGCACCTAGTTCTTCAATTCCTGAAGTTTAAAAAGATTTAATACTTCCTACACAAGTTAGTTTACGAGAATGTATACCACTGTTTGAAGCCAGGGTTCAAAATGGAAGTGGTAAGTTTGTAACACCCAAGAGACTGTTGCCTTATTAGTACTTACAAGTTTGAATACATTAGACTTGAAGCTTTCACGGCGATGATTATTGATTAGAACTTCTCAGCTGGTAACCCGAGAAGTTCTAATCAAGTTTGAATACTTTATCTACATATCTCCGGAGCAGAAAATTCTACACCTGAGCTGATAATAACTAAGTAGTGCTTAATGTCCATTCTTATTACAGGCAGTGGACATTGATGACAGATAATACAATTATATTTGGGAAAAGAAACATTCAAACCTAAACCAGTGTACATCCCTAGCATTTACAATTATAAGGACCTTCAAAATCTTGGAGAAAATCTCAGTCAGAAAGTATGGTCCTGTTAGGATTCAAAGAGCAGATTTCCTGAATGCAAATCTCACACATTCCTGCAGTCATTTCATTTGGTGGAGCTACTTTTGTCTTGCAGATATTTATAGATGAACCTATTTTCCTGCCAAAGGAGGAATGATAAGCATGTGTGTGTGAGTCTGGTTTCCATAACAGAATCAATCAGATCTCTCCCCTTATAAGATTTGTTACATATGAGGACAGATACACACAATGAGCTTGAAAAGGATAACTCACTTGGTAGTAACAGCTATTTGCTTGCAGTGCCAAAGAGCTGTTAAATCATAGTAGCTTTCACGAAGAAAAACAGTAAACTCTTGGCTCCATAGATGGAAACAAAGGCCACTTTTTGAGCATTTTGTAAATTGACTCAGTGAGCACATTGCATTCAGTATCCAGTAATTCAGTTTTGCTTTCACTAAAATATAAAAATATGCAAAATATTAAAGTTTGTTCTCTGAAAAGAAATTTAATTTGTAGCCTGATTTAAATACCTAGATATCAGCATGGTCAGGGTCAAATGGCATTAGGATGACACTCCTTAACAGATTAGACTACCTAAATACCTAGATGTTTATTGGATATCTGGAAAAAAATAATTTAGGACTTAAATGGCCATTGGACAACAAAGCATTGTCTGTTGTCTATGAATCACTGAATTTCCTTCTGATTTCATTTAACATTTCAAGGTCAGCTTAACAACAGATCCTAGAGTATCATATATTATTTTGTTGTGATTTCATGAAAGTTTCCTAGTAGTACCTAATAATTTTCAACAACTATCATCATTAAGTTAAAGCTTTTAAATACATAATCTAACAGTTATTGTACATTCCCAAACTATTTTATTCTAGAGAGGTAGAACTGGAACTTAAAAATTCAATGCCACAGCTGGGATTTGAACCACAGACCTTCCGCTTACCAGACGGGTGCTCTAACCATTAAGCTACTGTGACAACCTGCCAGAATGACATTGAATTCTCAAACCAGTTCGTATTTTTCCGCCTGGTAAGCGGAAGGTCTGTGGTTCAAATCCCAGCTGTGGTATTGAATTTTTAAGTTCCAGTTCTACCTCTCAAACATTGCCCACACACGGTTTGTGTTTAAAAACACCAACAGTTAGTTCGTTGGCATAAATAAATAATAATTACATGTTATTCTTATTAATCTTATATTGCAGAACTCAAATATTTTATTGAGTATATGCTAATCCAAAATTCTAACTGCAGTGGATATAAACAAAACTTACCATAATGTCATCACAAAGAGATGAAGCTTCTGTTTCTAACCGGTAAGGTTCATCTTCAATTTGTATTTTGTTATCCAATTCCAGATCACTACTATATTTCTCAACTTTCATTAAAGGATCCTCTGGAAGAAATCCTCTCTCATTCTGTGAATAAAATTCTGAATCCAGAGACTGGTCCTCAATCTTTGTTTCAGAAATTACCTTACAGTAGGTGCTGCAAGTAACCGTTTCAAACTTAATCTGCTTGGTAAGACATTCTCCCTCTTTTTGTGAACGAAGTTCAGGGGAAGGAGTCTCTGATTTAATTTTTGTTTCCATGGCCATCTCAAAATTATCATCATTAAGATGCACAGCATCACTATCTGTCTTCATTTTGACAACCTTGCCAAACATGTCTCTTTCATTCTGTGAGGCCAAGTCATCTGAGAGTGGATCTTCTTCCATTTTGATTTTGATATCCATTTCAAAACTGCTGCTGCAATTTCATTGATGTAGTTGTTCTTAATTTCATTAACAAGTCTGTGGAAAAGAAGTATATTATGTGTACAAAAATAATTAAAATTTTAGCAATAAGTTTATTTAAATCCATCATTGTTCAAATACCAAACAGACCATCACTGTCCCCTAATGTGCAAACCTACTTCCTTGGAAAGCTGAATTGACAGCTGGAAAATTCAATGCTATGTCTGGGACTCAAACCATAGATCTTCACCTGTTCATGCTAATGCCTTTGCCGTTCCAGATACGTTGAGATACCTGTAACAGCATTTAACCTTTTCATCTAATGATCAATCTTTATGGCAATCTCAAATATTAGATTTACTTTAAAGGCAATTTGCAGTACTGATAATCATATGCCTTAATGTTTTAATAACTGCTCTTGTGCTTGAGATATATCTTTATATTTAATATCAACTCTGTTTAATGGAATACTTATACCAAATAACATGGTTTAATGTATGTATGGACATCTTCCCATGGTAAACACACTGACTCCAGGCACCAAAGGTTCATAGTTTGAGTTCCAGTTGTGAATTGAATTTTTCAGGTCTGGTTCAACTATCAACTTAGTTGTTACATAGAGCTACTCATAGAGAACAGTTATCAAACGGCACAATAACCTACTTCTTGCGAGGTCGGTTCTATGCCTGAAAATAAGTATAACTATTCAAGTTTGAACATTTTAAATGTTCCATTTGGAATAAGCAAGCTGATTAACAGATTCAGCAAAATTATCAAAATTACTTGTATGCTATTATAAGTTAAAGGTAATTTATTTTTGAATTTCCTGTAGATCTCATTTTAAATGACCAATTCTCCTAATTTGCCTTATTAACATTGTTTCAAGTAAAGATGCACAAATGTCATTGAAAAATCTAATGAGCTGCACTCACAAGACTTTCTCTACTCTTGTACTAATTATTCTTACAAACCCTTAATCCTCTTCTTCAGGTTAGTTCAGTTAACCATTTGAGAAAATTACCTTATTGTTGACTTTCTTGTAAGTGCAAGGGAAATATGGGAGCACAGTATGCTTTGAGCGATAGTCAAATGTTTTAAAGTTGGTCACAATATGAAAGCTCCAAAATTCCACTCTCTCTGCATGGCCAAGATACAAAAAAGTGAACCTTCCATTTGAGAAAAGTATAAGCATTGCAAAACTCACACAAATAACAAGGAATATCTCTGAAATGGTTCACTCCACACAAAAAAAAAATTTATTTGGACATTGTGTTTTTAAACGATGTCTACATTTTTTTGTATAGCAGTAATAGTAACCGTTTTTTAGAGAGCACCATATTTTTATGTTTTGGCAGTCACATCGCTCTCTCACAACCCCCAGAATGTCTGGAGGACCACACCTGTCATTGGTTTATGGGTCTCACCAACCTGACTGGGAGAATTATCAAAATAAATTCACCGACCATATCCTCTGATTACCAATCAGAGGACGTATTACATGCCATGACAGGTCAGCATGTTGGGGTTAAGATTTTATAGAGAAATTAGAGAAATGGAGAGGTTGGAAAAATAAAGACTCCCTAGCCCTCGGGAACCCTAATAGCATCGGGGTCGGAAGAGAACAAGAGATGACCAAGGTAAGGCCAGATAGAAAAGTTACAGTGAGGAGCAAAACACCAGTAAGTGGAAGTAATGTTCTGCTCAGCTTGGGTACCTTGTGGTCGCTATTCACATATCCCCTAGACGGAGACCCCTGAGATCTACATTTTTTGTATCCCTTCATTATCATTGTGAAAAATATTGGAGAGCAAGAGGATTAATGACTTCATTGTCAGACATCCAGCATTAGCTAACAACATTTTTTGTATAGTAAGATTTGGCCTATCTCTTGCAATTTACCAGTTATGCAAAAGTCATCAAGGGTAAACAGGACTACAGGGGCTATAGCCAGAAAATTCAAAACATACATTTCATTTTCCATAAAAATATCTTAAACATACGGCATTTTAATCAAAGCCGTTAAAAGCCATTTTTGAGAAAACCAAAATTTTCCATGTAAAGAGTAGCTTAGGGTAGAGGAATTTTCTTCAAAATCTTTGTCCTTGAAAGATATTACACTTATATACCAAATGTGGTTTTTAAACAACCTTTCGTTTTTGAGTTATGCTGCTCACAGACAGACACCCACACAGACCTTTTTCTAAAAATGCATTTTTTGGATTCAGGGGGCCTCAAAACATATTTCTGGTGAAATCTCGACATGAAATTTTTGGATGGAATACAATACTCCTACTTACGATAAATAGTAGAGAAAGCAAAGTAACTATGAAATGTACTGCTACAAGTAGATTGCTCATACTCATTATTTAATAACAATTTTGTTTGGAGTGCCTCTTGTAGCTGGTATTGTAATAGTTATCATCGCCAAGTGGTTTACAGAAGTTTTGAGTACATACTATATAATTCAAAGTGTCAGATGGTTTTTGAAAGTTGTAACATAAATCTGTGATTTTTGCTAACTCCTACTATACAGGATGAAAATGAAATGATTGAATTGTTTATTCATCCACTGATCATTTTACATGACATGGGATATATCATATATAGCACACTATAATTAATACATAATTATTATACAAAATACAATAGTACAACCTTGTATCATTTATGTAGTTTACAATGCTTATTACAAGATATATCATTAAATATTTACATCTAAACATAACATTCATTATAGTTCAGCAATATTATACAAACATTTATCTATTAGAAATGATTTTAGAGTAGCTTTAAATTTTGAGTCTGTCCTATTTTTAACTGCTAATGGTAATTTATTATATAATATAGCTCCTATAAGATCCATCAGACTTTAACAGCAAATTTCTCGTGTTGTGAATAACAAGAACGTCTAATACCAAAACGCTGAATAGTTAATGGTTTATTGAGATTCTAAGGCTTTCACGGCCGATATCAATACTAGAAACAATATATTCCGGGCTTATGGGCTGTGGTCTACTGGGCTTCTTCTTCTTCCCAGACGTTTCGTATCTAGGCGGCCCGGGTTCGATCCCAGGGACCCGCATGTGGTATTTGTGGTGGACGAAGCGGCGTCAGGGCGGGTTTTCTCCGGGTACTCCGGTTTCCCCCGCCATCTCATTCCACCGGTGCTCCATCTTCATGTATCATCAGTGTCACCGCCTGCGGTGCCGTAGTAGTAAAAGCGGGCGTTAAACACTACAACAACAACAACTACAACAACAACAACGTTTCGTAAGCCCGGCTTATATCACATAAGCTCGGAATATATTGTTTCTAGTTAATAGTTTTCTAGAAAAACATATTTTTATCAAAAAATTTATCATCACCTGGCTAAATTATTATTGATTGAAGGTTCTTGATTTAGGACTATATTCACAGAAAATTGAATGAACAACAACTTTTTACTTAGCGTATTTCAATAGATTCAACGGTTTTTGTGTAAATTAAACTTAAAAAACCCACAATTTGTTGCCCTCTTAATTCTGGTAGAAGTGGCAACAATGCATCAACTGTATTTACTTTCTTCACATATCGGTGTAGATCATGCGTAACGTTTACTTAATCCTATGCAATTGTTTTTTTTGTGAAGCCACAAAAGATGTGAACCCTGACTACAGGTATTGAATACTTGCTCTAAACTCTTATTTTAAATTAATCCCAATGTTATTGCATACTTGTTACTGCTAATAAATGTCAGTTATTAAAAGTATGGCCATTTTTTGTTTCTAAAGCTACCATGTAAATAATGCTTAGTCCACGACTGTGGCGTGAACACCAGTGTCAAATTTGTTTACTTACATTTCTTGAAATATTTTGATATCTTTTGCACATACTCAAGCACACAAATCTTGTCAGAAATTTCATGTTGCAAATTTTACTAACTCAAGTTCGTTGGCATTCATAAGATTCTTGTTAAAACTTATTGGACTAATTGTTGGAAGCGAAAGTGCTTCCAAAAACTTCTGCATCACGTCATACAAATTCCTTTTCTTAGATGTAGGTATGTGCTTTTATAAAGCACATTAGTCCCATTTTAAATCGGGTATATAAAAATTAAAGAGAATTGCCCACTTACTGAGCCAAACGTGTGAACAATGGCACATACATTTTGCTTAAACATGTTGCAGTGGAGCATAAATTTACATTATAAATTATGTTTTCCTAAAAGTTTAGCAATTACTAGTATCACATTCTTAAATTCAATACAGCATAACAATGTTACTAATACAAGAGGTGTTTCATGCAAGAGAGACATAATCTTTGGAATGTTCAATACACATTTGGAACATAAATATCCAATGTAGGCATAACCTAAACTCCAGCCATTAGCTGCCGGCCTCAGTGTAAATGCTTCATACATACGTCTTACAGACAATATGAAAAATGCATGCACACACCACATGTGTAAGTGTTAGAAACAAACTACCTTACTATTTATTGTGAACATGAATATCGTGATAGGTCCCTACCATTTGGTACATGAAATGAATAAGATAACTCGCTTTTCTTCAGCATGCATGCACAGTAAGTAGACACAGACTTAGCGTGTATTCGTTTCTTTTGAAGTAAATTTATGTATTTCTGACTAATTAGAGCATATTTAAAGTTTCTTTTTTAATGTTTCTATCACATTTGTGACTCCCGAATGCATGTAATACTGCAACTACAGTCGGAATTTAGCCAACAATTTTGCATGGCATTTGAAAGGTGAATCCAATTCCAAGTGATGCCATTATCTCATCATGGCATAAGCCCCTAACAGAACCTTGAAACATACCAATTAAAATATTTGTAATTATGCAGAAATGTACGATTTGAGGTAATGTTTTCATGTGGGGTAATCAGCAATAACCTTACTTTTTCATGTAATTTTCTGGTGTCTGGCACACTGCGACAAAAATCTGAATTCAATTCATTGCTAACGTTACTTAAATGGTTTTTATAGAGTATTAGAATAGTTCATTGATCTGCTGATAGAAGCTGAGTACCCGATCAACAGGTTGCGCCACGTTGCCAAACACTCTCACCTTCAAACGTGATTATCTAATTAACGATGCACTTAATTAAAAAATATATTGGAAGTTTTTGCTAGTTTACATCCACTCTCTCACCTCCTTCAGTCTGGTGGAGTATTTCACTTCCAACCTGTATAACTCTTCAATATTTACATCATTTGGCTTAAATAGTGCAGATATGTACATGAGAGGTTTAAAATATGTTGAGGGTTGTTATTTAGAGTTATGAGGCAGATTATAATTTTTGTTTGGTCTAATAGTATAAGCGTAAGGAGTTTCATACCTACTTGTATCTTAGAGGTTAAATATAGGGACTGAAATGCTTATTATTTGTCAGCTTTTATATTCAGATTTGTCAAAATGTACCAAAAATATTAACAGTGAAATAGAAGGGAAATGTGGCAATGTGAATAATCTACAACGTGAATAATTGAAATAACAGAATTTTACATTTTGAACCTCCGTGTTTATTCCTTTGAGCTTTAAGTCATTAAAAGCCTACTGTATTTGCAATGAAGTGCCAAAAATACGAAAAAGAAATCTTTAACCAGCCAGTTTTCAAATTTATACTACATAGAATGTGACCATCTGGAAGAACAGAGCTTTTCAAAGGTGAAAGAATTATCAACAAATGTGCACACCCACCTACACAAATTTTCAGTTCATATGCATCCTAGCTTAAAATAAATGAATAAATATATAAGTATAAATTATATATGCACTGAAATGTATTGAAATACTACAATTCCATTAAAATGAGTCCATTCTGTCTCAAATCATTAAATAGTGTCAGTTTCTAATAGATACATAATCAACTATAGTACTGCCAAAATAAGAAAGCCACTTGAAGTACACAAATGCTCATAGCAGCTGTAAGAACGTGACACCGGAGAATGCTCTGATTGGTTAGTGACCAAAGCCCTCTGAGGAAGAAAACTAAATAGATCCATTATTTAATGTTACTGATTTTTTTTTTTTTTTTTTTTTTTACATTATTGGTGTTCTTGTTAGTGCTTTTCTTACGCCAGGTTTACTGTACTATACAAACACTTGGGAAATGGACATGCACCTGACAGGTCAGTGTGGCAACTAACAAAGTTTTAAGGTGAGGGAATACGAGGGATGCAACAATGAAGTGCTGATTGGCCGAAGCATTCATTTAATATAGAAACTCTTTCAAGAGCATGTGTGCACCTAGCTGTCAGAATAGACTAGTTGTTTTAATTAAACTGTAACAAATCACAACCTAAGTAATTACCTAAAAATAGTTGAAGTAATATTTAAAACACTATTTCTACTTCTATTACTCTGTGGCACCAATGTACAAAATTTTGAACTACTATGTAAAGCAGAAAGTTTATCCTTAACTGCCATTTTAAGTGTATTCTTGTTTACATAACAATTAGGTAGATTAAAATATTACACACACTTAAATACACATTTATAATTCCTATTTAGTTTCTTAGCAAACTAATGTGTAACTGACAGCATCTCCTTTACCCTTCAGGCTCAAATAACCTAGCTGTTGACAGGTCCTTAAACTCCACTCACTCACTCTCCTTTACCCTTGAAGTAGTTATTTCTCCAACGTTGGTGCTACAGCCTTTACATGCAGTGCTTTCTATCTTGGGTTGATAATACCCTCTACCTATGTAATTCCATCAAGCGATTACATATGCCTCACTTCACATTTGACAGAGGCACACTTTTGTACCAAAAGTCCTACCTTTACCCAAAATATATATTATTTCAGTTAATTAATGACTTGAAGCTTTCCCGGCGTTGATTATTTATGATAGTTTCTCGGGCTAACAGCCAGGTCAGATTAGGGTAACTACCCAAGCTTTCAGCGACTAACTCTGCCGCCATCCTCAGGGGAACTGAATCTAGTTAGTTAGTTTATTTTAAAAGTATTGGCCTGGTGCCGGTACATTGGGCCCGGCTTACAGGCTATATTTACATTGATTTACAGTTGACTTTGTTCATATTTACAGTTTTCGCTATATACAAAAACCCATACGGTGACCATCTGTAGGTCACCGAGAATAGTTTTCTTTTGTCTTTTGTCTGTTTCGTCTTTGGGTTATATATACATATGTACATATTTACAAATTATATACAGACACATACACGCACGCATTCACCCACACACACACTCGTACACACATACACACATCTTCACTGGGCACACCAGAAATATGCGTCCCAGCGCACTACACTATTTACACTATGTACACTGTCCCGCGGTGGCAGTTAGTTAGTTAGTTTATTTTAAAAGTATTGGCCTGGTGCCGGTACATTGGGCCCGGCTTACAGGCTATATTTACATTGATTTACAGTTGACTTTGTTCATATTTACAGTTTTCGCTATATACAAAAACCCATACGGTGACCATCTGTAGGTCACCGAGAATAGTTTTCTTTTGTCTTTTCTCTGTTTCGTCTTTGGGTTATATATACATATGTACATATTTACAAATTATATACAGACACATACACGCACGCATTCACCCACACACACACTCGTACACACATACACACACATCTTCACTGGGCACACCAGAAATATGCGTCCCAGCGCACTACACTATTTACACTATATACACTGTCCCGCGGTGGCAGCTCCTGAATATTTTCCGAGGCGAGGGCCTCTGCCGGAACATGTATGTGGCTTAGGGACGAGGTTGCGTGGACGCGCATTAGTCGGCGAGCCGAGCCGCTTCTAGAACATTTTTATCCTAGTATGCTTGCGGTGCTTCGGCTCGCCTTTGCCGATGTTAGCGATCACGTCATTTTCGTGGTTCCTAATGCGCGTCCATGCCGCCATTGCTCTTTTGTCTATTGCCTCCGGGATGAACGGGATATGAGTTTCGAGGTGAAGAGTTTGGGTGGTGGTGAGGAGTGGAGCAGAGAGGATTTTTCTGAGGGAGAGGTTTTGGAGGGTTTGGAGTTGTTTGAGGGCAGTTTTGGAGGCATTAGCCCAGGCCACACATGCATACAGGACCACCGAGAGAATAAATGACCTATATAGTATAAGTTTTGACTTTAGTCGCAACTGTTTACTACGGAAGATGGGGGCGCACAGCTTTAGCCGCTGTCTGCCTTTATTGGCGCTATTTTTTATGTGGGTGGACCAACACATTGTTCGGTCCAAGGTGACACCTAAGTATTTAACTTGCTGACGGCAGTGCAATATTTGACCATCGACCGTTAGGTCCGTTGCCAAAGTGTGACGCCGCTTAGAAAAATGAATCAGCTGGCATTTGTCGGGATTAATTTTGATTTTCCAGTCATGTTGCCATGAGAGGAAGTTGTTCACATAACGTTGCATTTCTGCAAGGCCGAAACGTGGATTTCTATGGTAGTTGTATATTGCAGTGTCGTCAGCATACATGGCGACCTTGCATCTGGCGTCCACTGGGAAATCATTGGTGAACAATATATACAGAAAAGGGGACATTATTGCCCCTTGTGGGACGCCAGCCCGCATCACTCGCTCCCGTGAGGAGGAGCGGCCCACTTGGACGTAAAACTGCCGATTTTCTAGAAAATTGTGCAGCAAGTATAGATAATTTTGAAGAGCCGGGAAATTGTGGTGCAGTTTATAAATAAGGCCATTGTGCCAGCACCGGTCAAATGCAGCTTCTACGTCCAGAAATAGCGCCAACGTTGAAGCCCCATTGTTAAATTGCTCTGTTACGTCATCAGTTAGTCTGAGGAGCTGTAGTTCAGTGGAATGTCCTTTTCTAAAGCCAAACTGTGAATTTGAGAGTTCATGTGTTGCGGAGACTTGTTTTTGAAGCCGAGAAAGGATACATTTTTCGAGCAGTTTACCAATAGTAGACAAAAGACTAATGGGACGGTAGTTTTGCGGTTGTCTGGTGCTTTTCCCTTGCTTTGGGAGCATGATAACCTTAGCTCGTTTCCAAGTAGAGGGGAAATAGCCTTGCTGCAAACAGGCGTTAAATATCTTTGTTAGTTGCACCAGAGCTTTTCTCGGGAGATGCTTAAGTTCCTCATTAGTCACTTTGTCTGGACCGGCAGCTTTCCCATTAGGCAATTTCCTAATGAGCTTGTAAATTTCCTGCGGTGTTATGGTGGGTAGTTGTTGCTCTTGCTTCTGCGCCACCCAGGTTTGTACCCATGTCTGGACCTCCCGTTCTATTTCACAGTTGGTCACTGGGTTTTCGGTGAATCTGTCTTGGAGACAGTCAGCGAAGACCTCGGCTTTCTCCTCTGCGGAGAAGTGCAAGCCGCTTTGAGTGTGCAGCGCCTCAGTTGCGGAGTTGACGCTCGTGGAAACTTTGAAAGCCTTGAGTAATTTCCACAAAGAAGAGTCCGAATGTGTGGTACTCAGCATTTTGTTTTCCCATTGTTCAGTTTTATTGATTTTAATTTGTTGCCGAATGATGTTGCGTAGCCATTTTGCTAGCACTTTATATTCAGGCTGACGGGTGTATCGCCACAGTTTTGTCAAGCGTCGTCTCCGCGCAATGAGTTGCTCTACCTCGGGGTACGTGCAAAAACCGGGTGGTCTTGTGGTGTATGTGGTAGCATTTCTCTTGGCTGTGTGTAGCGAGGCAGTAAAGTTTTCAATGGCGACATCTATGTCTGCCTCGCTATAGTATGACAGTCTGGGTTGCGCCATCCCGTGCATTTCAGTGGTGAACTTATTCCAGTCGGTCTCAGCTCTACTTTGAGGGCCAGAGGCACTGGCTGAAATGCCACCCTGTATGTCGAAATGCACAGGAAGATGGTCGGAGTCCAGGCTGTGATAAACAGTAAAGTTATTTAACAGTGTCGCATTTTTTGTTAGTACGATGTCCAAAATCTCAGCGTCAAAGTGCCCTGATCGATGCCAAAAAGTGGGTTCTGGGGGAAGATGTACCTCAATGTCATCATTATCAGTTATAAATTCAACCAGGAGATTTCCCGCCGCGTTTGCCAGGCGTGAAAACCACCAGGGGTGCCGGGCATTGAAATCTCCTGCAATTATAACGTGCTCCTCTAAAGCGAGGATCTGCTCGAGGTCTTGTGTAAAGTCTGGGGAGTTAGGGGGCCGATAAAGTGCTACCAGCATAACCGTTTTACTATTTACACGTGTTTTAAGTGCTGTGCACTCTAACGCTGCCATTACAGGCAACGTAACAGAAGCATGAGCAATAGTATTTCTAAGCAAAATAGCAGTCCCTCCCCCTTGTCTGCCAATTCTGTCGTTCCGAAAGATTTGATACCCTTGGAGCTTAAAAGTGTGCTCGTGCTTTAATTTTGTTTCGCAGATGAATGCGACGTCAATTTTGTTACGCCGTAGGTAGTTTTCAAGTTCGTGTTGCTTCCTGTGGATGCCATCTGCATTCCACAGTAGTGCGCGAGTTAAAGTTGTGCCTCCCCTTACGTGGGCCATTTATTCTAAAAGGGCTGAGAGGAGACATATGATGGTTTCTATTTTCTCCCAAGTGTTGCTGCAGCTTTTGAATTTGGCCAGGAAAGGCTGCGCCTTCATCAATAGTGATGGTAAATTTAGGTCTCTGAACATGTTTAATATATCTTTTATCCCACTCAGGTCACCCGTGGGCGCCTGTTGGGGTAGTGGAGGGGGACCATTCTGTGGTGGCACTGGTGCGTTTTGCCCTCCGGTAGTTCCCGCATAGGAGATACCTGTTTGAACCAGGGCCGGGTGTATGATGGGTTTTGGCCCTGGCTGAGCACTGGGAGAGCTCCTGGCTATGGATGCCAGTTGACGGCGGTGACGTTCGTTGCGAAACGTCTCGCACCCCCTGTAGCTGGCAGGATGCGTTTCCCCACAATTAGCACAGTGGGGTACAACGCCCTGCTTGGCCTTTTTCGGGCAATCAGCCAGGCGGTGGAGGTCACCGCAAAGGACACACCGGGAGGTCATATTGCAGTTCCTAAAAGTGTGCCCCAACTGCTGGCAGTTGTAACATTGCGTTATGTTTTGGTTTGTTTTCAGGACCTCCACGGTGACCATCATATGGCACACCTCTCGTTCCTGTAGAAGTTTTTGGTTTTCGGTGGTCCTGTCAAGACTAACCTGAAAATTTGGCAGAGGCCTCCCACGTGAAATCATCTGTCGTACTTGGACGCCGGTGTAGCCTTTTAGGACCAGGTCCTCTTTCACGTAATCTTCCTCTAAGTCAGCTGGAAGACATTTGATTACGTAGCGAAGAGGTTGATCCCCACGTGGAGTAAAACTGTAGTTTTCTACTCCGGCGTCCTTCAGGAGCTGCATTGTCGGGTTCGCGTCCTGCTTCCGTTGGAGGAAGAGCTTAAGGCAGTCCCTCGTCGTCTGCAATTTATATGTGCCGGCAGGAAGGGAGCCACGCAGGATGCGGAGGACCTTTACCGTGTGTTGGACGTCAGGGATTATTATTCTTGGTGGTTTCTGGTTGTCTGATGCTTTTGCTGCGTTGTTGGATGTGCTTGGGGCGGGAGTGGGGGTGGGAATGGTGGGCTGGGTGGTGTGTTTCTTCTGTGTCTGTGTTTGAATGGGGGCTTTGGTGGGGGGTAGCTTGGGGAAGGGGTCTCTAGAGGTGGAGGCTATTGCGGGTTGTGGTGGTGGATCCTCTGACGTCTCGTCGTCGGATTCTGCATCAATTTGTACCCTCAGCGGCGCGTAGGTGTTTCTCGTGGTGAGGGGATATGGCGGCGTTTTTTGTTTTGAGACGCGCTTGGGGCGCTGCTGGTCGGGACGTTCACTGTCTGAATCGCTTTCCCGGCCGCTTCTTCTATTCCTCTTATTTCTTGCAGGCACTTGTTGCCACCCCTCGCTGAGGATGACTAATCGCCGCTTTTTGAGGGCATGCTCTTTGTAGCAGAACCCGAGGTCCTGTGCGAATTTTGAAAATTGTTGGGATTCCCCATCCATATTTGCCAGCACATTCTGGTAGTAGATGATCTCTCCCTTTAGTTCATCTACTTCTTTCTGAAGTTTCTCTATTTCCATTGCCTTACGCTCTTCCTCTGTCATCTGCGTCTTCTTGGTTGGTTGGTCCGTGGTTCGTTGGCCGTTGGGAGCTGTAGTCAATGGGGCTGTAGTGGGCGGGGCGAGTGCGGTGGCAGTCACGGCTGCTGCGCTGGATGCCATCACTTCCCTGACTCCGCTCTCGGCGGCCGGCGGATCAGGGGCATTCTCCATCCCCTTCTTGTTCCCGCTCCCAGTCGCAAGTGCTTCTGGGAGCCTCCACTTAGCGTGGGTACACTATATTTCGCGCGCTTTTTATACTGTCACTTACACACTATATTTACACTATAATTATACGTAGAATTATTTACACAGGGGACGGAGTACTATTGATACTCATTCACATATTAGTTATTGCACTTCACTCAAAATATACGTCCAGGTGTACACGGACACACTAAACAAAACACTATATAACAACGCTTATATAACTACACTCTGTACTCAATATCCCTAATCAAATGTGTGTGGAGAGCGCCACAGCCACTTGATACGTCTTTCCCGCCAAAATTATGGCAGTTGACAATGATCCCGCCAAACCGTTTCACGTGACCGTTTCTCGCGCGCACCAACAAACTCCTCTTCTCACAACGGTCACAACACCTCTAAAAAGGGTATCTGGAGCACTTTACTTACAGTTACTCCTTATTTGTCCTCTGAAGCACTCTACTCAGTCACTTATTTGAACACGCTTTTCCCGACAAAATTATGGCAGTTGTATCCTCGACAATGATCCCGCCAAACCGTTACACGTGCCTGTTTCTCGTGCGCACTAACAAAGCACTTCCTCACTCGCCGAGCTCTACCATTCAACTCCCCGCGGTGGCAGCTACTGATGTTGCGATATTTATACCTAGAGCGCGGCCGATAAGAACCGCCCACTTTTTTACCATTGGCCGAGCTCCGGCCGATGGAGGCACGTGCGGAACCAATCAGGTGATTGCCGATGCTTCTCTGCACTGTGGAGGAGAGATATGCTGAATGACTGGTGTCCATGCTTTGCTGATTTGAAGGCCTTCATCCCTGTTGAAGTTGTTTTTATTCGCTTTAATGTATAGAGCTTCTTTAATCACCCTATCGTAGTACCTAGAGGACTTTTCAAGAATTTTTGTAGAGGCAAATTTGATTTTATGATCTGTATTATATGTGTGCTCAGCCACTGCGGATTTTTCTGGGTATCCTAGTCTAATACAACGTTGATGTTCTTTGATGCGATCTTCTACAGTTCTACCGGTTTGTCCTATGTAAACTTTGCCGCAACTGCATGGGATTTCATAAATGCCTGGTGCACGAAGACCTAAATTATCTTTAGCAGAGCCTAAAAACTGTTTTATTTTGGTTGGAGGTTTGAATACGGTTTTTATTTGATATTTCATGAGCAATCTTCCAATTTTCCCCGACAGGGCGCCACAATAAGGGATGACTGCTAAGCCTGCATGTTCTTTCTTTGTATTAGGTTCACGGTTTCGTTTGGAGTGGATTTTCTTAAAAGTACTGTTTATTTCCTGGTTGGTGTATTGATTCTGTCTGAAAACTGTACGCAGGTGTTGTATTTCTTGAGGTAGATTTTCAAGATCAGAGATAGCAATCGCTCGATGTATGAGTGTTGAGAGGACTGTCCGCTTTTGTGCCGGGTGATGACAGCTGGTGCTATTAAGGTATAGATCGGTGTGAGTTGGTTTCCTATACACCTTATGCCCCAGTTGACCATCGTTTTTTCTATAAATAAGTAAATCCAAGAAAGGTAAGCCGTCCTGGTGTTCAGTTTCCATGGTAAACTTAATGTTGGGATGGATGCTGTTGAGAAATTCATGGAAAGCTGTCAGGGCATCTTTTCCGTGTGGCCATATCACAAAAGTATCGTCTACATAACGGAAGAAATGAGTAGGAGCAAGGGGTGCAGTTTTGAGTGCCACATGTTCAAATTCCTGCATGTAGAAATTGGCTATAGCCGGAGATAAAGGAGAACCCATAGCAACACCATCCACTTGTTCGTAATAGGTGCCATTAAGCAGGAAGTACGTTGAAGTTAAAGCATGGTGGAATAAGCTGATCATCTTGTCATCAAAGTGGGGTTTCAACAGTTCTAATGTCTCTTGGAGGGGCACTTTAGTGAAGAGAGATTCTACATCGAAACTAACCAGTATGTCTGAGGTAGTTACCTGGATTTCCTGTATGACTTTGGTAAATTCTGAAGAATTTTTCACGTGGTGACTGCAATTTCCAATCAATGGTTGCATTAGCTCAGTTAGATATTTAGCCAGAGCGTATGTCGGAGAGCCTATAGCGTCAACAATGGGCCTGAACGGGATGTTTGGTTTGTGTATTTTTGGCAGGCCATAAAGTCTGGGAGGAGTCGAGTGATGCGGCGTTATCTTTTTGATGACTTCTAGAGAAAGACCAGAGGATTTTAATAGAGCGGCCGTTTTTCTTTCCACTTTGTTGGTAGGATCTTTAGGAATCTCTTTGTAGGCTTTATCAGAAAGCAAATCCAATAGTTTCGACTGATATTGCGTTCTTGATATCACAACAGCTGCGTTCCCCTTGTCTGCGGAAAGTACCAAAAGCTCTTTGTTCATCTTAATGTCACGTAGCGCTTGTCGTTCAGCTCTAGTGATGTTTTGTTTTGGAAGAGTTGCCTTTTTTAATGTATTGCCTATTTCCTGTCTAATCTCTTCAGCCACTTCTTTCGGGATGTTAAACATAGCACACTCTACTCCACTGATTATGTCTTTATATGGAAACCGACTTGGGAGTTGGGGCGAAGTTGAGCCCTTTTGACAAAATGGAGACCATATCCTTGCTCAGCACTGTATCTGATAGGTTGATGACCAAGCGTTTTTCATCCAGAGGAGTAATGGGTCCCTCAGGGACGTAAGATAGTCTCGTGAATTTGCTCACCTGTCTGTCTGTGGTTTTGCGTGAATGGATGTATATCTGTGCTGCAACGGATTGTTGAAACCAATGCCAATCACGTGGATTGAATTTTGAAGAAAGTTCGAGATGTAATGACAGAAGGCTATGGCTTACCTTACTTAGTACGCATCGTGTGTGATGGATTCTTTCTCTAACCAGAGATAAACCGGCACGTCTCAGAATCTTGTTTACTTCCGGTGAATTCACCGCGTGTCTTACTCTACAGAACTTAGGTACAATACCTGCGTCACGACATCTTAACAAGAATGCTAGCGAACACAGTAGACTAGTCCTTTTCTTTTGCAGACGTTCGAATTCACATAGCCTGCGGTGGATAACCTCCCCGTAAAGGTTAGTGATTAATGACTTGAAGCTTTCCCGGCGTTGATTATTGATGATAGTTTCTCGGGCTAACAGCCAGGTCAGATTAGGGTAACTACCCAAGCTTTCAGCGACTAACTCTGCCGCCATCCTCAGGGGAACTGAATCTAGGCTACTGATGTTGCGATATTTATACCTAGAGCGCGGCCGATAAGAACCGCCCACTTTTTTACCATTGGCCGAGCTCCGGCCGATGGAGGCACGTGCGGAACCAATCAGGTGATTGCCGATGCTTCTCTGCACTGTGGAGGAGAGATATGCTGAATGACTGGTGTCCATGCTTTGCTGATTTGAAGGCCTTCATCCCTGTTGAAGTTGTTTTTATTCGCTTTAATGTATAGAGCTTCTTTAATCACCCTATCGTAGTACCTAGAGGACTTTTCAAGAATTTTTGTAGTTACCCTAATCTGACCTGGCTGTTAGCCCGAGAAACTATCATCAATAATCAACGCCGGGAAAGCTTCAAGTCATTAATCACTAACCTTTACGGGGAGGTTATCCACCGCAGGCTATGTGAATTCGAACGTCTGCAAAAGAAAAGGACTAGTCTACTGTGTTCGCTAGCATTCTTGTTAAGATGTCGTGACGCAGGTATTGTACCTAAGTTCTGTAGAGTAAGACACGCGGTGAATTCACCGGAAGTAAACAAGATTCTGAGACGTGCCGGTTTATCTCTGGTTAGAGAAAGAATCCATCACACACGATGCGTACTAAGTAAGGTAAGCCATAGCCTTCTGTCATTACATCTCGAACTTTCTTCAAAATTCAATCCACGTGATTGGCATTGGTTTCAACAATCCGTTGCAGCACAGATATACATCCATTCACGCAAAACCACAGACAGACAGGTGAGCAAATTCACGAGACTATCTTACGTCCCTGAGGGACCCATTACTCCTCTGGATGAAAAACGCTTGGTCATCAACCTATCAGATACAGTGCTGAGCAAGGATATGGTCTCCATTTTGTCAAAAGGGCTCAACTTCGCCCCAACTCCCAAGTCGGTTTCCATATAAAGACATAATCAGTGGAGTAGAGTGTGCTATGTTTAACATCCCGAAAGAAGTGGCTGAAGAGATTAGACAGGAAATAGGCAATACATTAAAAAAGGCAACTCTTCCAAAACAAAACATCACTAGAGCTGAACGACAAGCGCTACGTGACATTAAGATGAACAAAGAGCTTTTGGTACTTTCCGCAGACAAGGGGAACGCAGCTGTTGTGATATCAAGAACGCAATATCAGTCGAAACTATTGGATTTGCTTTCTGATAAAGCCTACAAAGAGATTCCTAAAGATCCTACCAACAAAGTGGAAAGAAAAACGGCCGCTCTATTAAAATCCTCTGGTCTTTCTCTAGAAGTCATCAAAAAGATAACGCCGCATCACTCGACTCCTCCCAGACTTTATGGCCTGCCAAAAATACACAAACCAAACATCCCGTTCAGGCCCATTGTTGACGCTATAGGCTCTCCGACATACGCTCTGGCTAAATATCTAACTGAGCTAATGCAACCATTGATTGGAAATTGCAGTCACCACGTGAAAAATTCTTCAGAATTTACCAAAGTCATACAGGAAATCCAGGTAACTACCTCAGACATACTGGTTAGTTTCGATGTAGAATCTCTCTTCACTAAAGTGCCCCTCCAAGAGACATTAGAACTGTTGAAACCCCACTTTGATGACAAGATGATCAGCTTATTCCACCATGCTTTAACTTCAACGTACTTCCTGCTTAATGGCACCTATTACGAACAAGTGGATGGTGTTGCTATGGGTTCTCCTTTATCTCCGGCTATAGCCAATTTCTACATGCAGGAATTTGAACATGTGGCACTCAAAACTGCACCCCTTGCTCCTACTCATTTCTTCCGTTATGTAGACGATACTTTTGTGATATGGCCACACGGAAAAGATGCCCTGACAGCTTTCCATGAATTTCTCAACAGCATCCATCCCAACATTAAGTTTACCATGGAAACTGAACACCAGGACGGCTTACCTTTCTTGGATTTACTTATTTATAGAAAAAACGATGGTCAACTGGGGCATAAGGTGTATAGGAAACCAACTCACACCGATCTATACCTTAATAGCACCAGCTGTCATCACCCGGCACAAAAGCGGACAGTCCTCTCAACACTCATACATCGAGCGATTGCTATCTCTGATCTTGAAAATCTACCTCAAGAAATACAACACCTGCGTACAGTTTTCAGACAGAATCAATACACCAACCAGGAAATAAACAGTACTTTTAAGAAAATCCACTCCAAACGAAACCGTGAACCTAATACAAAGAAAGAACATGCAGGCTTAGCAGTCATCCCTTATTGTGGCGCCCTGTCGGGGAAAATTGGAAGATTGCTCATGAAATATCAAATAAAAACCGTATTCAAACCTCCAACCAAAATAAAACAGTTTTTAGGCTCTGCTAAAGATAATTTAGGTCTTCGTGCACCAGGCATTTATGAAATCCCATGCAGTTGCGGCAAAGTTTACATAGGACAAACCGGTAGAACTGTAGAAGATCGCATCAAAGAACATCAACGTTGTATTAGACTAGGATACCCAGAAAAATCCGCAGTGGCTGAGCACACATATAATACAGATCATAAAATCAAATTTGCCTCTACAAAAATTCTTGAAAAGTCCTCTAGGTACTACGATAGGGTGATTAAAGAAGCTCTATACATTAAAGCGAATAAAAACAACTTCAACAGGGATGAAGGCCTTCAAATCAGCAAAGCATGGACACCAGTCATTCAGCATATCTCTCCTCCACAGTGCAGAGAAGCATCGGCAATCACCTGATTGGTTCCGCACGTGCCTCCATCGGCCGGAGCTCGGCCAATGGTAAAAAAGTGGGCGGTTCTTATCGGCCGCGCTCTAGGTATAAGTATCGCAACATCAGTAGCCTAGATTCAGTTCCCCTGAGGAAGGCGGCAGAGTTAGTCGCTGAAAGCTTGGGTAGTTACCCTAATCTGACCTGGCTGTTAGCCCGAGAAACTATCATCAATATTTCAGTTAAATTATTTTGTTGTTTTAACAATGCTATCAATTGCCATGAACACATCAGCATCGCCGGTGTGCCAGAATTTTGTTTCACGGGGGTTCTTAAAGATGCCAGTAAATCTACTGACATGGAGCTGTTGTTTTTAAGCACACTTAAAAACCATTGGTCTGGCCCAGATTTGAAACCGTGACCTTGGGATCAGTGGGCCAGCATCTAACCAAATGAGCCACCCAGACCAACAATATTATTTCAGTATTAAAGCATTAATGTAATGATAGATGCTTCATAGGGTTACCAGATTATTTCATGGAAATGTAGGACACTTGACAGAAATGTAGGACATTACCGGTCCATGCAAAAATAATATAAAGCTATAATTTAAATGCTATTTATATATACTCACAGGCATAAAGGTAGACTTATTTATATTTTCTTATAATCCTGAAACATACCATGTTAAATGTGATCAACAGTCAGTCATACTTGTCCAAAGAACTAATCTTTCACAGTTAATGATGTTAGTTTGGTAAATATATTTTTTCCCTTTTGGTCGACTTGTGCCACCAAAATGTGTGACTGTATTGTAAGCTGCAAACATTTCTTTTCTATTCTTAATCCATACTAAAATAACTTGAACATTTGATGATATTGTTTCCATGGATTTGTATGATATGTGAACAATGTGATACGCAAGAGATATCACTGCATCACTTAGTGCAATGTGCTGACTGGGTGTGCTGAGCAAAGAAATCTTCAATATCTGTAATACTGGCAGAATTTTGCAAAGTTTTGTTTCTTAGAAGACACCGTGTTTACTTTCCATTTCCTTATTCTTCAACAACCAAAATGCAAATGAAAGAGTGACAGCAAAGCATCTCTTTGCCTCTAAAGAACACTGACTTGGAGTGTAAATGCTGTACTGTCAATCTATTGTTCCATGTTACTATAATCTTTGCAAAAGTCAAAGGCATATGGAGGCGTGCCGTACTGCAGACTCCAGCAAATCCTAAGCTTGACCCTCCTATCAATGCTGCCGAATGTCGTACACGTATCTCACGCGCTCTTATGTACAGAACCTCTGCTGGTACACGCACTATGCTTGGCTACAGTGCTCCGCTTGGGCATTAGCATGCCTTGAACTTTTGAGAGCAGTATAATGCAGAGTATGCTCTTTGAGTGAGCTATGTTGCCTTAGCAAGTTGCTGTTGTTTAACTACACTGTCAATTGCCAGGATCACATTAACGTCGCCGGTGTGCCGGAATTTCGTCTCGCAGTTCTTTTATAAGTCACTAAGTATTCTGACATGGAAAATTAAATTAAATTATTTTGTTGTTTAACGATGCTGTCAATTGCCAGGATCACATCAGCGTCGCCGGTGTGCCGGAATTTTGTCCCGCAGGAGTTCTTTTACATGCCAGTAAATCTACTGACATGGAGCTGTCGTTTTTAAGTACACTTAAAAACCATCGGCCTGGGCCGGGTTTGAACCCGCGACTTGGGATCCGTAGGCCAGCTTCTGACATGGAGCTGTCGTTTTTAAGCACATTTAAAAACCATCAGTCTAGGCCGGATTTGAACCCGTGACCTTGGGATCAGTAGGCGTCTGACCAACTGAGCCACCCAGTTGCAGTTGCGGCTAATAGCCAATTATTAATTTCTATTTTCCCAATTTACAGTTCGTTTTCTAATGCTCACTGCTTGTTTTGAAAATGTAGGACATCATAGAATTTTCAAAAATTTCCCGCGGACGCCGGACAAATGGTTAAAATGTAGGGCATGCCCGAACGTCTGGTAACCCTATGCTATCACACTACAATAAAGTGAGGATCATACATAACCTAAAATTCACTCTTCAAACTCGATTAAAGCTTGTGTTGTTAGGAAGCTTATTAAATAAACGATGCAGTAAAGCTGTAGAAAAGCGGCCATGTACTGCTAGTGGCGGTGAGAGCATGGTCTAAGTGGAATATGGCTCCAACGCAAGATATACTCAACACTGTTAGGAAGTCGTAAGACTAAAATAATAACTAGCGATTTCTCCATATGCATTTTCATAACAGAAATACGCTGCGCACGTAGTGTTTGGGTTGACAAGATAACCTGCTTACTAATGTTTACAATGTTGCACCATTGGCGTTATCCACTTAGGCCACGCCTTTATCGCTTTTAGCAGAAGACTAGCCGCTATTCTGCAGGATAAACACGAAAGTATCGATTAAAAGTAAATCTGCCATATTTAGCCCCACCAGATGATGTGTAATAAAATTAATATTAATGAGATCACCTGGAACATTGCGTGGAGTTCGATTACAAGGTACAACTATGCATTCTTGTTCTGTGATTCTGTGTGTATTTGAGTTGCCTTGATGCATTCACGAGACACTGCCGTATGGATTACAGCATGCCGGTCAGAATCTACAGCCCACAGAAAACAAATCATCTACTTCGTGTTGGGAGCTTGGGAGCTGATGTCACAGATCGCACCAATGTCAGATGTTTCACCCTGGCACTTGTGGGAACTAATAGTGCAGGAGTGCAGTACACCCACAGGTTCTTTCTCACACCAATTGTACATGAGATAACGGAAATAGAAGTGTTACTTTTCACAGGTATGACACTACATTAGTACTGTTAGCCTAATGTGATTAAAAATTAGCTTTTCATTTGTCCCTCGCTGCAAAATCATATAGCCAGGCAAATTCACGTGGGTTTTGAGTTTGCTATTCTAAGTAATGCTTTCTTGGCTTATTTAATGGGTTCCCCGATAACGAAAGCTGCCCAAACTTCCGCAGACCAACCCAGTCAAAAATTTATAAAATGGCATTGAAACGGTATGTTACTCTAGAGTATTCCCCATAGTCGAAAAGCTCCCCAATATGGCATCAGAGAAATATATTGTTGACTTGGTCACCTGTAATAGAAGATTGTTTACATTACAGCTGGTCAAGGTAAGTAGAGTAGCTGGTAATGTTTGGGAACGTCATGTTGTTTTATCGTTTATAGCGCATCTCACCCTTAGAATACAGTACACGTTAAATGGAGCGCAGTGTTACAACATGTACTAGTTGCGAATCTTTCTCCGCGCGCGACCCCGAGGTGGCCTGAGTCCTGTACTTAGTCCTTTGGTCTCCCTCTGCGCCTTTGTCACTGTGCAGCCTAAATTTACAAATGACTCGTCTGTATAAATAATTGATTTCCCCTGATCCCTTAACCTTTTTATGTCTTTTATAATAGATATTTATGTCGCCGTCTGATGATATCGTCTCTTTCTATTAATATGCACTTGTTACCCCTTCTTTCATATTCGAACCCCAAATCATTTAAGAACCGACTAAGGGTGGCTCTAGAGAAATTTGGTAGGGTCTCATCCTGTGGTCTCATCACTGTTGAGATTAGCGCATTCAGCGCAACCTAGTGGCGATTCTGCTGACTGTCGGCGCATGCGCAGTAAGTAGCTTCGGCCGACAAGTGCTACGGGACTCTTTCTTAAGAAGAGCCGACAAAATTATATTCAGCTTGGGTGGAATACTTGCAAACAGTAAAGAATGAACAATTCGCCACACTCTACTTTGCACTATTAACCTAGCGGTTTTTCCCCGCCCTTTTTGCTTTATTTTTCGATGGCGTTCTTAGAGGTCCTTTTTAATCTCTACACTACTGCTTCTGAACACCCGATAACCTTAGCTGCTTCGTTTAGTGCCTTACTAACACTCAGTTTACTTCAAAAATAATCTAACACATTCACAATTATTTGGCGTCCCTTACATCTTAATTTACCAACATATCGTCTTCTCCTAGCTCCCCCCTCCATAACTACAAATAATTACGGAAAATATTAAATAACTAACGCAATAACAGCTCACATATTCCACACAGTTACACACACGACTTCTTCCGAACTAATATTAGTGCTTTTCCTTATACTATCTTCTGTGTCATGCCTGGTGTGAGAATATGCTGAATAGATGAATACCTTTTGTTTGCCTTACTCGAAAGAAAGAGGCTGTAGCCTTTTGGTTTATTTTAAAAACTTTCTCCAACCCTCTTCAACATTTGTTCCCGCTTGGTCCCCGATGTAAACTCAGTAACAAAAAAGTTTCACACTGCATAACTTGTGCAGTGCACAGATATAAAAATTTCCGAAAACATTTAATTTAAAAAATTGTAACACCTAACTGAGTAAACGTAGAGAATTCAAAGTGGGCAGGTAGTAGCACTATAGTTTACTCTGGCTAATAAAAAACTATAGACGTATTCTAGCAGTTAGTTTGTTAGTTAGTGCATGATGAGCACAGAAACAGCAAATACCGGACTTCTGTTGAAAAAAAAAACGTTTTCTGAAGAAATATGGGCCTACAGAAATGTATAATGACTCTAAAAAGTATATAACCTGATAGAGAAAAAAAAATTCTGCGTAGGATAATATGTTCAAACCAGAAATATATAACAACCCAACATTTACACCATGCTATTAGGAACCTGGCAACAGCGCGAGGGTAGAAAAGGATGAGGCTAATGGCAACTTGTATGCACTAGATAGAGACAGATGTATCCCATTTAACTCCATACTGTCATCTAAGGTATAGTATATAGCTTATGTACAGTTTGTTGTTTTTGAGCGATAAGGTGGATATATACAGTGATAGATTTTTGTGCACTATGTTGAGATTTTACTTTTTGGTTGGTTTTTAAATGTGTTAGAATACTAAGGGTTACATTGGCTCTTGTCCTGACGTGGAAGGCTCTGGCTCTGTCGGTGTTGTTGCTGGCCGATGCTTGCAATAAGTTGGATGTCTTGTAACAGGGCAGCGTAAGCTTTGGCGGCTGGCCTCTTTCAGATTGCGGTGCCAGAGGAACCCACATAAATGTGAGGCTAACTGTTGTGTTCCTTGGTATCTGCCGCAAAGTCTTCTATTTAACATTAATGAATTAAATATTACTATAAAAATAGAGATATAATTGAGTGCATATGCTAATCAACGAAATTGTTGGAATAGATGGCATTAAGAGATTAAATATGAATTACAACAAACTGAAATGAGAGGGTCTGATAAGCGTTATATGAGTGGGAAAATGAGGGAGTAATAGAACGGGTTCCACGGTCAGAACTGGCCAATTTTAGACATTACCTTCCTCATCAACATGTAGTAAAAGGGAACAGTATTACAAAAATTAGACCTGTGTTTGACGCTTCTGCAAAAATGGCAGGAAAGTCTTCATTAAATGAGTGCCTGGAAAAGGACAATCTAATTGAATGCATACCGAAGATCCTATTACAGTTCCGACTGAGATCTCTATGTGTCGCCGCAGATATAAGCAGAGCTTTTCTACAGATAAGCCTTCACAAGTCAGATAGTGATTTCCTTCGTTTTCTTTGGTTTAACAGTGTAGAGAAAATGCAGGTTTATTGTCATTGTAGAGTTGCATTTGGTGTGACATGTAGTCCTTTTCTGCCAGGGGCTGTGATTAATCACCTTTTAATCAGCAAATTACAGCAAATTAAGAATGATGTTGCTGTTGTTTCAAGTGCTACTGTAAATTAAACTTATGAATGGTTTTTATGTTGATAATTGTGTCACTAGCATTGACAACATTCAGGAACTTCATACATTTATGAAGGAAGCATCAGATGTGATGAAAGAAAAGAAATTCAATTTAAGAGGTTAGGAGCATGCTGTGTATAATTCAGGTTCTAGAATTTCTCACACAACTAATGTTTTAGGGCTGCATTGGAATAGAAAGGAGGATACTTTACAAATATCTTTAGAAAGCCTGCAGTTTGACACATCTAAGCCAGTTACAAAGAGGACAGTGCTTTCTATGTTAAATGGGGTGTATGATCCCATAGGATTTACTTGTCCTGTACCTTTATGTCCTAAACATTTGCTACGATCAACTTGGAAGAAGAGGGAAGGCTGGAACACTGAAGTAAGTAAAGAAATCAAGAGTGTTTCTGAAATGGGTCAGCAAACTTATAATTTTAGCAAAGATTAAAATACCCAGGTGGGTAGGGGTAAGCAAAGAAACAAAGTTGAGTTTAAACACATTCTGCGATGCAAGCCAGTTTGTGTATGCCGCTGTGGTGTATATTTGCTGTGACACAGTTAATAGAGTATCTGTGCAGCTAGTTCAAGCTAAGGCAAGGGTATCTCCTTCAGAGAAGATGACAATTCAATGTCTACGATTTGAAGGGATACCAGAGTCTGGAGTTATTGGCAGCTACTATTGGAGCACAACTGCATAATTCAGTAATGAAAGATCTTGGAATGGAAAGCATTGAAGAATTTCTTTGGAGTGACTCATCTACAGTACTTTGTTGGTTCATTGAGAGAAATAACGGTTAACATTTGCTGGAAATCGGGTGGCAGAGATAAGAAAGCTGACTTCTGGTAATCAATGGAGATATGTTCCTGGTGAAAATAATCCAGCAAACTTATCTTCTTAAGGATGTGGAGCAAAACAGCTTTGGGAATCCCAATGGTGGGAGGGTCCTAAGTGGTTGAAAGAACCACCAGAATGGTGGTCACAAGCCTCAAATGCAGTTGATGAAACAGAAATTGAGAAGGAATAGAAAAAATGTGTAAAATCGTCAATGCTAGCCATGGGAAAACTGACTCAAGATTGGTTGTATAGATACTTCTCCAGTTTCACCAAGATTCACCGTTTAGTAGGATGGATGTGCCTATTCATTTATAACTGCTGTCATCCAAGTGCTCAGAAGTCAGGGGAACTCACAATTGAGAAATTGAAATCTGTAGAAATGTATGTTGTTAAGACAGTGCAACAAGAGTCATTTAATGGCATTAAAGATGAGAAGATACATATCATCATTATGTCCATTTGAAGACAAAGATGGAATCATGCGAATTAGAACCAAAACAACTGAACGCAAAGATGTGAAAGATTTTAGCTATCCTATGATTTTACCAGCAAAGCATCCCCTGGTAATTTTGTTCATTCAAGATGAGCACAAGAGAAACAGCCATGTAGGTGTGCAAGGATTATTGTCATTACTGCAAGAGCGTTACTGGTTACTTGGAAAACAAAAGTCCATAAAGGCAGCTATTTCAAAATGCATTGTTTGTCAAAGATACGCAGCTCATAAATTAGAAACAATGCCCGCATCACTACCTGTTCATCAAGTGAGAGATGCTGCGGCATTTGAAGTGGTAGGTGTTGACTTAGCTGGACTACTGTATTTGAGAAACAAGGAAAAGGCCTGGACATCTTTGTATACATATGCAGTGTATCATGCAGTGCACTTGGGGCTCGTTACTGGGTTATCGATGGATAAGTTAATCCAGACACTTCGTCGTTATACAGCTCGACGAGGCAGGCCATCAATAATTTTTGGAGATAACGGTACAAACTTCGTAGGAGCAGATAATGCATTTAAAAGAGTTTACTTTAACAAGATCGAGTGCTTCAGTTCAACACAAAGAATTCAATGGAAATTTAATCCGCCTAGTGCTGCATGGTGGGAGAGACTGATACGAGTCTTAAAAGAAACACTCGGAAAAATTCTTGTAAAAGCTAAGTTAGATTACAAAGAGATGTCCACAGTCCTCTGCGACTGTGAAGCTGTAATAAATTCTCGTCCTTTGACTTATCTGTCCAGTGATTCTGATGATCTAGCAACCTTAACACCATCCATGTTCTTACAAGAAATTAAAGAAGTGGGGGTGCCCGATATTGATGAAATAGATTCTACTAACCTTTGTGCTAGTATCTCTTGCAGACAAAAACTGAGAGAAGCAGTTAGAGAAAGATTCCAAAGAGAGTACTTGGGACAGCTGCAGCTTAAGAGTACCAGAATGAAAAGTCGACAGATAAAGGTGGGAGAAATTGTACTCGGAAGCGACAACATGAAGCGTCTAGAGTTGCGTTTGGCTAAAGTAGAGGAACTGATACCTGGACGTGATGGTGAAGTTCAACTGGTACGTTTGAAGACATCAGCTGGAATACTTCTATGACCAGCTCAACGACTCTATCATTTGGAGGGTATTGTAGGAGAAGAAAGTGCTCTAAATGAATAGCCGGTGAAGGATGCTCAAGAGAGGGCTGAGAGAGAAGAGCAAAACCAAAACACATACCTCCCGAAGCAACAGCCCGAGGACGAAGTATAAAAATTCCAAAAAGATTAAATTTGTTAAATGTGTAACCTTACCACTATGAATTGTATCTGTTATATTTATTGTCAATTAATGTAAATGTTAAGGCACAATTATGCATAAAATTGGTTAAGTTAATATAGTGCCTTCTGTTAACTTAAGGTGGGAGAATGTTATAATTACATTTGAAATGATAACTAGTGAGCTTTGTTTTAGCAATTGGCTGCATTGCTTTTTGTTTATAGAAGAAGAAAAAGTTTGTTCAGAAGCATTTGCTAATAAAGGCCTATTTCCAACACTTAGTTTGTAGTGCAGGTACTGGGAGAGCAAAAAACCTCTGAAGTGGCTGTGTGGTGTTTCGCCCTTCTGCATCTGTGACACTTGTTGCAATCTGCTGCTATCATAGAAAGGTGTGGATGAAATCATACAATATTTTTAAAACTACTTTTGAAGGCTTTACTTGCCAACTTTATGAAAGGAGATGTTGGAACTGGCCACCAACGTTGTCCATACATTTTTGGCACCTCTTTAGGAAACCATCCATCACTCACCATAGTTTACGTTGAGAAATGCTCAATTCCTGGTGGATATTTTTTTTTAATTCTTCCAGGGTGTGTGGGTTTGTCTTGTACACTTTAAATTATCCCAGTGATAGGTATCTCAGGGGTTAGGGGCCAGGGGGGCCACAAATCTCTACTAATAATTCTGTCCTGAAATACACTTTCAATTGTTGTCATCAAAAAATTGGGTGTTTGAGCTGTTGCTGAGTCTTTTGAAAAAAGGTAATATCATGCTCTTTGTCTGTTAATTCTAAAAAAAAAGGGGGGGGGGGGCAAAATTGTATTCACATATGTATAGGCATCAACTGTTGACTGGAAATGATCTCTCCTAATGACACACCATACACCAATTTTTTCATCGTGAAGGGATACTTCATGAACAATATTAGGTTTCTCAGAGCTTCAATAATGATTATTTTGCATAAATACATATCCATGAAGGTGCAACTAAGCCTTGTCCATGAAAAATATTAAAGGTGGGTTTATTTGGCCACTGTATACACTATTGAGAGTCCACTCACAAAATGTGCACCTAATTACAGCTTCACCTGGTTGAAGAGCATGTGCCACAGTTATTTTATATGGTTTTAACTTCAGCAATTGAGTAGTCGTTCGCACAGAGCCTTAAAGAACTGCCAATCTATTGTGTAAGATGCCTAAGCCATTTTTGGAGGGAGCTCTCCAAAGATGACCGATGTCGTCTAATCTTTCTTTGGTAAGAACTGTATGCCATTTTTCAGATTTCTTAGCCTGGAACTTTTGCAGCTGGAAGTCTTTCTGCAAATTGTACTTCCAGTTGACGAACATACAAATCATAAATACATCCTGTGCAGTAGAGAACATATGCTGAGCCATAATACACTTGGTGGCTAAGGACAGGACAAAATAATAAGTCACATGTAATAACTGAACCACACCATATCACTGTCAGCTCAATACAGCAGAACAAACCCACATCAGCAGGGTGAACTTGTTTACAGCAGCACTGCATTATCATGTTTCCACATGTGCAGTGGAAAAACACAACACAGGAGGTTTTTTTTTTTTTTTGCTCTCCCATTATGTTGTAATAACATACTCATTTTGCCTTTATCTCAAGTTTACATTTTGCTAAAATACTTTTCTTTTGTTCATTCCACTTACCATGACCACCTAGGATAATCCCTAAGTAATCTAATTTTCTCATTATCACTATCTTTTTACCTTCTGGACCCCAATTTACATCTCTTTTTAACTTATGACCCATTTTGGAAACTAAAATTCCATAGTAAATCCGGCCTAACAAACTCATTTAATATCAATACCAGTAATGTATTAGTCTGTGCAGCACGTAGAGAAAAAGCCCGCCTGGGTAGCGTGATGGTTAGCGTGTGTGCCTCACGTACAAGAGGTCGCGAGTTTGAATCTCGCTTAGGGTAAGTTATCCGGGTAAGGTTTTTTCCAAGGTTTTCCCTTATCCTGAGAAGACGAATGTTGGGTAACTTAAAGCTCCATGGACCTCGGGCTCATTTGAGCATCATTTCACCCATTTTCATTCATTCACCATCCGATATGACATTAGGTTGGAGGACGTTAATAAAAAAAAAAAAAAAAAAGAACCCTAGAGAAACGTGTGTCACATTGCATGCTGTCAGGATTGGGAGATATCATTTGTTGGTTGTGTGTTACATCAAATTAACTATAAGTTCTGCTGAAATAACTTCAATTTAAAAGAATGGCTCTAATTTTCATGTTTTAGGAGTTTACAGTCAAGCATAGCACTTATTAAATGTAACAATAGAAAATTATAAACATTTAGAAAATTAAACACTTGAAGACCTGTGAAGCATTAAGATCAGAAGAAACTACAGTTCAAAAGTATTGGAAAGCACGAATGCTAATGGCTTCATTGCCAGATGCAAGGCACTAGAAAACAACAACAACAACAGAAAATTAAACACCTGTGTGTCTACATTAATGAGATTTGCAATCCTCATCACTAGGGAACAGATTTTTAGGTAAATATATTTTTTCCTGTTTGTGTTTACAAGTGTGAAACTAAGCATGAATATTGAATATACTGCCACTATCACAAATACAAAGTTTTATATCACATAAAAATGCATAATTTTGGAATAAAAATACGTAATTAAATATTTTGCACAATTTAGTTGTTGTTGTTGTTTTCTAGTGCCTTGCATCTGGCAATGAAGCCATTAGCATTCGTGCTTTCCAATACTTTTGAACTGTAGTGCACAATTTAGTTATTAGTGCATATTTTATGCATTTTACTAATATACTATACCGAGCTTTGTTTCTCCTCTTATTGTGTGTGGCAAAAACAACATGACTTTGTTTTTGAGAGGAGAAGCTCTGCTTATGTAACCTTAGATTAGATTACGTGCTGTCAACAGCTTGCTGCAATATAAACACATACACGCAACTCACAAGAAAGAAGTTTCAGATATCAGAGTATTGCACCATGTACTTTAACTCAACACAATTACAGTTCGAGTTATTCTTGTTCCTTCAGTTCAGTTCAGAAGTGCCAGGCAATGCTTAATATGCGTGTCGAGTGATTTGTGTGCCGTTACCAAAATGCCGAAGGTAAAAGATAGTGTAGGTTTTTGGTTGCAGCAGTACACCAAAGAATTCTCAGATACATTCAGCACAGATGGAAAAATTCTATACTGTCAGCCTTGTGGAAAGTCTATAACAGCTGATCAATACTCCCAAGTAACGCAGCATTTATCTGGCAACAAGCATGTCTTGGTGGCTTCACGTTCTTCTATGAAACAGGTGCTTTTAAGTGAAGTATGACCCTCCAGCTCATGTTCTGGACCTTCCAAGTGTCATGAATTTTATTCAGGTTTACATCAAACTTTTGTTTTGGCAGATATTCCTCTACATAAAGTGGACAATCCACAACTTAAAGCTTTTCTTGTGAAGTACAAGAACTTTGATCCTCCAGATGAATCTACTTTAAGGAAACACTACCTCCCAAAGTGTCACAAAGAACATTACGAAAAATCAGGGCTGTGTGCGAAAATGAGAAAATATGGGTATATATAGATGAAACACAAGACTCAACAGGAAGAAAAATAGGAAATGTAGTGGTCAGGGTTCTTAAAATTAACAAAACAGTTTCTAATAGTGCATTTTTACTAGCTTGCAAAGAAATGATGGCAGCAAATCACATTAATATTGCTAGGCTCTTCAATGAAAGTATGCACATATGTCCAAATGGTATTAAGTATGATAAAGTGCTTATTTTCCTGACCAATGCAGCATCTTACATGAAGAAGGCCGCAGAAGCACTTAGCGTCAGCTATCCAAAAATGATACATGTGACTTGTATTGTGCATGCACTACATAGGGTGTGCGAAACTGTTCAGTCACTGTATCCCAATGTGGACAAATTGGTGTCCAATGGAAAAAAGGTGTCCGTTAAAGCCCCTGAGAGAGTTGATCTCTTTAGAAACAAAAATCCCAATGCTCCATTACCACCAACACCACTTGGCTTTCAGCAGTGGTATACTATGTGGAACATTTTGATAGCTTTAAATCAGTTGAGGATGGACTGGACAAAGATGATGCTTCATATAAAATCTGCTAAGTGACAGTTTTTTAAGAAATGATGTGGCACATATTGCTGCTAATTTGAGTTTCTGGTGCGATTCCATTAAAAAACTAGAGGCAACAACTAATCTCTTGATAGAAAGTGTTAAAGAAATCATTAATGTGGAAACGAAAATCAACTCACTCGAAGGCTTAAAAATGCAAACTTTAAAAAGCAAGTTCACTTTTTGAAAAAAATACAGGGTTTCAAATTATGAGACAAGTTGCCCAAGTTCTAGAAGGCCATCAAGTAGACATTGAGAGTGTAAGTACTAGTGACGTGCCTCTTATGAGATATGCAAGAGTGACATCATGTGATATAGAACGATCATTCTTCTAATACCGGGCAGTGCTCTGTGACAATCAGCAGAGGTTTTTAATGGACAGTTTAGGGAAGGCATGTGTTGTGCACTGTAGCTCCAAGGAATTTTTAACAATGGACATGTGACAGAAATAATCCTTCACTGATGAGTTATCAAAAACAGTTCTTTTTTATTACAAATTTTTCTGTTATGTAAAATGAAAGAAAATATTTGTTTTAGTAAATATTTTGAACTTTTTAACAAATATTTTCTTGATTTTTAATGCACAAAAAATAAATAAATTTTAATTTTTTAGCATCTAAAATTCCGTTCTCTAGTCATCACTGACATGTAATGCAGCAACTCTTATGAATGACTCCGAGCTGTTGTTGCCAGTATTTATCTTCAAACTGTAGACAACATTATCAAAGTGATGGTCCAGTTGCTGCAACTTCTGTTCCTCCATGTCTTCTTCTTTCTTGATTGTTGGTTATTTTAACACACCTGTGCCACTCATGGACATCTGTTGAATGGCGACTCAGCCCCTATGTGTCTGATGTGCACCGTCCAACTCTCTGTGTCACACGTTTTCCTAGATTGTCCACGTTACGCTCAAGAGTGCCAGTCCCTTGGTCTGGGTGTTATGCTGCATTCTGTTTTGGGCATGCGGTTTGTTGCAGACATTGGATTCACAACGCATGTTTTACTTGTGTTTTAACTTTGGTAGATTTTAGCCTGTTAGGCAATGATGTGTTTTAACATTAATACTGTTTTGCCCTCTTTAGCATTACACATATTGACTGTTTTAACTTTCTCTTTTTTGGCATTTTACACTTTTTAACTTTGACGTTTTTAGCCTTTTAATCTACTTACATTTCACTTTTTAGCTTTGAACTTCTAAGTTTGTGAGCTTTCATGGTTTTTATGTTATGACTTCAGGCCCAAATGACCTAGTTGTCAACAGCCCTTAAATGTTAATCACTCTTCTTCTTTCTCTGACTATCCTCCCTGTATGGAGGACTTACAAGCCTGTGAAGACCTGGAAGCAGGTGGTCATTCCAGCACCATGTACAAGAGTGAGGAAAAAGATGATATAAAATGCAGGTGAAATGGATGAATGGAAGGGATGGAAGTTGGTGTAATGAGTGACAGGGGAAACTGGAAAACCCGGAGTAAACCTGCCCAGATGCTGCTTCGTCCACCATGAATACTGCATGCAGGTCCCTGGGATCAAACCCCGACCATCTTGCTGATAGGTGAATGGTCTAACTGTTCAGCCATGACAACACCTCTCTTTCTCCTTGACTACATGACTAATGTAAGACTGCCATGAAATTACAAAATAACACTTGTTTTAGATTTATGAAGTTAACTTGATGTGGTAACATTTCTGCTTCCCTCTTCATTTGCTGTACATATTAGTGCTATGTTTGGTTCAATTTATATGTCTGTGAGCAATTGTGTTTTAAATTTAAAAAGAAAAATCTAAAAGCAGATTGCGATTGACAGATGAAATCCTACATGCTCTGTTGTACATCAGTATTTGTAAATTAACGTTAGATGTATGCAAAACCGTAATGCCCCAGATGAAGTAAAGAATAAATGAATGAAAATATATGTAGAAACCCTTTATGTATATGAGTTGAGCATATGTAAATTTAAATCCCCTCCTTGAAACCTTGTGTTATGTACATGCATTCTCTAACATCACCATTTGTGCAATCGTGATGGGCAATATGCAGACTCCTGCACCAAACCATTCACGAATATACTCGGATTGTGTTCCATTAGCTTGTGAAATACATTTAATAAAATTTTTTTTTGTTTGCCACTAACAGCTTTCACTCAGTATGTTTTTGGTAACTTTCAGTACTAATTTTTTACCTGTCATGTTATCAACTCACAAGTTAGCTACCATATTCCTTACTGGCAGACTCTGTTCACGTGTTCACAATTTATAAAATCTGATGTTACACTCATGTGCCTTTCTTTACTCATATTATTCCTGTATCTTCTTCATGTAAGTTGAGACAAACATTTGCAGACATTATTGCTAGTATTCTTGTAGGTACAAGGGGAATATGGGACAAAATCCAGTAGTTGGATGGCTGTCTTATTTTAGGGTTGTAATAAAGACACACCTGCTAATAGATCTGTAGAAGAAGATAATTATAAATATGAATAGTAAAGGATAAAAAATGGTATAATATAAAAATGTTTGATAAAGTGTACTAATGCACAGAATTATTATACAATTTGGGAATGGTAGCTAACCATTTTAGAATTATTTATTTATTTAATTTGGTGTACTTAGTGTACAGATGACAGTGTAAAATGCAAAAGAATCATGCATAATTTGTAAACCAATGGCTTCTAAAACACTTTAATTAAATTCAGAATGTCGGAACAAATTAACAGTAAATTTAGTCATCACTCCATGAGCACCAAAAAGTAGAGCAATCACTTCCCAATTTAAAAATTTTGTATTTGTCTCTTAAATAAGAAATGCAAGGCTCATAATGTAGTTTTTTTCTCCCTTATCAACTTCATTAATTTTGTCTACATTTTACTTTCTCTGCTAAGTATAGTAAATACTTAGCATTATTAGTATTATAGTATTCTACCCAAAAATTTGATGTCAAGGTTTTACCAGAAATATGTTTTGAGGCCCTTTAAATAAAAAAAATTACAAGCATTTTTAGAAAAAGTTCCATGTGTGGGTGTGTGTCAGTCTGTGGACATCATAACTCAGGAACGAAAAGTTGTTTAAAAATCAAATTTGGTATTTAAGTGTAATATATTTCAAGCATGTGACAAAGATTTTGAAGAAAATTCCTCCGCTCTAAACTACCCTTTACATGGAATTTTTTTTTGAAAATTTTGATTTTCTCAAAAATGGCTCTTAACAGTTTTGATTAAAATGCCATATGTTTAAGGTATTTTTATGGAAAATGAAATGCAAGTTTTCAAATTTTCTGGCTGTAGTCTATTTAGTCCTGTTTACCATTGATGACTTTTGGCATAACTGGTAAATCATAAGAGATAGACCAAATCTTACTATACAAAACATGCAGATCTCTTTAAAATACACAACTTATGTCCAAATAAATTCTTTTGTGTAGCGAACCATTTCAGAGATATTCCTTGTTATTTATGTGAGTTTTGCAATACTTATACTTTTCTCAAATGGAAGGTTGCTATTCAGCTTTTTAAAAAGCTTTAAAAGATTTAACTATAGCTTAAAGCCTAGTGCATTCCCACATTCCCTTTGCACATAAACAAGGAAATAAGCAATAAGATGATTTCTGCAAATGTTTATCTCAACTAATGTGAGGAAGATAGAGGAACAAGAGATTCTAGGAATGGTTAGGTAACAAGAGTAGAGAAAGTGATGTGAGTGCAACACATCAGATTTTTTAAAATTGGATTCTAGGGTCAAGTGTTATTCCCCTGTTTTTGCTGCCTGTCAATGACAATTATGTCTATTCTTTCATAAGAATAAGGTTAGAAAATCTGTTGTCAGTGTAAATATTACCATTTTGAAAACAGCACAATGTATACATTTCAATAAATTGTAATTGATTATTCCTGAATAAAAAAATCTTACCAACATATCCACAAACTAGTATTATCTTCTAGACTTAAGCAAAATAGAAATGTGGGTATATATATCACCAAGTAATCATTATCTAATATCTTTAAACGAGCAATTCTTGTATATATGTATGTATATATGTTCCATGTGTTTCTGACATGGCTCTTAACGATTTGCATAAAAAAATTACAATATGATTATCCAGGTTTGTGGGCCATGGTCTAGTGGAAGATCTGCTTCCAGATGTTTCATTTGAAGCTGTGTTGAACATCCCCATTGGTGTAACCTTAGTACTCTCCTAGTCTTGGCGACAACTGATACGGAGCCATTTGGTTTCACAGGTTTTATATGCTTAGCATGTGTGGGCTATGACTAAGTATGCCTAAGCATATTGTGACTTTTGGTGGGTGTAAAGTAAAGAAGACAGATGTAGTCGAGATAAAGAAACACTTTTATTTCCGTAAACAGTAACTTTGTACACTCATTGCAACAGCAAGAAAGTTTTTTTTTCGATTCACCAACAGCACGGCTCCGAATTTGTAACACAAAACTGTCCCTTCTCACACTTTACCGCTATTTATATCTCCCAGGCCTATTCTGGAAACTTCAGGAAAGTTCAGTTATTATTGCGGTGAAATACAAAGCAGAAAATTCCAGAAGTCTCTAT
>CM060974.1:56000338-56167838 GCA_030765045.1 Tenodera sinensis | reverse complement strand
GTTGAAGTTCATATCCCCTGTGTACCATTAATTTTATTTAAATTTGAGATCAGACAGCATGTGTGAAGTGGGAGAGAACAATGAAGATGAAATCATTTGATTGTGATATTTGGAAGGTGTGATTGTCACTTTTAATGTAGAATATTGTATGCCTTCTTCAAGTTAAGTAAATATTCCTTATGCTATAAACCAACATATTGTGTCCTACATTTGCAGAAAGTTAGTTCAAAACCTTCCTAATTTAGTACCAAAATTATTTAGTGATTGGTAAGTTTTTGTTTGAGTTATGGAAAATCTAATAAAGCACTAAATATCTCAGAAACACAATTTTGAAGGATACCCCCTTATTCCACTAAGCCCTTCAATTGTATGTTGAGTGAGTAAACTCCAAAATCTGTTGACAGATCACCATGGAAATTAAAACATCTAAGTGTTTTTACATGGAGAAGGTTTTTATGCAATCCATTTTACCACACAATGTATTACATTCACATGGATTTCTCTACTCCCTTTCCTTTAACGTAACACATTCATATGTCCTTCTCTACTCCCTCGTTTACAAACAATCCATACATTTGAAATATAAGTGCAATGTATAACATTAATATGGATATTTCTACTCAATTTTCTTTTACTAAACACAATCACATTTCTTTCACCACTCCCTCTTCAATGAACAATTCATACAATTTTCTATATGATTGAAACAGAAATGTGTATCACATTCACAGTGTTTTATCTACTAGCTTTTCTTCCTGTAGTATTTGTTATTGTTCAACAGTGCTTTTGCTTAGTGTCATTCCGATGTTTTAGTAAAAAACAAAGAAGTAGTTAAGTAAAGTTGTCACTATTGATGCCAGGAGTGCGATGAAAACTACAATATGGAACAGTTGATGAAACAAATGTTAGTCAAGATGCACATAATGGGAAATGAAATTAATTCCTGAATGTAGCAGATGGAAACAAATATGGATACCAAATTGAAAAGTTAAAAATTGGAGAATTTATACAGCATATGGGCTACAGTTAAGAAATGAACAACAAGAAATAATAATAATAGGATTGTTTAACTATAATTGGCAATATGAAACAATATAAACATAAGAGAAATGCACCAAATAAAAATAAATACAAAGAAATTGAGTCACTTTAAGAAGTAGTCCGTTATCTTGGCCTGATTTTTTGTGGACTGCAGCTGCCACAGTGTGAAGGGTACAATTTGACTATTATTTCCTCAGAAATGTTATGATGCATCACAAAATGTTTGTATTTTCCACCCTGAATCTTGTTGTTGTTGTTGTTAGCTAATGCTGGATTTCTGACAATGAAGTCATTAATCCTCTTGCTCTCCAATATTTTTCACTGATATTGAAGAGAGCAATAGCAGTAATAGTAACCGCTTTTTAGAGAGCACCATATTTTTATGTTTTGGCGGTCACATCGCTCTCTCACAACCCCCAGAATGTCTGGAGGACCACACCTGTTGTTGGTTTACGGGTCTCACTGACCTGACCGGGAGAATTATCAAAATAAATTCACCGACCATATCCTCTGATCACCAATCAGAGGACGTATTACATGCCATGACAGGTCAGCATGTTAGGGGTTAAGATTTTATAGAGAAATGGAGAGGTTGGAAAAATAAAGACTCCCTAGCCCTCGGGAACCCTAATAGCATCGGGGTCGGAAGAGAACAAGAGATGACCAAGGTAAGGTCAGATAGAAAAGTTACAGTGACGAGTAAAACACCAGTAAGTGGAAGTAATGTTCTGCTCAGCTTGGGTACCTTGTGGTCGCTATTCACATATCCCCTAGACGGAGACCCCTGAGTCACCACCCTGAATGTGGGTCTACTTATTTGTAGAAACACCTAACACACATGCACTTTCTTCAGTTTTTACTGCCGTAGCTACAGTTGTATTTAAGGTAGATGGAGCAATCCCTAATTTCATAGCAATTTCTGTGTGTCTCATGCTGCCACTTTCCTTCACTACATTCAACATGCGTAATTTTTCAGCAATCATAATGCATGCCCTTTACTTCTCATCCACATTCACTAACACAGCTGAACCACAGAGCACAAATGACTGAAGCAAGTACGGTTTGGTGTTTCACAATTTTGCTCCAAAATAGCTCCAAGGTTGCTCTCACTTCTGCATTGAAGGATGTTTTCCCAGAAATGTACTACCTGACACTCATGAGGCACATCAGAAAGAATGTGAATGCTAAGTTGTTAATGAGAGCTTACCGCACACAAACAGCGACACAGTATATGTACACTTTATTCAGAACCAATCATGTCTTCAGGAAAACAATGTCTCATATATTGGTAGGCATGAGAGATCATCCTTTTTGTTGCATTACTGACTGTACGTGAAGGTTAAGTCACTAATATTTTGCTATTCTAGTAAACAAATAAGTGATCGGAGCACTCTGATAACTGAGGACAGTACACCTGAATGCTTTGCCAAGTAGTACAGTATGAGTATAAGCTTCAGATTTGAATAGTTCTTGAGATTTTAAAAAAGGAAATATCATAAACAGATAAATGGTGTATTTTGCTCTCGGGGATGTAAGCTATGATTGTATCAGCGTAAAAACTGTATAAATGAAATAATTTGCAGTAATATGCTATAGGATTTTGCTGGGAGCACTGAAAAAAGGAGTGTAAATGTAAAAAAACGTATAAGTGTGAAACGTATAAAAGAAGTTTTACTGTCTTTGGTTTTCTTCCTCAGAGTGATTCAGTCAGGAACCAGTCATGGCATTTACTGTGGTCACATGCTTAGAGTGTCTGTGTGTATTTAAAGTGGCTTGCTTATTTTGGCAGCAGTTTAGACTATTTTTGTAGATAATCCTCAGTTCCCAGTTTACAAAATCTCCCAGTCGACCTTAATGCTCTTGACAAGCCTCCTGTCGATATAGACCCTACCATCAAGCCATCTGCATAAACTTGGAATTTCTCTATTTCCTGTTGTTCTATACACATTCGTTTTACTAATTTCCTCTGAAATATCATCAATAAATAGATTGATATATCTTGTTTTTATTCCTGGTTTGCTATAATCATTTTCCAACTTGCTTGGTTCCTTTGTAGTTTCAGCCATAGTGCCTCTCTATTAATGGTATCACAAGTTTTTCTTAAGTCTACAAAACCTGTATAAACTCTTCCCCTCCTGCTCGCTAGACTTTTCTGCACAATTGTCTTTATAGCATAAATATCAACTGTCCTGTCTTTCTTAAATCCTGACTGGAATTCTGATACTATCTCTTTCAGTCCAATCTTGTAATCTTGTAGCGGATGCTTTTAGTATCCTCTATAATTAACTGGAGATTCACCTCCCCTTGCCCTTGTAAATTGTTGCTACACAGTCACGCTTTAGAGATCTGGGAACCTGCCTACATCATATACACAGGCTGGAAGGGAAGTCATTACATTCCTTCTAATACGTGCTTCATAGAAGCATTACAAATAAAAACGTCTAATGGCATTTTTGTTCTTTGATCAGCTGATTTTGAAAAAATACATGGTTTTTAACCCAACTTGGATGCATAATTCCACAGGAATGTGTGCAGATAACAGTTTGTTATTTGTAAGATGCGTAGAGTAACTTATTTCTGACATTGCTTCAGTTGTAATTATGCGATATCACACAGAGTTTCAAAATAATTAATCAATACAGTGTGTAGGCTTCGGCGGCCGGTGTCCATTGTATCTGAGTCTTCTGGGGAAGGCCACTTCTTCTTTATAATGAATGTTGATGTCCCCCCCCCCCCGTGCTCCTCCATGTTGGGCTTCTTCAGGTTTCACTCCGTAACGGCACCTACAAAACTGTGCTGACCAAAGAGAGAGACCAAGCGGGCGCCAGAGTATAAATAAGGAAATGCCCACTTGGTCTCTCTGGTCAGCACAGCTTTGTAGGTGCCGTCTTGGAGTGAAACCTGAAGGAGCCCAACATAGGGGGGCAAAACATCGACATTCATTATGAAGAAGATGCAGCCTTCTCCAGAAGACTCGGATACGAAATAATTAATCACTTAAAAGATGTGAAGGAATTCTCCAAGCAGCTTTTTCACACGTGTAGTAATTCGACAACGTTGCATTGAGGTTGGTCAGGGAGGGAGCTGAGCTGGTTTCTGATGTAAACAGGTCTGCTACTTCTGCTTTCGCTTTAATGTTTTGGGAGCTAACGCTTGTGATTGGCCTACACTTGCACAGTAAACACAGAAGGACAAGGCAGGGTATTTGTTTATGTTCTCAAGAAGCACCATTACTGTGTTTATGTACTGAGCTAGGGAAAGTGACACCCACACAGTCTGCAGCGTTGCCAGCTTGTTTTCAAGAAAACTAAAATATCTCTGTAGGAAATAGTCAGAGACAAAAACGTAAGATACGTATAATTCAGTTTTTGAGAGATAAAATCAGGACTGAAAAATTCAATACCATAGGGATTTGAACCACAGATCTTCTGCTTTATGTGTGGCTGCTCTAACCACTGAGCTACCATGGCAACTTGCCAGTATGACATTAAATTCCCCAACCGAGTTGTATTTCCCCAGTAGACTGCTAGGGAATCTCACATCTGAGATAAGTAACCCAAGGACGGCTTATAAGTGCTTTATGTCCCAGGTTTAAATAACGTTTAGATCACACTTCAAGTCTAGTAATTCCACTTCTCACTAGTTTTCCCCCACAGACCTACATTTGAGCTCAGAAGTCTTAAAAATGTTCCCTATACTGACCCTTCTTCTCCTATCTAGTTGGTCTTGCATGGCTTTGCTTGTGGAGCTTGTACACACCTTTCCCTATGATGGCTTTAATTTTACTTTCTCTACTGGTAAGTACGGGAAGTATTTTATTCCACCCAAAAATTCGATGTCGAGATTTCACCGGAAATATATGTTTTGAGACCCCCTGAATCCAAAAAAAGCATTTTTAGAAAAAGGTCTGTGTGTGTGTCTGTGTGTCAGTCTGTTCGTCTGTCTGTCTGTCAGTCAGTCTGCGGACGGCATAACTCAAAACTGAAAAGTCGGTTAAAAACCATAATTGGTATTTAAGTTTAATGTCTTTCAAGGGTGCAACACGAAGATTTTGAAGAAAATAGCCCCACCCTAAACTACCCTTTACATGGAACATTTTTAAAAAATGTTGATGTTCTTGAAAATGGCTCTAACGATTTTAATTAAAATATCATATGTTTGAGATATTTTTATGTCAAATGAAATGTATATCTTGAATTTTCTGGCTACAGCTCCTGTAGTCGTATTTACTCTGGAAGACTTGCATAACTGGTAAACCGTTAGAGATAGACCAAATCATGCTATACAAAAAATGTGGATCTTGCTAAAATACACAGTTTATGTCTCAATGAATATTTTTGTACGGTTAACCATTTCGGAGATATTTCTTGTTATGTGTGAGTTTTGGAAAACTTAAAACTTTCGTGAAATGGATCATCGTTGTTCATTTTTTTATATGGTAAGTGTGCAAAGAGAAGAGAATCTCAAAGCTTTAAAAGATATGACTATTGCTCAAAGCTTTCTGTATTCTAACTTCCCTCTTGCACCTACAAGGAAATAAGCAATAAGATAATTTGTACAAATGTTTATCTCAACCAACACAAAGAAGATATAGGAATAAGAATTTGTACAAATAGTTTGTACAAGAGTAGAGAAAGTCATGTGAGTGCAGCACATCAGATTTCTTTACTTGCATTATATTCTCACCTGCTATTGACATAACATTTAAACTTTGATTTTTGCACACATCTAGTACTGTTATAGTGACCATTGCTGACTGCCTCAATCCAGCCCCTGTCCTTATGGCAGTCTTCATGAGTTTTCCTCATTAAATTGGTTTTAATGGTGATGCCAACAGCTGTTCCCTCTACTTATGTGTCTCTCCTATCCCTCCTCCATATGTTGTTACTTCTCTGAGTCAGTCTTACATAATCTCTTGTTTCTTGTCTATGTGACTCCCTTCTCTCCTCTCCTTTGCTTCTCATGTTTTCCTCTGCCACTGCATGTGGCAAAGTATGTGTCATAATTTGCTGATCAATATCATGTTTAATCTTGTTTATCCACAGTGTCATGGGCCGTAATGACCTAGCCGTCGACAGATCTCTAAACCCTACTCACTCACTCACTCACTATCCAGTGTCAGTTCTCTAACACAGGGTCTCTCAAAGCTTAAAATCACACCAGGTGCAATGCAAGGTGTAGAGCTTCCTTGCACTGTGCACTGTGACTCAAAGTTTGGCTCAACTCACATGCTGCAGGGCAAACAAGCGAGTCTTGCTTGCTTGATAGCTTGCTTATCAGCGAAATAAATACCTGCAACAGAACTATCTAATACTGGAGCAACCTACTCTAAAAAAGGCAAGGAATGCCTAAAAGTACATGTAAATCAAAGTGATAACTTTATTTTTTTGAAAGTCGTGACAATAGAACCAAACACCTCATCTGTGGTACAAAATTATGTGTGTAAGAAAATCATCTGTTGAAAGATACCATAATGGAATACACGCAAAACATATGGTGAAATCATAGGGGATGCTAGACAGCAAGAATTAAAGAGGTTGCATGTTTATCCAAAAATGAGGTTTGTACCACTAGTTTCTAGATCATAAAAAAAAAAACCAGATTTGTTCATAAAAAACCAAATTAACTATTTTGACATTACACATCGCACTTAAACATTGTGCAGTGAGAAAGAAACAGTGATGAAAATGAAGAATGGTGGGATGACAAAGTGAGTGAGACAAGTGCAAGAAAACAGTGAGTGAATGTTTGCATCGAGGTCAGCTTTTCGTAGTCATATTTTGCACCATGCACCCTGAATTTAGAAATTTTAAGTTTCATATCGAGGCCAATGTTGTGGTTTTTCATTTCAAAAGTGGTGTCCCACAGCAAATGCCTTAATTCCGTGATCTCCGTTTTTTTTTTTTTTTTTTTTTTTTTTTCTTTTCTTGTATTCGTATGCCTTTCACTTCTTTCTTTTTTGCAATAATCATGCTGGATCAAAATGTTTTGAACCTCATAGCGTTGCCGTGTTACTTAGAATTTTGCATTTAAAATCAACTCTCTACAGTTTTATCACTGTAGGTCTTGAGTTTCTTCCTAATCTAAAAGAATCAATTATCTAGCATCTTTATCATTCGTAACTTCAGTTTGCCCCGTATGATCTCTTCCACTTGTCAGTTTCATGTCCGTCTTCCTTCCTCACATCCAAAGACTATTACATTTCTCTCCCTTTTGACTTGTTCAATTCTTTCCAGGCGTGTTAATTTTTGGTTTACCTGTACTATTTTTCTTTCTCTATCACATATAGTAAAGTAGAGGAAGTATTGTATTCCACCAAAACATTCAACTACAAATATATGTTTCGAGGCCCCCTCAAGAATGTCCTTGATTGCTTCCATTATTCTATGTTTCAGATCTTTTAAGTTGTTGAGTTTGTTTTGGCATACCACTGACTTCAAATAGCCCCACAAAAGAAGTGCAAGGTAACAAATCTGGGGATCTTGCTGGCCATTCAATGTGACCTGTCCTACCTATCCATCTTTGTGGGATAGCCTGGTCTAAGTACTGATAATGTATCGAAAATGAACTGGAGCTCAGAGAATTTAGGTGATCAGTATTTGTTTTCTATTCTTTTTATCACATATTAAAAGTAAGTTCACAATGAAAAAATATTTATATTGAAATCTACATCGATCAAAGTCCTCTTGCTGCTTGGCTAGCTACCTCAGGTCCTTACTTATTCTATCCTTATTCCATCGTATCTCAGGGCATGTAGGTGCAGAGGAATTAATTGACAAATACTTAAATGGAATTATTATTTATTTATGCCAACAAGCTTACTGCTGGTGTTTTTAAACACACAAGCCCTGTGTGGACAATGTTTAAGTGGTGGAATCAGGACCAAGCGGTAAGATCCATGGTTCATATTCTGGCTATGGCATTGAATTTTTCAGTCCTGATTCCACCACTTAAACTTAAATGGAAGTCCAATATGTCTGGTTTTACTGCAGAATTATGTACTTACTGCAATTTCTTCTTCTGAATGCTGTATAATAAATTACTGTGCTTTTAGGCACCACTTTTGCAATTTAGCTGAACAAACAGCTGCAATAGCAGTGTTAGGGTAATAAAGTTCTTTCTGAATAATTAATGTCCTATCTAGACATTATTAGATTCCAAAATGTTTGTCTACTGAGGAAAAGTTCTGTTAATTTTCGTAACTAAGCATCACTGTTTATGAATAATTTATTACTAGTCCAAAATCATTGCTTTTTATAAAACATCTATTACAGATTGCAGTATTTTTGACAAAATTAATTTAATTAGAGTCACAAAATTGTTCCTTTTTCTACTCTAGAAAATTCTATAACTTGTTATTATTCATAACTAAAAGAAGTAACAAGCGATATGTGCGTATACATTGGTTGTATAATTTCAGAGAGAGAAAGAGCTTACACAAATATAACACTTCTACAACATTAAATAGTAAACAGAAACATACACAAAGGAATACATAATACCATAACAATCTGTATGTAAAAGATGTATGAAAATTAATCACACACACAGATAGGTATATAATATTAAACATGACAAAAGCACTAAATTTGGGGACGTGTCATTTAATTACTGCCACAAATCTGTTGATCTATTACAAAACCTTATTGATGCTTTACAGTCTGTTCCATTTCTAATGTCCCTGGCAGAGCATTGGTTTTTAAGTGTTTAAGTTTGTTTCTGTAAAAAGAAATGCATGGTCACTGGCCATATTCAAGTAAGGTAAGCACAGTATCTTAAAAGAACACTCAACAAACTTGCTGTGGTCTTCTTTATTACTGAGTAACACATCACGCAAGTTGACAGTTTATCCCTTTGTAACAGTTTCCTTTATAATTGTGTGCAAATGTAAATATATACAGAGTATAAATGAGTAACACCCTAGTCTATGATTTTATACTCTATATATATTTACATGGTTTACACATCATTATTTTATTCTTTGAATTAAAGATATAATATCCTTTTACTTCAAACTTCTTACGACATTTATAAATGCAAAGAATTTTTGGCATCTAGCATCTTTCACAGTTCACTGCAGTATCAGTTACTCTTTTCAGATAAATGTGTTAAGGAACAGTGAATCTGCATGCATCTCCTAATAACATTGTAGTCTTTTTATTTAAAATCCAAATTCAACATGAATTGGCATTACTTTTTTGCAGGGCCTCTCAAAGCTTAAAATTGTGTCAGGTGCAAGCCAAGGAGCAGAAGTTCCTTGCACTGTGCATTTTAAGGTTGACAAAACTCATACTCTGCAGAGCGAAAAGCGAAGGCTGGAGGAAATCTGTGTTGATAGATGGCTTGCTTATCAGTGAAATAGATACATGCAATAGAAATATCTAATTCAGGAGAATCTTGCTCAAAAAAGAGCAATGCCATTTAAATCAGAGTGGGAGCTTCCTTATTGTTTTGAAAGTTGACATGATACACGCCAAATGCTTCAGTGTGGTACAATAATTTTCTGTGTAAGAAAATCATCCATTGAAAGACTATAACAAGTACACCTAGAAATATATGGTGAAATCATAGGGAACACTGGAGAGGAAGAATTAAAGAGGTCGCTATATCTTGTAGAAAAGCTATCTTTATCTAAAAATCTGATGTGTAGCACTCACATGACTTTACTCTTGTACATACTAACCATGCTTACAAATTCTTATTCCTATATCTTCTTCGTGTTAGTTGAGATAAACATTTGCAGAAATTCTCTTATTGCTTATTTCCTTGTAGGTGTAAGGGGAATATGGGAATACAGTAGGCTTTGAAGCTTTGAGATCCCATTCTCTTTGCATGCTTAACATAAAAAAATGAACAACAATGTTTCATTACACAAAAGTTTTAAGTTTTACGAAACTGACACAAATAACAAGGAATATTTCCAAAATGGTTCACTCTTCAAAAGAATTTATTTAGACATAAATTGTGTGTTTTAGCGAGATCTATATTTTTTTGTATATTAAGATTTTGTTTGTATCTTATGGTTTACAAGTTATTCAAAAGTAATCCAGAGTATACAGGACTCTCGTACATAGGCTATAGCCAGAAAATTCAAAATATACATTTAATTTGTCATACAGATATCTTAAACTTATGGCATTTTAATCAAAATTGTTAGAGCCATTTTCAAGAAAACCAAAATTTTTGAAAAATTTTCCATGTAAGGGGTAGTTTAGGGTGGGGCTATTTTCTTCAAAATGTTAGTGTCATATGCTTGAAAGACTTAAATACCAACTTTGGTTTTTAACTGACTTTTTCTTTTTGAGGTATGCTGTCCACAGACTGACAGACAGACACACACACATTTGATACCGAAATTTAGATTTCCAATCGAATGGGCTTGATAAAGACACGTTTTAATTTAAGTGCCGGATGTGAGATTTGCGATAAGTGTTAAGTAATAACATAAATAGATAATAGAGCAGGAAGTGTTGTAAGGTGAGCAAGATATGAGTAAATAATAGTCGTTAAATTTGTAGGATAAACGCATTATTGGTTTGAAATTAACGAGTCATGACGTCATACTACATAGTTTAAATACACGTTCGAAAGTCAGGTCTGCTAACCTTAAAAGTCGCGCGATATATTTAATAAAATATAAAGTAAACATCGTTTAATCCTAAAAAGGTAATTATATATTCGAAATTCATAAAAGAACATGTTATAATAGAAAGGGACATTTCTAAATTGCGGGAAAAGGAAATAGCATTTTGGATACGAGGCTTTCTTGGATGACGTCATGACGTTTAAAATTGGAGAGAGAACGGTTTTTCCTAGCGTGGGTACGCGAGAAAGCGTCTGGTCACTACCCAGACCAGTACTGCAGGTTGTGCTGTGCGGACGTGAGTGCGATTCCTCTACATATACAATCGGCATAGCTCCCGAAAATATCTAAGATGCAATAAACAATATATAAAAGGTTTTCTTGGGTAGTCTATTCTATAAAACACCTGCGCGTACCCGAGATAAAGAGATCTCAAGCTGAGCTAGCGGGAAAGAACCAAATCAACGGGCGACAACGAGAACCGAACAACGACTTCAGCTTCAAATGGCGGTCCAACAACGAGGACACAACGACAATCAGCTTCATATGCTTGAAAGACTTAAATACCAACTTTGGTTTTTAACTGACTTTTTGTTTTTGAGGTATACTGTCCACAGACTGACAGACAGACACACACACATACACACAGACCTTTTTCTAAAAGTGCTTTTTTTTTGGGGGGGGGATTCAGAAATTTGGATTCAAAACATATTTCCAGTGAAATCTCGACATCAAATTTTTGGGTGGAATACCGGTAGAGAAAGTAAAAATGAGGTTTGTACCAGTGCTTTCTAGATCATTAAAACAAAAGACCCAAATAGATATTAAAAATCAAATTAAGCACTTGAATACCATGTACTGCACACAGAAACTTTACACAGTGATGTAGTAATGGCGCCAAAAGTGAGGCAGGTTGGGACGGCAAAGCGAGAGAGTCAATCTTAAGGAAAGAGCAAATGGAGGATTGCAACTTTTTGTAGTTGCATTTTGCACGTTGCACCATGCAATGCACTGGTGCATGCACCCTGAGAAGCCCTGCTCTTGCAGATCACATGCAAAATCCTACTGACACTACTATATTCCGTAATTCATATCCTGTAGACACTTGATTGTGCCACACAGTACTGCTGAGATCTTATTAAAATACCTGATTTTACATTATTTTGTGACAAAAATGATGTACTAGTAATACTGTAGAAAGTGGAATATTTCATGCAAAGAAGTTTGTTCATGAAATGCTTAAGATTTTGCGAACAAGAAAAGTATTTATTATTGTCAGAGAACCCAGAAAAGCAATATAGTAAATTTTCCTTAAATATAGTGCCAAAGCACATTCATGAAATTTTGGGGTCCTTTACTATATGCAATATTCCTATCTCCTGCATGACCATATAGTTATTGAGTGTGTTGTGTTAGAAGATATGTGAGATAGGCCAACAACTGCAGAGGGGGGGATGAAGGGGGACAGTAATAGACACAAGTATATTTGTTGGGCAGATAAAATCAGTCCCTGTATTACATTGAATTGAAACAATTTCCAATAAATATGATGAACAGATGAGTGTGTTCTATATTTATATTCATAATAAATGCTGGAATTGCCCTCCACCTGTATCTAGACATTTTTGTGCACATCTAAACAGATTCATAAGAACAAACTTGGTGACCCTGATAGCCTTTACTCACATCCTCCCTTCAGTGGAAATCTGATGAATAAAGGTAAGTTACCTCTCAGATGTGTAACATGCTGACCCATCATATTAAAAGAAGCAGTAGTTATGCTGCTCTTCTGTTCAGGATAAATGTCATCCAAAGAGGTCAAGTACATATCTGTGTTGACTGTGTTGTTTAAAATATTGGACCCATAATGTGTTTCACAGTCACAGTTCACCCCACACTGATTTTTACTTTCTCTAGTATGTATAGTAAAGTAGAGGAAGTATTGTATTCCACCCAAAAATTCGATGTCGAAATTTCACCAGAAATATATGTTTTGAGGCCTCCTGAATTAAAAAAAAAAAAGCATTTTTAGAAAAAAATCCATGTGTGTGTTTGTGTTGTGTGTGTGCGTGCGTGTGTGTGTGGGTGGGGGGGGGGGGGTGGACGCGTAACTCAAAAACAAAAAGTTGGTAAGAAACCAAAGTTGATATTTAAGTTAAATGTCTTTCAAGGATGCGACAAGATTTTGAAGAAAATTGCTCCACCCTAAACTAACATTTACATGGAAAATTTTTAGAAAATTTTGATTTTTTGTTTAAAAGGGCTCTAACGATTTGGATTTTGGAGGTATTTTTATAAAAAATGAAATGTATATCTTGAATTTTTTGTCTATAGCCCATGAAATCCTATTTACTCTGGATGACTTTTGCATAACTGGTAAACCGTAAGAGTTAGATCAAATCTTACTGCACAAAAAATCTAGACCTTGCTGAAACACAATTTATGTCTAAATAATTTTTTTTGTGGAGTGAACCATTTTGGATATATTTCTTGTTATTTGTGCCAGTTTTGGAGAACATACACTTCTGTCAAATGGAACATTGCTATTCATTTGTTTATATGTTAACCATGCAAAGAGAAAGGGATTTGAAAGCTTTAAAAGATTTGACTATCACTCAAAACCTACTATATTCTCCTTGTACCTACAAGGAAATAAGCAATAAGATAATTTCTGCAAATGATTATCTCAAGTAACACGAGGAAGATAGAGGAATAAGAGACAAGAGTAGAAAAAGTCATGTGAGTGCAACACATTAGATGTTTTGGTGGTATAGAGGTTGCTCAAACAATAGGTTAGAACAAGGCCTCTCAAAGCATAAAATCATACCAAGTGTAATCCAAAGTGAGCTTCCTTGCACTGTGCATCTTGGCGACTCAGTTAAGGTAGGCTCAACTTGCACGCTGCAGAGCAAGGAAGTATGTGTTGATAAGACGTTTGCATATGAGTGAAATAGATATGTACAATGAAAATGTCTAATAACACTAGCCAATAAATTTTTATCTTTTTCTGTAAACATGAAAACAGCTAATCTTTGTTTTCAGGTGTGCTGATAAAGAAAGTGTTAGTGAAAATGCAAGATTAGCTCTTGTGTATAAACTTAGGCTTTCACGGCCGGTGTCCTGACTATTAGGTATGTTTAGTTCATTTGGGCTTGTAGGCCGTGGTCTAGAGGGCAGTTAAGATACCAACATTTCGCCAAGTACTGCGCTTGGCATCATCAGGGTATCTAGGACCAGTATCCATGCTTTCTGTACACGAAGTGCTTCTTCCTTACTATTGAAGTTTTCTTTGTGTTTGTAGATTTCTATGGCTTCCCTTTGTATTCGGGCATAGTAGTTAACTGTAGAAGACAGGACTCGGGTTTCTTTAAGATTGATATCATGGCTGAATAATAAGGCGTGCTCTGCCACAGATGATCTTTCCGTCTGTCCCAATCTGGTGTGACGCCCATTTTTTTTTTAATCTGGTGGCCACACTGCGCATGGTAGTGCCTTTGTATACTTTGCCACAACTGCAGGGAACTTCATATACACCTGCAGATGTGTGTGGGTGGCGTTTGTCTTTGGCCGATCTCAGTAGGTCTTTGATCTTATTTGTCGGTCTGTAGACAGTGATACCGAAATTTAGATTTCCGATCGAATGGGCTTTTGAAAAAGACACGTTTTAATTTAATTGCCGGATGTGAGATTTGCGATAAGTGTTAAGTAATAACATACATAGATAATAGAGTAGCAAGTGTTGTAAGGTGAGCAAGATATGAGTAAATGATAGTCGTTAAATTTGTAGTATAAACGCATTATTGGTTTGAAATTAACGAGTCATGACGTCATACCACATAGTTTAAATACACGTTCGAAAGTCAAGTCTACCAACCTTAAAAGTCGCGCGATATATTTAATAAAATATAAAGTAAACATCGTTTAATCCTAAAAAGGTAATTATATATTCGAAATTCATAAAAGAACATGTTATAATAGAAAGGGACATTTCTAAATTGCGGGAAAAGGAAATAGCATTTTGGATACGAGGCTTTCTTGGATGACGTCATGACATTCAAATAGGAAGAGAACGGTTTTTCTTAGCGTGGGTAAGAGAGAAAGCGTCGGGTCATTACTCAACCAGAGACCAGTACGGGAGGTCGTGCTGCGCGGATGTGAGGGCGATTCCTCTATAGATACAAATATTTTCGGCATAACTCCCGAAAATATTTAATAGACAATAAAATGATATGCAAAGTTGTTCTTGGGTTGTCCATTACACTTACGCAAACCGAGATAAAGAGATTTCTTGCAGAACTAGCCGGAGCGAGCTACATCGAACGGCAACGTCACGTCACCAACGACTTCAGCTTCAAATGGCGATCCAATAACTAGGACACAACGATTATACAGCTTCAAATTGGCGCCCAACGTGGGGCCTCGAAAGAATGGACCAACCCCCCAAGACGACCAGATCAGCATCGAGCCAGCAGACAAGAAGGTGCCCAGCGTGTCAACATCTGTGAAACGTGTAGTGAACAAGTTTAAGTGCAGTTAAAGTGAAATAGTGAAAATATTGAAAATTTTGGTGAGTAGAAAAACACATGTAAATAGCTTAGAAATGGAAGACAGTGATAGCGAGTTTATAGGTTTTGACAGTCCGGAAATTGAGAAAAGTGTAAGTAGGATGGAAGAATTTAATCAGAATGTAATTGGTAGCAGAATATGCCAAGAATTAGAAGATCAGAACGTTAGAGAAACACCTAGAGGTAGTTCAGAAATGTTTAGTAGTAATTCAGAAAGGCCAGCATTTATGTCAGAAATAGAGAATATGTTTCAAACGATAATGAAAAAGATGAGTACAGAGTTAAGTCGAAAGATAGATGAAAATAGTAAAGAATTAAGAACAGTGGAAAAGATGAATACAGAGTTAAGTAAAAAGATAGATGAAAATAGTAAAGAATTAAGAACAGAGTTAAGTCAAAAGATAGATGAAAATAGTAAAGAATTAAGAACAGAGTTAAGCCAAAAGATGAGTAAGATAGACGAAACTAGTATAGAGTTAGGACAGAAATTAGAAAAGGGACAACAGGAATTGGGAATGCAATTGGAGAATCAGAGGAGAGTTTTCGAAACCTTTAGGGAAGAAGTTAGGGAGGAAATTAATAAAGTCAGTAGTGAAGTAAAAGAAAATAGAGAACAGGTTAAGGGAGAATTAGAGACAATAAGGCAAGAAGTAAAGAATTCTGAAAAGAAATTAGGTCAACAAGTTAGTGAAAAATTAGATAAAGAAAGGGAAAGAGTAACATATAGTTTAGACAAACAAAGGGAAGAGGTAGTACAAAGGTTAGATAAAGACAGGGAAGAAATTAGAGAAGAGTTACAGGGGTGTAAAGTTAGAATAGAGAGATCTGATGTAGAAAGTAAAAGGCAGGCTAGAAATTTGGAGGATGTTACAGACCAAATAAAAGGAGTAGTAACAGAAATTACTCAGGTAAAAGAGGCCTTAGAAAATTTGAAATTAAGTGAAAATGCATGTAATCACAACAATCTTAGTAAAGAAGTTGCAAGAAACGAGGCAATACCAGGTGTATCAGCTGACATTTCGATGCAAAATAGGGGTAACAGTAATTCCCATTCTGATCTCGGAAATAGCTCAGGGATAGGTGACAATTCAAATTTACATTGGCCTAACCATGTCTTAAATGAAATGACACCTCCAGTTTTTGAAAATGAAGATTCAGATGATCCTAAAGCCTTTTTAGAAGGGTTACAAGAGTACTTCACGGTGAAACGTATACCAGAGGAGTACAAGATGGTGATAGTAAGAAAATGCCTAAAGGGTAATGCTGCTAATTGGCTAGGCCTTTCTATGGGTAACAATAATGATTACAGGACCTTTAGAAACATCTTTTTAACCAGATATTGGGGAGCTAGTAGGCAGGCTAATATTAGAGTTGAATTAAGCAATGGAAAATTTAATCCTAGATCGGAGGAATCGATGGTCAACTATTTTATGAGAATAGCGAGAAAATCGAAGATGTTGGACCCTCCCTTAGATGAAAAAGATCTAATAAATATAGTTACTCCACATTTTCCGGAAACACTTCAACACTACCTAATCATAGCCCGACCCGATAGCATTGCAGCTATGATCGAATTATTATCAGCCTTAGAAGTCAATAAGCCAAAACACGCATTTGGAAATAAATATGAAGAAAAAGAAACTGTCAATTCTTTCGGGCAAGGGGCACAGTATTATCAGAATAGAAGTGAGGTTAGGGAAAGATATAAAGGACCAGTACCAAGGATGGAATCATTCCGGTGGGAAAATCAAGGTAGATATAACCAGGAAGGGCGTCACCAAAATAGAAATGGTAATCAAAGGGGAAGAAATATAAGGGTGAATTATATGAATACAAATAGATTTGATCGAGGTAGACGGGGACGTTATTTTGGACATAGTAGAAATTCAAATGATGGGTATTGGACAAACGGAGATAATAAGTTTAGACCGAGGTCACCAAGACAGGAAGAAAGGTATTCTAATGGACGAAATTCCCCCGAAAATGCAGAAATGGTTGAGGCCATTAACACGGTCAAAAACATGGTAGGAAGTAACCCCGATTTAATGCAGGAAAACAGAAGTAACAATTTGGGAAATAGTACAGGAGCAATACCTAAAAATCAGGGAAACGCCAGACCCGGTCAAACGCGCCTTCAGTGAGAACTGGGTATCCTAGTAATGATTGTGATAAGTACTCGGAAATAAATAGTCCTGGAAGGCAAATGATGATACAAAAGAAAAGAGAATGTAAAAATAGAATCGACGAAAACGAAAAAGTAGGAGATCCACCTAAAATCAAAATTGGAGTAAATGGAAAACAATACAATGCAATTATAGATACGGGACCAAATAGCACAGTATGCTCACAAAATTTTTATGATAATTTACAAAGTAGTGGTTTTAAAGTAATGTCTTTACCAGTTAATGGGATATATTGCTCGCTAGCTGTGGGAAAACGAAAAGAAAGAGTAAAATTTCAAGCAATGATAAATATTGAAATAAATGGGAGAATACTTGGAATTTTATTTCTGATTGTAGGAAGACTTGTGACAGATATTATAATAGGTTGTGATTGTCTTTATGCCTGGGAAGCTGTGGTGAATTTTAAAAACATGATTCTAGAAATGAAAGTTGAAGATGAGACCATTATAGTGCCTTTTGTGGAAGATAGTAGTTCAGAAACTATTGTAAGAGAAAAAGAGGAAGAAGAAATCCAAGGGGATACATTCTTTGTAGAATATGTTAAAGTAGGAGCTATGGAATTAACTGAAGTAAATGTCAAAGAGTACAGTGTCGATAATAAAGAAAATGTAGAATGGGATAAAAATGATTTCATAGACAATTTGAGGGTTTCTGATGCAACTAGGTACTATGATAGGGAGAGTAGTGAAGACTTAGAAGAATTGTTGAGGAAAAAAGTAACTCGGGCTGATCAACTAAATGAACAACAGAGGGATAAACTGTTTGAAATATTAATCCGAAATAAAGAAGTATTCTCTGAGAAACCTGGTAAATGTAATATTTATACTCATTCGTTTGAGATGATACCCATCAAACCTTTTACACATAAAGCGAGAGCTATCCCTAGTACAATAAGAGAAGAGGTAGATGCAGTTATAAAGTCAATGTTAGAAGATGAGGTTATTGAAATTTCGAATTCAGAATTTGTGAATCCCCTATGTATTGTAAATAAGGCCAATGGAAGATTAGGGTGACATTAGACGCGAGAAAACTAAATTATTGTTCATCATACTTTCCATCAGGGAATCCAACAGAACGTGTCCTCCGAGATATAGGAATTTATTTACGTGTACTTACACATCATAATCACAAGGATTGGGTGAAATATTGTCCATTGATAGAAAAGATTATCAATCACACCATTAATGTAATTACTGGGTTTGCACCAATAAAATTAATGTTAGGAATTGAACCAGAACCAATATTGATCGGGGAACCAAAAACACTGAAAATTAATGACATTCAGTTAAGTGAAGAAGAAAGAGCGAAAATTGCTTTTGAACGAATCAAGAAAAAGGCAGAGAAGCGAAAATTAAAGAAAAAGAGTAGAAAACATAAATGGGAACCTAAGATAGGCGATTGGGTACTAGTTAAAGACCATAAGTTATCAAGTGCCTTGCGAGGTAGGAACAAAAGGATGGAATTGTTATATAAAGGTCCTGCAGAAATTATATCCAAATTTGGTTATCATACCTATGAATTAAAAGATGTTAAAAATGAAAAATGTCTGGGAAGATGGCATAAACAACTCCTTCGACCATACAAGAAACCGTGTGGTGCCTTGGGACCTTGATTTAATGTAAAAGAAAAATTGGAAGTGTCATTTGTATATTGGCGCCCAATCAGCTTTGAGATAAAATGTAAATGTTAGCTTACTTGAAAATCATATATTGGTCAGGTACTTACATATTCATGAAAAATGCAGAATGTGAATTGCTATCTACTACAAAGAGCTTAAGAATATATTGTATAGAGCTCACAATAACAGCTTCAGAAAGATTGTTAAATTGTTCATTTCCGCATAGAGAGAAAACAGAATATTTACTTTGTAAACATTTGTTAAAATATTTAGATGTATAGATAGTTATCACAGCAAGACAAAGAAAGAATTTGTCTGAAGAGTGTAATGGATTTATATAAATATATGTACATTTTAGTGCTTAAAGGATATAGTACAGATATGTGTTACAATAACAAAAGTGAAAAATCACAGTGCAAGTGATAGTGAGAGCGAAGTGAGCAAACATGAACTAAAAGAAGGAAGTATAAAGAAAGACTCTTGAAATTTAACCTTTATATAAAAGCTTCACAGAAGAAACCATAACATATTGTAATTAGTATTTAAGGATTAATGTTAAGTCAAGTGTATAATTGTTTGTCATGTTAAAAAGATTAATGAGAAAATGTGTTAATAACCAATTTCAAAAACAGTGTAATTGAAAATTGTATATAATGGGAGTGTTGCCGATTATTCAAAATACAGGAGTAATTTTTAATTTTTCTTTCGGGCAAGACATTTACATTATTTTATTATGAAATAATAAAATAACATAAATGGGGGCATTTGATACCGAAATTTAGATTTCCGATCGAATGGGCTTTTGAAAAAGACATGTTTTAATTTAATTGCCGGATGTGAGATTTGCGATAAGTGTTAAGTAATAACATACATAGATAATAGAGTAGCAAGTGTTGTAAGGTGAGCAAGATATGAGTAAATGATAGTCGTTAAATTTGTAGTATAAACGCATTATTGGTTTGAAATTAACGAGTCATGACGTCATACCACATAGTTTAAATACACGTTCGAAAGTCAAGTCTACCAACCTTAAAAGTCGCGCGATATATTTAATAAAATATAAAGTAAACATCGTTTAATCCTAAAAAGGTAATTATATATTCGAAATTCATAAAAGAACATGTTATAATAGAAAGGGACATTTCTAAATTGCGGGAAAAGGAAATAGCATTTTGGATACGAGGCTTTCTTGGATGACGTCATGACATTCAAATAGGAAGAGAACGGTTTTTCTTAGCGTGGGTAAGAGAGAAAGCGTCGGGTCATTACTCAACCAGAGACCAGTACGGGAGGTCGTGCTGCGCGGATGTGAGGGCGATTCCTCTATAGATACAAATATTTTCGGCATAACTCCCGAAAATATTTAATAGACAATAAAATGATATGCAAAGTTGTTCTTGGGTTGTCCATTACACTTACGCAAACCCGAGATAAAGAGATTTCTTGCAGAACTAGCCGGAGCGAGCTACATCGAAGGGCAACGTCACGTCACCAACGACTTCAGCTTCAAATGGCGATCCAATAACTAGGACACAACGATTATACAGCTTCAACAGAGTCAACTCCATGTGTAAAGTTCCCTGCAGTTGTGACAAAGTATACATAGGCACTACCATGCGCAGTATGGCCACCAGATTAAAAGAACATGAGCGTCACACTAGATTGGGACAAGCGGAAAAATTGCTGTGGCAGAGCACGCCTTATTATTTGGCCATGATGTTAAACTTAAAGAAACCTGAGTTTTGTCTTCTACAATTAACTACTATGTCTAACTACAAAGGGAAGCCATAGAAATCTACAAACACAAAGACAACTTCAATTGTAAGGAAGAAGTACTTTGTGTACAGAAAGCGTGGATACTGATCCTAGATAACCTTCCAAACACACACAACAGCTGTAATAAAACCCCGCCTACACCCAGCCCGCCAACTGATACGAGCCTATCACCACCATAGTCAGCGCAACAATGCCCCACCCACCCCCTCCATATAAGAGTGCCAACAGTGATTACCGGTCTTTGCTCCCACATTCAAACTCTGACCAGTGCAGACAACAGATTATCTTACCCTGATGATGCCAAGCACAGTACTTGGCGAAACATTGGTATCTACAATGTCTTCTAGACCATGACCTACAAGTCCAAAAGGACTACGCATACCTAATTAGCTCTTGTGTTGAAATTATGACAGCTATAATGTTATTGCCTGTATAAGCTTACACATGTATTTACCTCCCTCAGAGGAAGATCACTGCAGCCGCAACTGCTTTGCCTGAAATTTGTACTTTTCTGCTGGTTATTCTCTGATTAATGTGCAGAATAATTGGCTAACATTGATGCACTGCACTTTTAGAGTACCTCATTTCCATGTTCAAAATTTGCTGGTGAAGCATTCCCCATGTTCTTTGCTTATAGCACCACAATTGTCAGGAAAGAATTCCAAGTGGGAATCTAAGAAATTTAACTTTAAGAACATGCTGCACCCAGTCTGTTATAGAAGTACAGACAATTTGCCACAAGATCCTTACAGCTTTCTGCCCTCTTATTTCCTTGAAAGTTTGTTGACATTTGAACAAAGGCACCCCAAGCTAACTTTTCATCACCTTTCAGGACAGGGTTAAAATGCTCATCTTTGTACAGTTTGCATATCTAGGGAGCCACAGAAATCCCCTCTTTTAGTTTTACCTCACTAAGATGTGGAAATTTCTTGTGCATATAGAAAAATGCTTCCCCAGGTTTGCCCATGGCCTTAACAAAGTTTTTCATCAGGTCCAATTTTATATGAAGAGAAGGAAGGATTATATTCTTGGATTCCACAAGTGCGTTATCATAACATTGTGAAATTCTGGTTCAAGTTATTGACGCTGAGGCCAATCTTTCTTTCTTCCAGCAGATGACCAGAACACAGCTTGCAACAGACTGCACTACGCTTAAGGCAATATATATACGAAAATTAAAAAATCCACAGTTTTCTTTTGATTGCTTTGAAATTTTTTCCACACACTCAGAACATAAAATATATAGTATACACAACATTTCAATGTCGTATGTCAAACCATGTTTAAATTATTAATGTATTAATTAATAATAATTCACTTTTTGATATACTAATGTGAAATGACCCTTGGACCCTACAGTTTATTGTATCTCTTTTAAATTTTAAATTTGAACTCAATATACAGATATAAAGAAATTGTCATACTGACATTGCTTAGATTTAATTAGTTCACGAGAAAAATAAATTATAGTTAAAACTAACAAAAACATGCTTTTGTAACAAACCGAACTAAAAGGTAGAACATAAATTTTAAGTATGAAGAATTTGTTTTTAAGTCAAGCAATTCATTATATTTCAAAATTTTGTAATAAGTTTAAAATAAAAACTAGTTTATATTAACAAAACAATACATTTTATTGTAAAAAAAGCGTGGGGTGCTTTTTAGATATTTTTATCATATCTTTACTTATATAAATAGCTAGGAATTAACTATTTATAACATTTGATGTCAGACACCCCACGCTTTTTTACAATAAAATGTATCATTTTGTTAATATAAATTAGTTTTTATTTTAAACTTATTACAGATTTTTAAATATAATGAACTTCTTGACTTTATAGAACAAATTCTTCATACTTAAAAATTATTTTCTACCTTTTAGTTCGGTTTGTTATAAAAGCGTGTTTTGCTAGTTTTTTAAAACTATAATTTATTTTTAACTTTTTAGTCTTAAATTTTTCTAATCAATTTTTTCAAAATTTTTAATTTGAAATTTATTTATCAACAGGTTTACAATGTGAGATCACATCTTCCTGTATCCAAAGTGTTTAAGTATGTATCTACTTCCTCCATTCTTCTCTTATTTCCCAATCCCGCTCTTCTAAATTCTTCTCCTTCATACTACTCCTTATATCATCTATCCAGGTTTTCCGCGGTCTTCCCCTCTTTCCTCTCCCTGGTGGAATCCATTCCAAAACTTGTCTCGGCAATCTTGTTTCCATCATTCTACATGTATGACCATATCATTCCAATTGTTTGTATTTTACAAAATCTAATAATGTATCATTAACATTCATTTTTTGTCTTATAGTTGAATTTCTAATTTTCTCTAATTTAGAATGCCTAGTGGATCTTCTAAAACAATCCATTTCAGTAGAAAGCAATTTTAATTTCAGGTTTGTGTTTAGGTGCCATGTTTCCGCTCCATAAGTTATAGTGCTTCTTATTATAGATTTGTAGATTTGTAATTTTGTATCCACTGCTAATGCCTTATCCCACAAAATTCCGTTCAACACAGCTATTGTTGATCTACCTTTCTGGATTCTATATTTTATGTCATTTTCCTGACTGCAGTTTGAATTTATTTTAACCCCCAAATATTCACATTCTTCTCGTCCTTTGATACGTCCCATTCCATCTTCCAAAATCAAGTCTTTCCTTTCATCCCCACAAGACATATATAGTGTTTTCTCCAAATTTATTTTTAAACCCCATTTAGTGAATTCTTCCATAAGTTTTCTAGTTATATATTCTATGTCATCATAATCTTGAGCTATAACCAATTGATCATCAGCAAATAATTAATTTGAAATCTTTTTATAATTTCTGAGTTCAAAAAAGTTTTCAAATAACTGTTTTTTGGAACAGTAATTGATTAAAATTACTGTTTTAACTACACTGTCAGCTGTTGTGGACTTCTTGCCCCTGGGTAAACTTTTATCCGCAATCCTTTCCCCGAAATCTTATGTCCCTCACAGGCCCTTTCTCTGAGCATCTCCGTCGGTCTGGGTGGCTCAGTTGGTTAGACGCTGGCCTACGGATCCCAAGGTCGCGGGTTCAAACCCGGCCCAGGCCGATGGTTTTTAAGTGTGCTTAAAAACGACAGCTCCATGTCAGTAGATTTACTGGCATGTAAAAGAACTCCTGCGGGACAAAATTCCGGCACACCGGCGACGCTGATGTGATCCTGGCAATTGACAGCGTCGTTAAATTACAAAATAATAATCTGAGCATCTCCGTCTTTCAATATTTTCAAGTGATTTAATTCCTCAGTCCAGTGTAACCTGTGTTGATTACTAAACTACTAACTGTTGTGGGTGTGTTGGCCCTGTTGCCGGTCCGTGATATTTCCTCCGGGTCTCGTGTTCCTTTCAGGTCCTCCCTTTGGGCATTTACGTCATCCAACATATAAATATCTATTTAATTAAAACAATTTTCAGGGTGCATGTGGACATGTTCCTTAGCGACATCTAAGTTGTCATAACTGTACCATTTTCTATAAATTTGCTTAGTTATTCTTTATCCCCATGATCCTGGTCAGGACATTGGGACAAAGTCCTGATGATATTATATTCGCATCGGTCCTTATCACATGTGCAAATTTTCAAGTCAATGAGACAACTCTAAGTTGGGGAAAATTACATTGAAAGATTCTGTTATATTGATAAATGTATCTAAGTAATTTTTTTATCCTGATGATCATGGTCAGAACATTAGGACAAAGTCATGCTATTATTACTTTATTGCCATTGGTCCTCGACACGTGTGCATATTTTCAAGTCAATCAGACTTGATGGTGAAGTTTATGTCAAAATATTCCTTTGCATTTATAAATTTAGCTTAGTCATTCTTTATCCTTACGATCCTGGTCAGAACAGAAGGACAAAGTCGTGATATTGTTATATTGTCATCGGTTCTTGACATGTGAGGAAATATTCCATTCAGTCAGACGTCTCAAGTTGGCAAAAATTACGTTACATTGTTAAATTTAGCAAAGTAACTTTTTCATCCCGATGATCCTGGTCAGGATATTAGGACAAAGTCGTGATATTGTTACATTGTCATCGGTCCTTGATACGTGTGCAAATTTTCAAGTTAATCAGACGACTCAAGTAGCTGAAGATTATGTTACTTTGATCAATTTAGCTAAGTCCCTTTTAATCTTGATGATCCTGGTCAGGATCTTAGGACAGGTTTATAATATTATTGTATTGTCATTGCTTCCTGACATGTATGCACATTTTCATGTCAATCAGATGAATGTAAGTTGGTGAAACTTACATTGAAAGATTCCATTACATTGATAAATTTAGCTAATTAATTTTGTCTTTTCCTGATGACCCTAATAAGCACCTTAGGATAAAGTTATGCTACTACTGTATTGTCCTCAGTCCTTGACACGTGTGCAAATTTTCATGTCAATCAGACGAATGTAAGTTGGTGAAAATTACGTCAAAAAATTCCATTCCATTGATAAATTTAGCTAATTAATTTTGTTTATCCTGATGATCCTGGTCAGGATCTTAGGATAAAATTATTAAATTGTTGTATTTTCATTGATGCTTGATATGTGTGCAAAATTTGAAGTCAATCAGACGACTCTGTGTGTGTGAAAATTACATTGAAAGATTCCGTTACACGCACGCACGCACGCACGCACGCACGCACACACACACACACGCACACACACACACACACACACACACACACACACACACACACACACACACACACACACACACACGTGAAGCTAATATAAAGCATGTAAAAACATGTTTTGTATACAGTTTATTGATATTTTCAATTTTTTCAGTATGAGTTATGAAAAATATTTAATTTCAGCTCGATTATTTAATATTTTTTAACCAGTGCATGATAAATTTTATTATCTTAATCTCTGAAGCTGTCCTGAAAATGTCAAGCTAATAAGTTATAAACTAGGGTCCAAGGAGCATTTTGAATGGTGAAAAATGCTGAAAAAATCTGATGTGTTACACTTACATGACTTTCTCTACTCTTGTACTAAACATTCTTACAAACTCTTATTCCTTTATCTTCTTCATGTTAGTTGAGATAAACATTTGTGGAAATTATCTTATTGCTTATTTCCTTGTAGGTGCAAAGGGAATATTAGAATACCATAGGGTTTGAGTGACAGTCAAATCTTTTAAAGCTTTGAGATCCCGTTCTGTTTGCACACTTAACATATAAAAAAATTAACAATGATGTTCCATTTCATGAAAGTTTTAAGTTTTCAGAATCTGACACAAATAACAGAGAATATCTCTGAAATGGTTCACTCTACAAAAAAAATTATTTGGTCATAAATTGGGTTTTTTAGCGAGATCGTTTCCTAAAAATGCTTTTGTTTATTCAGGGGGCCTGTGATAGTGATAGTCAAATTAACAAGTAGATAGAGAAGCAAACATTTGTAAGAATAGTTTGTAGAAGAGTGAGTGTAGCTCTACATATTTTTGCGAACAGTTTCTTCCAATTGAACTATACTTAAACGCTTTATTGCAATAGTTTACGCAAAGATCACTTGGTGTATCTCCTAACGCTATGTTGTTCGAATGTGTCGCCAAATATCCAGTGGCGGCTGTTGTCTAAAATAACAGAGGGTTCACTACTTTTAGTGCATTATGTAGTTTACCTTTCTAAATAGTTTGATTTTCTAAATTGCATAACGTATTTCAGTAGCTCTGAAATTACCTTAAACGAGCCTGATGACATTGATGGGGTTGAATCTTCTGTAAAGGTATATTTGTAGAGAAACTCCATCCTCCTTTCCTTTTGCTTGGTGAATCTGTCTATGACTCTCGTTGCAAACTGGAAGACTGTGCATCATCTCCTTGTCAGTAGACAGCATGGCAGGAGCCATCTTCATACATGGTACTTCTAAGAAATATTTTGACAAAGTGGAGAAACATCTCACTGCTTCACACGTTGTCATTGGAAAAGTAGCTACTAAGTTCAACAATTTCATAACATCACCAAAGAGTTCTTACAGGTTATTTTCAATTAAAAACTTTAGAAGGGCTATTGCACTTTTCATTTCTTCAGAATCATTTCGAGAATAAATGATCTGTAGTTCAGTTTTGACTTAGATTTATTTAAAAATGGGTAGGACTGCACGTCAGAAAGGATTTGTTCAGGAAAGTAGTGTTGTTCAAGTAAATTAGTGGCCAATAAGTGGCTGGAGAATTCAAGCCTCTGTTGGCTCTGATGTATTATTATGTTACAGTACCTGGGTGACCGAGCTTCGCTCGGCGTTTTTCGCCTTTGTTTTTGTGAAATCCTTTTTTTTTTTTTTTTCTTTTTTTTTTCTTTTTTTTTCCCTTTTTTGTGGGAGAAGATACTTATATAGATCTGAAAGGCAAAACGTTAACTAAATAATATTTTCTGTTGCAATTGTCATTTCCGAGATACAGAAATACATACAAACATTTCATAAACACCATCATTTCAGCTGAAAAACGTCTATTGCTGAACGCAGGCCTGCCCCATAGATATCCTCCTAGTTTGAGGTTTTCGTCGAGCATTTGTTCCATTATGGAGTTCAGTTCTTTGGTGCTGCGATTGACTCCAGGGCGTTAACATGTAAGCCAAGGTCCTTCATATTTCCGTCGAGTTCTTCCATGGCTTCCTTAACCCCAGCCAGTCGGTCTTTAGTATTTTCCGATAGATCTATCTTCTTATTGGACATTCCCGCCTTCATATTTTCCGTTTCGGAGTTTACATTTTCAATTTGGCTTCTATTTCAAACATACAGAAAATTGTATGACTTATTTCTAGAAGTGTGTAGAGAAACGGTTATGAATGTGTTACCCAAAAGTAAGTAGAGAAAACAGTGTGAATGTAATACGTAGCATTTCTATTTCAAACATGCACAAAATTGTATGACTTATTTGTAGAAGAGTGAGTAGAAAGAGATGTGAATGTTACCTAAAAGTGAGTAGAGAAAACAGTATGGATATAATATGTAGCATTTCTATTTCAAACATACGGAAGATTGTATGACTTCTTTGTAGAAGAGTGAGTAGAGAAAGAGATGAGAATGTATTACCTGAAAGTGAGAGGACAAAACAGTGTGAATGTAATTGTATTTCTATTTCAAACGTACAGACCATAGTATAACGTATTTTAAAAGTATGGATAAAAATGAGTTTTGGTGTAAAATAATTTTTTATGCAAAATTGTTTATAGAAGAGTGAGCAGAGAAAGAGCTGTGAATGTTACCTAAAAGTACTTAAGTAGAGAAACCACTGTGAATGTAATATGCAGCATCTCTATTTCAAAGATACAGAAAATTGTATGACTTATTTGTAGAAGAGTGGGTGGAGCAAGAGATGTGAATGTGTTACCTAAAAGTGCGAGGAGAAAACAGTGTGAATGTAGTAGCATTTCTATTTCAAACATACAGAACGTGGTATGACTTATTTTAAAACGGGATAAATTTTCTTTGTGTGTGTAAAATCACGTTTTTTATGGAAAATTGTTTATAGAAGAATGTGTAGAGAAAGAGATGTGAATGTGTTACCTAAAAGTGAGTAGGTGAGTCGGTTCACAGTGACACTGTGAATATAATATGCATGTATACAAAAATTTAACCGTACTCAGGGGTCTCCGTCTAGGGGATATGTGAATGGCAACCACAAGGTACCCAAGCTGAGCAGAACATTACTTCCACTTATTGGTGTTTTGCTCCTCACTGTAACTTTTCTATCTGACCTTACCTTGGTCATCTCTTGTTCTCTTCTGACCCCGATGCTATTTGGGTTCCTGAGGGCTAGGGAGTCTTTATTTTTCCAACCTCTCCATTTCTCTATAAAACCTTAACCCCTAACATGCTGACCTGTCATGGCATGTAATACGTCCTCTGATTGGTAATCAGAGGATACGGTCAGTGAATTTATTTTGATAACTCTCCCGGTCAGGTCGGTGAGACCCGTAAACCAACGACAGGTGTGGTCCTCCAGACATTCTGGGGGTTGTGAGAGAGCGATGTGACCGCCAAAACATAAAAATATGGTGCTCTCTAAAAAGCGGTTACATTTACTGCTAAGTCTCTTCAATGTTTCCATCAGTGAAAAATATTGGAGAGCAAGAGGATTAATGACTTCATTGTCAGAAATCCAGCATTAGCTAACAACAACAACATTTTTTGTGTAGTAAGATTTTGTCTATCTCTTACGGTTTACGAGGTATTCAAAAGTCATCCAGAGTAAATAGGACTACATATGTTATAGCCAGAAAACTCAAAATATACATTTCATTTGTCACACAAATATCTTAAACATACAGCGTTTTAATCAAAATCGTAGAGCCATTTTCAAGAAAATCAAAATTTTTGAAAAATCTTTCATGTAAAGGGTAGTTTGGTGGGGGGGGGGGGGGGGCTTTTTTCTTCAAAATCTTCGTGTCGCATCCTTGAAAGACATTAAACTTAAATACCCATCATTTACTTGGGTGAATAAGAATCACATAAAATTATTTGGTGATCAGAGCTTTACGGGTGATCAGCTGTGTTAAATTTAAGAAGGTCGAGCTTTCGGCCATTGTACACTCCATGGCCATCTTCAGGACTAAGATGGCCATGGAGTGTATAATGGCCGAAAGCTCGACCTTCTTAAATTTAACACGGCTGATCACCCGTGAAGCTCTGATCACTAACGTTCGCCGTGAAAGCTTCAAATCTTACATAAAATTATTTATTTGGCAAGACTCAAACAAAATGGTGGCCTAAGAACTCCTCTTAGTAAAGGGTCATGTTTAATCGTGTGTCATGCAGGATCAGCTTAACATGGATTCATCAAATGAGCAGATTTAGTGTTCCAGTCAAAAAGTTCCAGGAATTACATCATGAAGAGATGAAAGGTGATGTGTTCTGAGAGTGGTTTACTGATTTGCTCTGAAGTATCAAGGAAGATCTATGATTGTAATGGATAATGCCAGTTACCACTGCGTGCAAAAGAAAAAGTGCTCACAACAAACTCCAGAAAGGCTGAGATAATTTCATGGCTTCAGAGCAAAACCATTCCACATGATCCAACTCACACTGTTGCTGCATTATTTAAATTAGTGAAGCAACGTGGCAGAAAGCAAAAGATACCAACAGGATGAATTGGCATTGGAAATGGAGCTTGAGGTAGTGCATCTTCCACCTTACTATTGCTAATATATCCCATTGAACTCATCTGAGCACAAATAAAGGGGAAGTAGCAGATAAAAATTCAACATTTTAAATGAGGGATGTAAAATAGCTGCTTCAAAATGCCATAGAATTTCACTGTTGAAGACTGGCAAAACATGTCCATCATGCAGAAAATCTGCTAGAAGATGATTTTATAAAGGAAGGATTATCTGATGGGTGCATTGAAAACATTATCATCAATGTATGTGCCAAAAGTGAACAGAGCTCTAGTGATGATGACCTTGACAAGCAGAAAGGCATTCAGCTCTAGCTTGTACCTTTGATTTCATAACAAATCCACATGTTTTATCAACCAGGGCTACATTTAAATTGCATGTACATTCATTAGGATTAGTGCCAATAAATTAGTAGCAAGAGTGTAAATGCATTTTATTCCTCATTGTAAAATGTTGCCTAGGGTGCTCAAGAATTAAATGTTATCCTTCTTGGTTTGTTATGCCTTGTAGGGAAAGAAGGGAGGGCACGCAATTGCAGTGTTAACATAGCACAGTGAAGCTAATAGTTCCTCTGTTCTCTTAGGGAATTCTTTGAACAGGAATATGCTCCTTCACAATGAACCTGTTATTCATTTCAATCAAGTGAGGAAAAGAAATGCTACTGCTCTTAAATTAAGTGAGGTGACTATTTCAAGAATCTACAAAGAGAATCAGTTACAGCCAGGTCCATCGCAAATTGTAACTCCGGGAAAGAAATATCAAGAGTTGGTAGAGTTATTGTCCAGTTGGGCAATGACAGTTTTCAGTTAGATGTCACAAGAAGGCAATGTATTAACTATTACAACTGAAAGGAGCATCTTACCACATGTATGTTTCTTTCTACTCTTAAGGATGCAGATCTATTTGAGGAAAGCCTTAGCTCTTTGACCAAAATCTTTCATGATCTAGAATTTAAGTTAATAAATAAATAAATAAATAAATAAATAAATAAATAAATAAATAAATAAATAAATAAATAAATAAATAAATAAATAAATAAATAAATAAATAAATAAATAAATAAATAAATAAATAAATAAATAAATAAATAAATAAATAAATAAATAAATAAATAAATAAATAAATAAATAAATAAATAAATAAATAAATAAGTAAATAAATACTAAATAAAAAAATAAATAAAATAAAAAAATAGAAAGTTGATACTATTGTAGCACTAAGGGCTTTGGTTTTAAAAGAAATACAAAACAAGAACTTGAAGGAAATGGTGTGTTTGGATGAAACCTGGGTAAATGCCAGCCATACCATGTCCAAGGGCTGGACTGACGGTACACTACAAATTGCCCCTGGAAGAGGCCCAATAAGAAAAGGTGACTACTTTATCACTGGCTATGCTGGTATTTCCTATTGTTTTGTTGATGTCTAGCTGTTAGGGAGAGTCAGATTCAACTATAAAATAGGTACTCAGAATCACAACAGCAAATATGCAGTGAATTTATATTGAGAATGTGTTACTTTTGTTCTTATATCAGACTAATACACATTACATCTGAATGTTTTGGGTGATGTGATGGATAACCCGAATGCTTGTTTGTGTTCTGAGTATGGAGGGTTATAATTTTATTGCAATTCAATATGGTGTAATACACGATTGAATTCAAAGGTAAACAAGTACATATAAGTAGCAAAAGACAAAATAATAAAACAGTAATAATAATAATAATAATAATAATAATAATAATAACAATAATAATAATAATAATAATAATAATAATAATAATAATAATAATTAATAATCATTAATAATAATTAATAATAATTAATAATAATTAATAATTAATAATTAATAATAATAATAATAATAATAATAATAATAATAATAATAATAATAATAATAATAATAATAATAATAATAATAATAATAATAATAATAATAATAATAATAATAATAATAATAATAATAATAATAATAATAATTCATAATAATTCATAATAATTCATAATAATAAATAATAATAAATAATAATAATAATAATAATAATAATAATAATAATAATAATAATAATAATAATAATAATAATAATAATAATAATAATAATAATAATAATACTAATACTAATACTAATTAATAATAATAATAATAATAATAATAATAATAATAATAATAATAATAATAATAATAATAATAATAATAATAATAATAATAATAATAATAATAATAATAATAATAATAATAATTAATAATAATGATAATAATAATGATAATAATAATGATAATAATAATGATAATAATAATGATGATGATGATGATAAATAATAATATACAAAGAACTGATTAACCAAGTAGTAGAGACTAATGAACTATTAACCAGTTACAAAATACATACATAACATTGACTTTTTGATTACTGAACTTTTAATCTGTTTAAAAATTCCTCTAGTGAATAGAACACATTATTAACTAAATAAGTTTGTAAAGCAGATTTGAATTTAGTGTAGTTTTCACACCTTTGAATTTCTGTTGGCAGTCTATTGGAGAATTTTGCTCCAGCATAACTAAGCAGCTTTTCAAACTGGCTAAGTCTGTGCATTGTAATAGCCAAATCATTCCTATTTCTTGTGTTGTGGTCGTGTATATCTGAACTTGTTTGCATCAGAAATTTGTATTTTATCATGTATAGTATAGTTTTATAAATATACAGGCTAGGTAGCGTCATTATTTTATGCTGACGGAAAGCTTCTCTACATGAGTCTAGCATTTTTAAGTTCGAAATATATCTGATTGCTCTTTTCTGTAAAGTAAATATTCTGTTTTGGTTTAATTTTGAAGTATTGCTCCATATTTGTATACCATATGATATGTGTGACTGAATGAGAGAGAAGAGTGGAGTTTGCATAAACTTGCTATCTGCTTATTGTCAGCATGCAGCTCTCCATTTGCAAAACCTGATGGCTGTCTTGGCTTTTAAAACTCAGACTGTACAGTATCTGGCCATTGAGAATTGGCCATTAAAGATGTGGATGGTGATTTGTTTGAAATAATCCTGCTGCTGCTTTTATGTGATTTTATGTAAATATGTGAAAATTATTTTGAGAGGGTTCCCTTCTTCCTTTCATGGAGATTAGGCCATGTGACTTGTCCTGCTCTTGTGCCATCTTTTCTTAGGTCTTCCTAGTCTTCTTTTTGTACGTGCCCAGTAATTTGAAATTGGTCTGGGTAATCGAGATCATCCCATTCTATTAACATGCTCTTTCCATTTTTGTCTACAATTTTGTATATGTTGTAGCCTAGCAGTAACATGTAATTGGTTTAATATCTCTGCACTAGGCTTCCACGGCCTGTGTTCTGATCAGTGATCTTGGCTCCCAGTGAAGGCTGTGTCATTTTGCTTGAGATTGCCGACAAGAAGCCAAGAGCACTTATCTATCCCAAGAATGTGCAGAGATATTAAACCAATTATAAGTTACTCCTATGTTACAACATATACAACATTATATAGAAAAAAGGGTTCCCTCAATGCGATTTTTGTGTAACTTTGAATATCTGAAAATATTTCTTCTCTTCTTTGTCTATCCCTTATGCCTTTAGACGTAGGATTTCTTCAGCCACTTCCTGAATTCATTCCTGTCCTGTGCAAGTGTGTGTATTTCTCTCAGTATCTTTCCCTGAGTCGCTGCCACTTTTTCCGTATACTTTCTCCATCCAAGTCTTCGTCTTCCTATTCCCCTTCTTCTCTCTGTCCTTGTCTCATATATCCTTCTTGGCATCCTTTCTTCATGCATTCATAATATATGCCTGAGCCATCTTAGCTTATTCCTCTCTATTGTCTCTATTATACTTTTTTGATTTAAGCTTTCTCCTATAGTTCCCTGACTTGGTCTCCCCTGGTAAATCCAACTACTCCCTTTAAATATCTATAATAATAATGATAATGATAGTGATAGTGATAGTGATAGTGATAATGATAATGATAATGATAATGATAATGATAATGATAATAATTAATAATAAATAATAATAATAATAATAATAATAATAATAATAATAATAATAATAATAATAATAATAATAATAATTAATAATAATAATTAATAATAATTATTAATAATAATGATGATGATAATGATAATAATAATAATAATTAATAATGATGATAATAATTAATAATGATGATGATAATTAATAATGATGATAATAATGATGGTGATAATTAATAATGATGATGATAATGATTATGATGATGATAATGATTATGATGATTATAATAATGATTATGATAATGATAATAATGATTATGATAATAATGATAATAATGATTATGATAATGATTATGATAATAATGATAATAATGATTATGATAATAATGATAATAATGATTATGATAATAATGATAATAATAATAATAATCTTTATTAGCTTATAGACTTTGTTACAAGTTTCAAGCCTCGTCAGAGATAAACAAACAAGATTTACAATCTATATACAAGCAGTTTTATACAATCTAGTATTTCAGTTACAAATTATTTACAGTTCATCTATTCTATACAAGCATTTTTTAATTAAGTATGTTTTAAGCTCTTTTTGAAATACATTACCACTTAACACTTTTAATTCATTTGGTAGTTTATTGTACAAGATTTTACCCATTATTAAGGGATCCTTCTCTGTGGCTTTTTTATTTACATTTCCTCTGTAATAATTGTGTTGTATTCTAGTACCATACTTATGACTGTCTTTTATTTGTAGAGGATTCTTATTTACTACAAACATTATTACCTTATAGACATACAGTGACACTACAGTTTGTATTCTACATAAAAATATGGTGCTCTCTAAAAAGCGGTTACTATTACTGCTATTGCTCTCTTCTTATCATATTGGAGAGCAAGAAGATTAATGACTTCATTGTCAGAAATCCAGCATTAGCTAAAAAAAAAAAAAAAAAAAAAAAAAAAACAGTTTGTATTCTGGCTTTTACAAAACTATCTTTACACGATTCTCTATTCTGTAGATTGAATATACATCTTATACATCTCTTCTGCAATTTCAATACTCTATTTACATTTGTGATACTTGAGTTACCCCAGACCTCGATTCCATATTGCAAATGTGGATGAATTAGACCATAGTAAACTGATTTTAAGTAGTCTGGATTTAGATATTTGATAGATTTCTTAGTATATATAAATAGGAACTAATTTTATTGCAGATATAATCTATATGCATTTTGAATGTCATATTTTCGTCCAAGATTATTCCCAAAAATTTGGTACTTTCTATTTGTTGAATGCTTTCATTGTTTATCCTTACACTGAGAACATTTTTGGACCTATTATTTCGGTGTTTGAACATGATTATATTGGTTTTTTGAGGATTTACTTTCAGCTTGTTGCATTTTAGGTAATTACAAATATTATTTGTTTCAACATTTATTACTTATTATTTATTATTATTAGAAGACTGCATAACTGGCCAGGAGGAACCTACCTCCAGTACTGCACCCTGTGGCGGGTAGAGGTGGGGAATGCAGTTGCTGGGCACTTGGCCTTGGTCCGGATGGGCTGTCGTGCCATGGGGTTATCTTACATGGGTTATATTATAGTAGTTATATAAAAAGTGATTCTTTTCTCATCTTACATTACTTACACTGTATTTTTGCTTAGGGCTGATTTCAAATTAAATAAGATGTGCTTAATTACAACATACAGAGACATTACCTAAATGTTTATCATTATAACAAAATATTGTGGTGAAAAGATAAGAGGAGAATTGTTGGCTTTCAAGGATGTTGGTTAGATGATCCTTAGCATGAAATATTTCAACATACGTATTATATTCTGAAAATGCTAATACTATAAAAAGTTTGACACAAACTGTGTATTTTAATGATCTCTTCAGTGGGTCTGGATGACTTGGTAGGTTAGGTGCTGTTCTAAGGTTGCAGGTTCAAGTCCTGCCCAGACCAATGTATTTTAAGTGTGCTTGAGGGCAGCGGCCCCGTGTCAGTAGATTTGCAGGCATGTGGAAGAGCTCTTGTGGCGTGAAGTTCTGACACATCGGCGCACTGATGTGGTTCTGCTCATTGACAGTGCTGTTAACAAACAAAATGTTTATTTATTTCTAATGATCTCTTCATTTTTCCTGTGGCAAGTTTTTGATTATCACTGATAGTTTCTGTTTGTATAATTCAGAATTACACAAACTTCAATCAAATAAAGAGGACTTTATGAGTCACACTGAGAAAATATGAGATCGAGTTTATTTCTCATGAAAATATGTATTTTAATACATGGTATTTTAATAAGAATCATTAGTTTTTTTTGACAAAACCAAAAGTTATCAAAAATGACAAAAACGTTTCCAGGTAAACAGTGGGTGGATGTAGTTGGATTTTCAGGGTAATCTCTGTCACAGGCTTGAAAGATGCTGAACATAAAATACCAATTGTGCTATTTACACACTGGCCTTTTTCTAAAGTGACTTGTTTTCGTATTCAGGGGGCCTCAAAACATATATTTTTGGTGAAATGCTATAGTTCCTCTGTCTACTCGTACTAAGTGCATGGAAACTGGTGCCTACCAAAATGTAACATTACACTGCCAATTAGGAGAAAATCAAAAGAGGTTCATGGAAAAATTAGTAGTAGTTCATAAATAACTGAGTTCAGGTTAGAAGTCAAAAAGGACTAAATGAGAAGTTGGAAGCTTAAGTATACAAACAAATGAAGTCCATTAAAGCACACTAGTTACCTATATTAAAAATAAACATTTTTGTGGCATTAACTATTTCTGGGATGGTTCTCCAGTTTCCTCCACCACTCATTCCACCAATTACTCCAACATCACCTTCCATTAGTTTATTTTGCCTGCATTTCATATCATCCTCTTCCTCACAATCATACCTGGTTCTTGGCTGACCACCCACTTCCAGGTCTTCACTATATCCAGTCCATAGGTTCTTCTGCACCCTGACAGGTGTCTGACCCTAGGCACTGGCTTATAAGTCCTAGGGGGTGTGAGTCCTACATAAGGGGAGGGTAATCATGTGAAGAAGAAGATAATTTTATTAGAACGTAAAATAGTTCACATTTAGATCTTTTTATATTTTAATAATCAATTAATATGTTGTTGTTGTTGTTTTCTAGTGCCTTGCATCTGGCAATGAAGCCATTAGCATTCGTGCTTTCCAATACTTTTGAACTGTAGTTTCTTCTGATCTTAATGCTTCACAGGTCTTCAAGTGGTCTTCGTTCATTTCTGCTGGATCGTTACACAGGACACATATTGGTGAGACTGAGATACCCATTCTGTAGAGATGACTTGCTAAGCAGTCGTGATTTGTCAATAGTCGGAAGGCTGCAACTGCTGTTTTCCTTGGTCTCTGGGGGATTATATCTGGGTTGGAAAGTAGTGTAATCCATTTTTTATCTTTGGCATTTGTTTCTATTTCTTAAAGGTATGAATGAGAAAATTGTTTAATGATCAAGCGTTTTATTGAGGAATATGAGAAATTGAATTTAGACTTTTGTTTTATTGTTGTGCCTTTCTTTGCAAGTGAGTCTGCAGCTTCATTCCCCATGACTCCACAGTGTGCTGGAATCCATTGGAGATGAACAGTCTTATTAACTTTTTGGAGTTGTGTTAACATTTTGTAGCATTCTCTAATTTTTGTTGACTTCTTTGTAGTATTTGAACATATTCCCTGAATTGCAGCTTTAGAATCTGAAAGAATTACTGCCTTGTTAAATTTATTTAAGGGAAGATTTAATAATTGTCGGAGAGCAATGTATATAGCCTCTATTTCTCCATCATAATTTGTTGTGTCTCTGCCAACAGAATGATAAAAGGAAAAATGTGAACATGTAACTCCAGCTCCAGTAAGGTTTTCCTTGCAGGATCCATCAGTATATATGTGCAGCCATTCTTCTGTGGGATACCTAGTATTGATTGTTTCCAGAGCTAGAAGTTTTTGTATTTCTTTTGGTGTGTCTGATTTACTTATTTCCTCTATTAATTCCAAATTGAAGGTAGGTTGCAATAATTCCAATGGATTTTCTCTTATAAGTAGATTTTCTCTGGTGTTAGGAATGTTCAATTTGGATTTAATCTGTGTTACCTTTTCTAGGAAACTACTATGAGTTTTAAGGATTGAAGGCGGGAGGTTCTCTTCTGTCCATTTAGAGTTTGGCAGTCGTAACATTTTCTCGTGTTGGAGCAATGCTTGTTCTTCTATTTTTGTTGTTATTGATGGGGTCCATGTTAAGGCAAGCATGGCATCAATAGGTGTGGATTTAACTGCTCCAGTGATCAGGCGAAGAGCCTGATTTTGTATTTGTTCAAGTTTATTGATGTTAGCATTTGCTACTGTTATTAAAGCTTCAGAACAGTACAAGAGGTTTGGTTTAACATACATTTTGTATGTTGTGTTAAGGACTCTCCTTGAGCAGCCCCATTTAGCACCAGCTAACCTTTTCAGGATTTGCAGTTTCTTTTCAACTTTTTCTGAGATGTTTTTTCCAACTTAGCTTTCTGTCGAAAGTGATGCCTAAGTATTTGGCATCATCAACTGCTTTGAGTGGTTTACCATTATAATTTATGTTAATATTAACTGGTTTGTATTTTAGTGTAAATAATTCATAATTTGTTTTTTCCACATTGATAGTCATGAGGTTTTTGGAACTCCATTCATGTACTTTATTTAGGGCTGTTTCTATCCTGTCTTTAATTAATTCAGGTTTTTTTGGAGAGCCCGAAGTCCAAATGACTACATCGTCAGCAAATAAAGCAATTTTGGTTTCTAAAGTTTTTATTATTGATGGAAGGTCATTTATATATATGTTAAAGAGTGTTATGCTCAGAACAGCACCTTGTGGAAGTCCTCGGTGTGTTTGTTTCTATTTGGAAATGTATGTATTATATTTTGTGGCACAAAATCTTTGTGAAATAAACTGAGTTATCCATTTAAGCATGTTACTTTTCACACCTATTGATTGCAACTTCTCAGTTAATTTGTTTCTCCAGACTGAGTCATATGCTGATTTAAAATCAATGAATACTGCTAAGGTATCCTCCTTTCTATTGAAAGCTTCCTTGATGTCTTGGCTTAGTAGGAGTACATTTTCACTTGTACTATGATTCTGTCTGAAGCCGGTCTGTGAACTATTAATTAAGTTGTAATATTCTAGGAACCAGTTAAGTCTAGATGCCACCATTCTTTCCATCACTTTTGCAATAACACTGGTCAAAGATATTGGTCTGAAACTATTAATATTGTTTGAAGGTTTGTTTTTCTTTAAAATTCGGATGATAATGGCTTTTTTCCAGTCGGAAGGTACAGTCATTCTCCAACACGTGTTATACAGATAATCAATTAATATAAATATTAATAATGCAGGAAATTGAATTAAAATGAGCCAGTTCATGCCAAGTAATCACACAAGGGCAGATTGACACGTCTGATAAAAAGCAGTAAATAACATTTTTCTGCAAAATGAAACATTTATATCTTAACACAAGCTCCTTGGTGCAGCAAGATTCAAATTTTTTACCTAAGGAAAAAAAATACTGTCTAGTATGTAATACTCATTTACAGCACAGATGCAAGATCTTTCCCCCAAGCCAGGTTTTAAAAAAGTTAGGAAACAAAAATTAGTAAAATAATGCCAAATCTACAAATCCGAATCCCATCTCTTGCACTTTTGACATTGCAAAGGTTGATATACATGTTGGAGCATTGTCTTGTTGAAAGAGCTCTTTTTTGTATGCTAATCTTGCTTGCTTCTGTTTCTAGTCCCTTGTAGACAGTACATTAACGTTTAATAGTAGCTTGTCACTAGCTATAAACTCCTTTCTTGGAAGATTTTGCTTACAGTGATGTGCATTTACTGAGCTCTTGAAACATGTCCTATTTTTAAAAGGGAAGTTTTGTAGTGTCAGTAAATCTAATTCACTTTACTATTTAGCGCTATTTCCAACTACACCCCTTAGAGAAGAAATCAATATGTATGAAATGTTAATTTATTATTTTCAGTTATCAAATTTAGAAATGTTCACAATGAAATGAGTAATTTTAATAAGTATAATCCAAAATACCTTTTTTTATTTTGTAATTACCTGCTTGAAAATAAATTTTAGGTAAATTCTGCATAAAACAAAACATTTTCCCTATAATTAATTCTATATTTAGTAAATTTTAGCTCATTGTAATTAATTTACATATGTACAGACCCATCAAATTATAAAATTCTGGGTAATTAGCAGTCTGCATTTAGATTTGAGGTAGTAACCTTAGCATTTAGATTATTACATAATTTTACATATTTTGCTGAGCAAAACATTACTTCCACTTACTGGTGTTTTGCTCCTCACTGTAACTTTTCTATCCGACCTTACTTTGGTCATCTCTTGTTCTCTTCCGACCCCGATGCTATTAGGGTTCCCGAGGGCTAGGGAGTCTTTATTTTTCCAACCTCTCCATTTGTCTATAAAATCTTAACCCCTAACATGCTGACCTGTCATGGCATGTAATACGTCCTCTGATTGGTAATCAGAGGATATGGTCGGTGAATTTATTTTGATAATTCTCCTGGTCAGGTCGGTGAGACCCGTAAACCAATGACAGGTGTGGTCCTCCAGACATTCTGGGGGTTGTGAGAAAGCGATATGACCGCCAAAACATAAAAATATGGTGCTCTCTAAAAAGCGGTTACTATTACTGCTATTGCTCTCTTCAATATCAGTGAAAAATATTGGAGAGCAAGAGGATTAATGACTTCACTGTCAGAAATCCAGCATTAGCTAACAACAACATTTATTACTCTGTTTAAATTATTTTTGTCTTTATTGGCAAATACAACTGAGGTATCATCTGTATCATCTCATTTGGGCCGCACCTATTCTACTTCCAGCTTTCACTTGCATATATGAGAATTGACTGATATAATGCTGTGTATACCCACATCTTTGTTTGCTGATTTAATTCTCTCTTTCCAGTTATAGTATTATATATTTGATAATACAGTAAACTCTCGGATTAGCAAACCTAAAGGTACCAGGAGTTGTTCAGAGAATTGGAAGTATGTTAAATCGCAAAATTAATGAAAATGAAGCAAAAACAATTGAAACTATTTTATTGGTACATACCATTTACTTTACATGATTTACTCTTGGTTGAAAGTCATTCCCTGTGAAGTTGTGGGTTTGAAAAAAGTGTCAATATCCATTTGCTTCCCACTTGAATATTGCTTCTTTATGATTAAGTAGCAAAACTGTCTTAAATGTTCATAATAGGTTAGCACTTGTGGGTCTGAAGATCTTTCCATGTAAGATATATCATGCATGTGGTCTCTTATTACAGATAATTTAGGTTCACACTTCAAAGATTCGTCATCGCTGTTGTCATCTTCATCCTCTTGTAGAACACTTGCAGCGATCTCTTCATGACTCAAAATCTGGTAACCTGGGAATACCCTGAGAATGCCCAATTCAGACTGAAGCTAAGAGTCATGTGAGCTCTTGAGCTTGTGACACATTCACGAACTTTCACAAATTTAGCCGAAGACACCTGAACTAGCCTTCTTGATCAGACAAACAGCGGAATGCCACAACTTAATCATTGCAGATCTTCTAAATTTCATTTAAATTAATTTTATTACCAACGCCAAATTTAGTCCGTTAAATCCGAAGTCCATCAAACAGAGGCCTGTTAAACCAAGAGTTTACCATATATATTAATGGGTTTCTTGAGCCTATTATTTATTTCTTGATATATTTTTTGCTTATATTGCCTTAGCTATTACTAACTTCTCACATTTTCTAATTTCTCTCCCTTCCAATGAATGTATATTTCTGTCTCAACCTCTTCTTTAGTTATTGTCGTCACTTTGCTCTTTTTAACATTAATTCTCATCCCTCTTACTTATAATGTGCTAGCCCATTCCGTTACTGCTTGTTGTAGACTTTCCTCACTTTCTGCCATTAGTACTATATCATCTGCATATATTAATACTTGTCCACCTACTGGTCTCCTATTCCAGCATCCTACTCTCAGGCTACTCGTTCTCCTTTCACATAATACAATAATTTGGTTCATAAATATAATAAATGATAATGGACTCAGGCTGTCTCCCTGTTTTACTCCCCTTTTACATAATTTCAAACTCTTCTGATAGACTTCCTGATATTCGTTCCATTCCCACCACCTTCTCTTACAAGCTCTTAATTAATCTAATTTCTTATCCACATCCAGTTGTATTAGCGCTTTCTAAATCTCTTCTCTAGGTACTGTATCAGCGGCTGCCTTTAAGTCCAGAAAGGGCACAGACATCTTCCCTCCTCTACTCAGTCTTAGATCCATTTTCTGCCTCATTACAAATATGTGATTTTGTGTTTCCTTGTTCTCTGATAAATGTGCTCTGTTTTTCTTCCACTTCCTTTCTTAATTTTCTCTCAGTTATTCTTGAGTAAAATTTAAAAGAAACTGACGAGAGGCAGATTGCTCTGTGATTTTCACAATTAAGAGTTTCTCCTTTTAAATAAATAGATATAATATTCTTCTGCCAATCATTTGGTATCTCTTTTGTTCTCCAGGCATCATTCATTATTTCTATTACCTTTTGTGTGGTCATCCTGCTGCATATTTTGTCATTTCTGGTGCTGTTTTATCCCTCCTCTGAAAATATATATTTACATGAAAAAATCAGAAAATATACACTTTTATGTGCAATAAAACTTAAAATATGTGCTTGAGTGTGAAAATCCAGAACATTAATCTCATTTTCAAGTTCGTATTAGGACACAACAAAATATGTGTTTACCTAAAAATCTACATCAGCAATAAGAAGCTACAACAAGTAAACCCCTTCAAGTATCTTGGGGTCAGCCTTTAGACCCGAGGAATGGTTTTCAGCAAACACATCACAAATAAAACAATACTAGCTATGAATGACACTAACCTCATACACAGACTCTCCCTGGATACAGCACTAGCGCTCCTTAAAGCGAAGATCACACATCGTCACATAGGGATTAGACACCATATGAACACAGTTACAAAGAGAGACCTCCTACAGATAGAGAAGGTGAAAGCCCTCTGCCTGTCAAATACACACTGTCACACCTAGTATATGAACTAGCAAGAGAATGCTTCTACATTGAAGAGCTAAGGAAAACTCTGCAACTGCAGTCCACAGATGCATAGACAAACTAAGAAGGAAGAAAGATCTAACATGGATGGAATTCTACTCCACGAGTGCAGTGATGACAACGGACTGGAGACAAGCAGGCTACAAACACAGATATCTGGTGATGAGAATGGCAACACATGGGTTCCATCATAAAGTTTGCAATGCCAAGAAACACCATGAACCAAATTCCCAGTGTATTTTTGAGCTGCGTGCAAAATTCTGCGACCACTACCATGTCATAATATGTCGTAAGAGATCAGTATCCTTAACAGGTTACTTAAAAAATGATTGTACAATGACTCAGTGAAGTTAATTTTACATTGTGCACATTGTGTGCTTTTCCTACTATTAATATTTACCTAATAATCAGAGCCCTATTCATTAATTTGTACTTAAACGGAGGTGTTTAAACATGGACATGCACTTCCTTGATGCATTTGTAACGGATCCAGCGGTATGCCATTTTTACACCAAAACTTCAATGCTGCTTTTCTCTGATGCTTGGAGAAGCAAGTACTTATCGTTGAATAATTGTTGTGATTCCTTGATAGAAGCAGTTTGTATTTACACCTCTACAATGAATATTAACTCTGCTACACACTTATTTGTGGTACAAAACAACTCTTTACAGCAGTAAAGAACAGTTTGTAATTCATTGTCAGTCATTTATAAGAGCCAACAACAATGAAACTAAATAGAACACAGTTTCTAGGCTTGTAGGCCGTGATCTAGTTGATGAATGAGCATCTGACATTTCGCCTAAGACTCTGTTGGGCATCTTCAGAAAGAGTGGCTCCTGCCTGGTTAACAACTAGAGGGTGTTTGATGGCCTAAGCAAGTATAATGAAACTAAACATGCTGAAAAAAGGATAGCCAACATAATTTATTTTTAAATCATATAAAATGAGATGTGGACACTTTTATCTGCCCAATCCTGTACAGTAGTTCTACCTTATGACCAGGGAAAGGAATTATATGGACTAAAAATGTATGAAATATGTAAATATATATGCAGTTATTTTTACCAAAATATGGAATTAAATATGGACTTATAATTATAAAACAAATGACTATCTATGCTAAATATTGATATATTTTAATAAAACTAACCAGAGAATATAATAATGGACATACCTTGTCTTTATATTGTTATGTGAACTTCAAACAAAACACAATTTCTCTTGTCTATTATAACATTTCTTTCAAGTTTTGAAAAATGAATCTTCTTCTATTGTCTCTGAGGACAGATTTATACTGACTGAAACTGCGTTCAACATCGGCAAAAGTAACCGGTGCATTCTTCAATTTCAAGATGTCTGCTGGGGATAAGTTCAAGTTTACCTTCACTGTTGAGTCACCACTCATCACAGCAACAACCTTTTGTAGCTCTTCATATCCAGGATTTTTTGAAAGTGCAGTGTCCACCTTAGCTCTTACTGCGTCTGCAACTTCACCTCTACCACGATTCAATTGTTCCACAGTGCTACTTATAATTTCAAACCTTTCAGGAAGTGAAAGGTGCCCAATTTGGAGACTTTTGAGTGTTTTTATGATACATGAAAATGTGTCTTAATGTAAGTTAAGTCATTTCTCACACTTGTGTCACAGGCAACTGTTTTTGCAGTATCAATTGAGACTGCATCTTCAGAATCCAATGCAAGTAGAACATTCTTAATAGATTCTATATGTTCAGCGTAATATTCAACCGCTTCCAGCCAAGTACCCCATCTAGTTAAAATTGGTTTGGGTGGCAATGGAATATCAGGGCACATTTCTTTCAACGCATTAACTCTACTGGGAGCTTTGAGGAACACTTTTTTTCACTAATGAAATCAACAAATCTACTTTAGGGTAATTGCCCCTTATCACTTCTGCGACACGATGAAATGCATGTGCCACATACGTTAAGTGAATCATTTTAGGATAAACTACAGATAATGCTTGTCCAGCTTTGAGCAGCATCGCTAATAAAGAGTAACACATTATTGCTCTCTTCAATATCATCAGTGAAAAATATTGGAGAGCAAGAGGATTAATGACTTCATTGTCAGAAATCCAGCATTAGCTAACAACAACATTATCGTACAAAATACCCTGTTGCCATAGGATACCCATAGCTTCGTTGAACAGTTTAACTACAGTTTTGTTATTGCACTTTTCTAGAACATTACAATGTAAAAGAATCCGTTGAGAATATTGTTCACTTAGCAAACCAATAACTACATTGCCAAAAGCCTACCTTCTTTGTCGGTAGTCTCATCGATAGAAACCGAAATTGGACCACCTTTAATTTCATCTCTTACCTTCTGTACTCTCTCATGGTAGATGGTTGGAGCATATGACTTCCTAAGCATTGACTCATCCGGGATTGTATGTTGAGTATATTCCCGAAGGAATTCCCTGGAGATCTCATTTTTCAGTTTGTAGAGAGGAATGTCAGCAGAGACGAGAGCATGGCACAGTTTGATGTTGAACTCGGACGTTGCATTTGACGTTGTTGGTTCTGTTAAAAACAATTATCTCTGCTTGGAGTTTCGTTGTTTGTAAGATTGATGTTTACTAGTTTGAATATGTTGTTGCACCAGGAACTTTTGAGTAGAAGATACTGCACACTGACAGAAATTACAAAATAATATTTTATCTTTATCTTTAAATTCTGAAATATAACTTTTTAATTTTAAAGTGACTGGATGTGATACTTTTGGCATGTTTACCGTCTTTATAGAATGAACTCCACCAATGTGTATTTGACTTCGTGGGTTCGTAGAATTAAAAGTCCAATTTGCAGCCCTTGGCAGCAAGATGACGTATCATAACAGCTGGAGGCACACAAATCAGTTCTGATTCGACTCTCCCTCACTGGCGATTCGCGGCTTCTTTTATAGCTCTGCTCACTGTTCGAGAAATTACTGGTATTTTCATGTAACAAACAAGACGGCAATAGAACCTTCCAGTTATCCATCTTTATCTGTTGCGGCAAGCTTTTTATCTCCGCACTGCACCTTCCAGTTATTTATCTTTATCTGTTTCAGCAAGCCTTTTATCTCCGCGCTGCACTATCTGTCTCTTTGTGCACGTCGGCCGCCAGTCGCAACAATGGGTTTGCGACAGTATTCTGACGCGTAATACAGTGTCTGACTTTCTTTCTTATTGTTGAGGACCGTTGAGTTTGTTGAAGACCATTAATTTTCAAATAGCTCTGATTTGAAAGGAATGTTTAAAACTTCATTGTTGAAATGTATTTTAATGGAATTTTGTTCTATTTTATTGTTGTTGTTGTTGTTGTTTTCTAGTGCCTTGCATCTGGCAATGAAGCCATTAGCATTCGTGCTTTCCAATACTTTTGAACTTATTTTATTGTTAAGATAGGCTGTTTTATATGAAATATGGAAAACATATGGAAATTAATTAAAGTATGTACTAAATTGTAAAATATGGGGAAATATGGAAAATAAAAATAGCATTTTTCAACTCCACACATTGTGAAACATAATAGCAATGCAAAGTATAAATGATATTAGCTTTATAAGTAAATATGTATTTATATGTAAATCCTTTCCCGGCTTATGCCTATACACTTTGCTTGCCATTATTCTGTTACTCATACATATATGTTTGTTTCTCCACAGACCTAGCACCAGTTGCAGCAACAGTTGCAAAATGGATATCAAAATAGAAATCAAAGAAGAGTATCCCTTCTCAGATGACATAGCCTCACAGAAGGAGGCGGAGTTTTTTAACAACAGTGCAACAATAATGACAAAAAACAATGCTGTGCTCCTGGGCGGTGATTGTGATGTGGCAATAAAAACAGAAATTAAATCAGAGACATCTATTCCAGACTTTTGTTCACAGAATGAGACAAAATGTTTTACCAGACATCTTGTAAAGAAGATTAAGTCTGAAGCAGCCACATGCAGCAACAACTGCGAGATAGAATCCAAAACAAAAATTTGTTCACTGAATAGAAGAGAAATTTTTTCAAACTGTTCTATAATTAAGATTGAGAAATGTGGCAGTTCCCAGGAAATGGACAACAATGTAGAAATTAAACAAGAACCTCAGGTGAGTTTCATAGAAATCTACTGCAGTTGGAATCCAGGTTGTTACATGATAAGTAATTTAAATTATATCATATATATATAAAAATTTGCTGTGTTGCACTCACATGACTTTTTCTACTCTTGTACTAACCATTCTTATAAACTCTTATTACTATATCTTCTTCGTGTTGGTTGAGATAATCATTTCAAAAATTATCTTATTACTTATTTTCTTGTAGGCATATGGAGAATATGGGAATACATGACTTTGAACGATAGTCAAATCTTTTAAAGCTTTGAGATTCTGTTCTCTTTGCATGGTTAACATATAAAAAAATCTGATGTGTTGCACTCACATGACTTTCTCTACTCTCGTACTAACCATTCATACAAACTCCTATTCCTTTATTTTCTTCATGTTGACCCAAATGAGCTCGTTATTGACAGGCCGTTAAACCCTACACATTCACTCAGTTACCTTCGTGCTAGTTGAAATAAACATTTGTACAAATTATCCTATTGCTTATTTCCTTGTAGGTGCAAGGGGAATATTAGAATACAGTAGGCTTTTTGCGATAGTTAAATCTTTTAAAGCTGTGAGATTCCATTCTCTTTGCACACTTAACATATAAAAAAAAGAACAACGATGTTCCATTTCATGGAAGTTTTAAGTTTTCAGAAACTCACACACATAACAAGGAATATCTCTGAAATGGTTCACCCTACAAGAAAATTTATTGAGACATAAATTGTGTATTTTAGCAAGATCTACATTTTTTGTATAGTATTATTTTGATCTCTAACGGTTTACCGGTTATGCAAGTCATCCCGAGTAAATACAACTACAGGGGCTATAGCCAGAAAATTCAAGATATACATTTCATTTGTCATCAAAATGTCTCAAACATATGGCATTTTAATCAAAATCGTTAAAGCCATTTTCAAGAAAATCAAAACTTTCGAAAAATGTTCCATGTAAAGGGTAGTTTAGGATGGGGCTATTTTCTTCAAAATCTTTGTGTCGCGTCCTTGAATGACATTAAACTTAAATACCAACTTTGGTTTTTAACCAACTTTTTGTTTTTACTTTCTCTACTGGTAAGTAGGGTAAGTATTGTATTCCACCCAAAAATTTGATGTCGAGATTTCATCGGAAATATGTTTTGAGGACCCTTGAATCCAAAAAAAGCATTTTTAGAAAAAGGTCCATGTCTGTGTGTCTGTGAGCAGCCTAACTCAAAAGCAAAAAGTGTGGTCTGTGTGGTCGTAGTTATACTGGAGCCGATGTCACGTGTCCTTTCAAGGACCCTACATGCACACATGCAATGATGACTCAGTGAGAATCAAAGAAGGCCCTCAGCTCCTTTCTTTTGTGTTTTACTGCCATCATTGTTTATGATGATGAACACACAGTCACTCGCCAAATCCAAGATCACAATATTTATCTGAAAAATAATACCAGAGATATTTATATTTATGTAGAAGAGCGTGCGTAAAATATCCACAAATTTAACGTTTTAATTTTCCAAAATAATTAATTTACAGACTAACATAAATATTACTTTTTCATTCACAGAATACATAAATATAATATCAATGAAATCGGAGATGAGAAGGTCAAATTTTGTATAATTTGACATGGAATGACTCCTAAGAAGATGGTTGCATACTGTATTTCTTTTCCAAAGAAGCTGGTTAATTTGGTGGCCTGTGAATGCCAAATCTGCATACTCACCAGCTTCACCTGTTAAGGGTTTCTTATTATGTGAGAACTATTTAGCCTTTTTATTAAGTAACTTTGGCACCAAACAGAAAGTATAAAGATCTATAATTTTTCTCCTGTAATTATCTGAAAGCTTGCTTGTACAATAATGTTATAAAGAATGGAGCAAAGCAAGTGAAGTTAATGAAATTTCATTTAAATTTATAAAATACACGTGCAAAGTTGGGTAAGACAACTAGTTATTAATAATCTACTTACAATTTGTAGGATACAATCTATGATCTCTAAGATACTTCTTTATTAGCCCAGTACACATCAACAACCAGATTATGTTGTAAAAGAAGCAACTGTCTTTCTGCACATCTCAGGCACTTTTACTTTCTCTAAAATACATACAGTCACAAGTATTGCATTCCTGGAACCCAAAGGAAACAGTTTTAGAAAGAAGGAAAAAGAAAAAACCTTTACACTTGCAGAGATACAGTGAGAGGGACTAGGGTAATTTAATAACAACAGTAGGATAAATAACGGAACTCTTAAATTTAAATGCAATCATTTTCAAGTTGCAACAAGAAGACTTTGAAGATAATCCTGCCACCCAAACTACTCTTTCAATCACAAAAATGTGTATTGTCTTTTATTTTCTGGAAAAAAAATCACTTAAATCAGTGTTTTGATCCCGTGACACTGCATTTTTCAGTGTTATTTTACCTTTCCAATATGTTTAACACACACGACAAATGGGTATCTATATGTTGGATTTTCTGTGAATAGCTACAAAGTCCCTTTATGTGAATGAATTTAATACATGTGTATGAAACCTGTTTAAGACATAAAAATTATTACAGGAAAAATCCAGAGCTCGTCAAAATATACAGTATGTCAACTGTGGTTTGTAGTGCGAGCTGTTTCCAAATTATTCTATACTGACAACGGTAATGGTAACCAGAATGAGAGACTTGAAACACAGGCATTCACAACCAACAGCAAACCTTCCTGGGCCTGGGAACGACAAGCAAGACTTGGCCAAGATTTAACTTTGGTGTTGCTGTTACTAGGCATGGCATATTGCATCTATTAAAAGACTTCTTCTTCCTTCAAGGTAGAAATTCTTCAAGGCAGCTGTGACATACACAGCTGTTAGAGCTCTCGCTAGTCGCAATTCAAGGAAAATCAAACTGCAAAGAATCTTATATAATAGTAAAGAAAAACAAATGCGCATGTAACTAAAGTACAGTTAAGTACCTAATGCTTAATTTGAAATCATTAATGGGAAAAAACATACTGCAACATAACATGGGTAGAAGATTAAGCTCCTGTTTTTCACACAATCTTGGACATAATGCAAAATTTGCACAGGTTTCTAGATGTGTAAATTGCATGTGAAAATATCAAAAGTTTCAAATTTAATAACATAACCAATAATATCGAAAATATAAACTCATCCATTCTTTATGAATAAATACAACATGTTGTACCAAGCAAACTGCAGGTCAGAGTCTGGCGTCGCATGGCCTAGTGGAAGAGTGCCATGGTTGTATAATAGTTGTAAAATCTTCCATAGTCCATAATCTGGCTGTGCTCGAAGAAAGATTCCCCAATGAATGGAACACAAGCATAAGGTTAGGAGTTTGCAGTCTTTTGCATTTTAGGGTACCTTAGATGATTCTATGTGAATATTTCCATTAAATAACTTTCATGTAGTGTCTTGCATTTATCTGCGTCTGTACTTGCTTTTCCTTTTCAATGGGCATAACTTTTTGATAAATGCTGTGTTAATGTGAATTTGTAATTGATAGACAAAGTCATGTGAGTGTATCGTATTACATTTTCCCTTATACAGTCCAACTTAAATAATTTGAAGCTGAAGGGATAAGGAAAAATTTTGAATTGCAAAAGTTAATCTAATATTGACATTTTAGCAATGCTGGTACACATATCCATCAGGATTTTCTGGTTGTCTCATTCTTTTTTTGACTCCCTCCATTTTCACTTGAGGCACCGCTTAAAATGTTCTCCTTAATCTTCAAATAAGTTGACAAAGTGTTCGGTGATATCCCATATTCTTTCACAATTTCAGATTTTTTCTTTAAACCTTTTTCAGCTTCTCGAATGATGGCGACCTTTCCACAAGAGTTAATGTCTTGTACTGGACACACAGTTTACTAAGACACATAGTGCCATCGATTTGCAACACTAAACAGCAGGAAGCTCAAGCAATAACTAAAGGTGCACGTATTTTAAACAAGGGTATGTGGAAGCAGGTATAGAAGCTCAAGTCAAGCAGTTATCGAAAGCCATTACATCCCCCAAACAAAATAAACATTTGTGGTGTGATGACCTCTTCTGCGGAAATACATGAACAAAATTATCATATTGAATTTCCACACTTAGATTAATTCTTACTTTCTCTACTGGTAAGTAGGGAAAGTATTGTATTCCACCCAAAAATTTGATGTTGAGATTTCACTGGAAATATATGTTTTGAGACCCCCTGAATCCAAAAAAGCAGTTTTAGAAAAAGGTCTGTGTGTGTGTGTCTGTGGACAGCATAACTCAAAAACGAAAAGTCGGTTAAAAACCAACGTTGGTATTTAAGTTTAATGTCTTTCAACAATGCGACACTAAGATTTTGAACAAAATAGCCCCACCCTAAACTACTCTTTACATGGAACATTTTTTGAAAAGTTTGATTTTCTTGAAAATGGCTCTAACGATTTTGATTAAAATGTTATATGTTTGAGATATTTTTATGACAAATGTATATCTTGAATTTTCTGGCTATAGCCTCTGTAGTTGTACTGTATTCTAACACTCCCCTTGCACCTACAAGGAAATAAGCAATAAGATAATTTCTGCAAAAGTTTATCTCAACTAACACAAAGAAGACATAGGAATAAGAGTTTGCAAGAATGGTTAGTACAAGAGTAGAGAAAGTCATGGGAGTGCAACACATCAGATTTTTTTATATTGCTTTAATAAAAAATTCAAGGGACCAAGAAAAATCTTCAAATTAACGATTTCAAGTTATAAACGTTCAAATTATCTAAGTTTCACTGTGCTGTGCTAACTGAATCATAGATTCTAATTTATCTTCACTAAACATGCCTTTCTTTCCTTCCTTCCTTCCTTCCCTCCCTCCCTCCTTCCTTCCTTCCTTCATTCCTTCCTTCCTTCCCTCCCTCCCTCCTTCCCTCCTTCCTTCCTTCCTTCCCTCCTTCCCTCCCTCCCTCCCTCCTTCCCTCCTTCCCTCCTACCCTCCTTCCCTCCTTCCCTCCCTCCCTCCTTCCCTCCTTCCCTCCTTCCTTCCCTCCCTCCCTCCCTCCCTCCCTCCTTCCCTCCCTCCCTCCCTCCTTCCCTCCTTCCCTCCTTCCTTCCTTCCCTCCCTCCTTCCCTCCTTCCCTCCTTCCCTCCTTCCCTCCTTCCCTCCTTCCCTCCTTCCCTCCTTCCTTCCTTCCTTCCTTCCTTCCTTCCTTCCTTCCTCCCTTCCTCCCTTCCTCCCTTCCTCCCTTCCTCCCTTCCTCCTTTACTCCCTTACTCCCTTCCTCCCTTCCTCCCTCCCTCCTTTCTTTCCTTCTTTCATTCATTCTTTCCCTGATTACCCTCCCCTTATGTAGGGCTTACACTCCCTAGGACTTACAAACCAGTGCCTAGGATCAGACGCCTGTCGGGACCAGAGTGAGGACTTAGAAGCAGGTGGTCAGCCAAGCACCAGGTATGATAGTGAGGAAGAGGATGATATGAAATGCAGGCAAAATAGATGATTGGAAGGTTGTTAATGGAACAATTGTGGAATGAGCAGCAGTGGAAACTGGACCACATGCGGGTCCTTCCTAGGTGATAGGCGAGCGGTCTAACCACTCAGTCACGGTGCTGTCATTATACTTCCAGACTCAGGGAAGGATGAGAAATAATCCTGGCTGGAGAGAAATTCCTACCCCCTGCCGGGAATCGAACCTGGGATCCCTTGCACAGCTGGCAGGTGCTCTACCAACTGTGCTATGGGGCCAGCTGCCAACTCTCTTCTTTAAACCAAAGATTTTATTCAGCGTAAAGACTTTTTTCATTACTCTGTTTTCTTTCACCATATGACAAGGTACATTGTTGAATCTTAGTTCTGCATAATCTTTAATTTTGATAAAGCAATTTAAAAATAAATTAAACATGGTACTTTAAAGATAACTATGTGATTCAGAACATTTAACTAATGTTGTGAATTCTGTTACAGGATGAGGACTTCCCTTCAGTAAAATTGCCAAGGTAATACTTAACTCTGGCTAGTTTTCCAATAAGAAACCTTCTGAGAGGTAGAATTGGAACTGAAAAATTCAATGCCCCAACTGGGATTTGAACCACAGACCCTCCACTTACCAGGTGGGTGCTCTGTGACAACCTGCCAGAATGACACCTAATTCTCCAACCAATTTGTATGGTTCAAATCCCAGCTGCGGCATTGAATTTTTCAGTTCCAATTCTACCTCAAACATTGCCTACACACAGCTTGTGTGTTTAAAAACACCAACAGTAAGTTTATTGGCATGAGTAAATAATAATTAAGAAACCTTGTGTTTTTTTGTATTATATTTTCCTTTACTGGTTCTTCTTTATGTTACTAGATTATAAAGAGGGAAAATGTCTGTGAGTGTGTGTACACATGCGTGTCTGCATACAAAGGCTATTTAACTGATTTTTATATTTCTTCCACAATTGAAAAGTCCTGTTGTTTCATACCAACATGGACTATAGGACACCTAATTACAAATCATAAATTAGAAAGGATTGAAAGGGATGTATGAAGCCTATGTGCTAGACTATGTACATGTTAGAATTCAAAAGGAACAGAATTGCGTAGAAGGGTTAGACTTTTCATTGAGAATACCATGCAGTAAACAGAGAAATTTGCATCCAGCTAACAGTACAAGTTACTGAAACTATATGTATAGTTAACAAATGAGAAGATTAATTTTCTTAATGTTCAGATTTAAAAGCTAACTGTACAATGTCAGATAAGTCAGTAAGGTTCTAGTATTAACTCATATTTATTATTTGATTGGTGTATCATAATCCTAAACTGGTACAATTTAAAATATTAAGTCCAACAAATAATTTATTGACATTTATTCCCAGCCTCTCTCTTGTATGATTAAGTTCACTGATACTTTGTAGAGTTATATACAAATACTCAAAAAAAGAATGGCTGTAAGACAGAATATGACAAAGTTCCACTTTGGATTGAGTCGCCTACAGATGATAACATATCCCAGAGAGCAAGTGAAAGCACATGCTTGAACAAGACACTAGGACTCCATACAGAAGTGTTACCAATAGCCGGAGCTGTGGCTGAGTGGTTAAGATGACGGTAAGAGTACTTAATGATAGAAAGCGTGTAAGTTTAAACCTCTCATCTTTATGTTTTCACTTTAATCACATATTTTCTGGTTTTTTTATGATGAATGTAATTTAGCATGTGTATTTTAAATATTAAATTAAATTACATGTATATATATATATAGAGTGTAAATGAATAACATCATATGAATTTTACTGGTAGTAGAGGATTCATAGACAATTTGAGATAGGAAACCTATGGTCTACAACATTGAGCTAATAAGATATACATACATATTCAAAGTAATTAGAGATTGTGGCTAATAAATCATAACCAGAAACAAACATGTCAATATTATCCACTGGAATCAAAATAGTGCTTATTATGAACTTAGTAAAGCCTGTTTGCTGTCTCTCTGAAGAAGCATTTCTAAATTGTAGCATTACCAAAAGTGCTTAAATTGGAGACTTTACATGTGGCTCCATGCCACTGCAATGGATAACAATTTGTGGTGAGTGGCTACAGAAATATAGGGTAGTTTTAAAACATGTGCTTTGGCTGTATGGTCGTGCCAACTGACTGTGGACCTAATAAACCCAAGAAATCGGGTTCAAAGCTGAAGAGGGATAAGATTTCTTTTTTTTCCCCTTTCTTTTCCATTTTGGGATCAATGTTGTGCATTTGCTTTAAAATAGCAAAATACGACTATCCTATGCAATGCACAAAGTATTGTTTACTTTTGCTTCTTCTCACATCTGATGACTTAGGCTGCAGGGTTATGTATTACCATTGGTCTGAAGTTGTCTGTTGGCTATAATTGTCCATGTTTCAATCCCATGGATTTCTTTTTCTGGGGTCATCTTCAGACTATGATGGTGTATTTATCATTAATTGATTCTGAGTAGATGCTGGTTGCCTGCATTATTGCAGGCAGTGATGGAGATTTGTAATGCACCAGCAATACTCAACATGGTTCACAAATCATTTCTGCGTCGATGTCGCCTATGTATTGATGTTAGATGTTTGAGCAGTTCCTTTGAAACCTGCACCTTCTTATTCTTTTATTGCTCTACAATCCGATTGGACCTTGACCTTCCCTATTATTTTCTTCCATTCTCCTCTATCATGATCCTTTCTTTTCCAGCCTCTGACTCCTATTGCAATAAGACCTTCCTACACACAATCCATCCACCTTGTTCTGCCTTTCCTTCATGAAAATATTTTCCCCTTTCACATTTTGTTTGGATTCCGCACATCCTCCATTTTTTCCAGGTGTACCAACCATCTAAGTCTCTGGGATTTCATAAATCTAACAGCATCTTGACCTTCTATTAAACAATTTATTTCCTGATTGTTTTCTCACTCTCCAATTCTGTGCACCACAATGCACAAGTCCAAACATTTGTCTGAGCATTATTCTCTCGAAAGATTGCAAAGCCTTTACATCGTTCATTGTTCTTTGTGGTATACCAAACCTCAGACCAATAGGTTACTACTGGCCTTCTTAATGGTTTATAAACTTTGAGTGTGGTATTTCTGGTTATTATTCCATTAGAGAAAATTGTTTTATTTGCATAGTAAGCTCATTCCATGCCTGCATTCTTTCTTTTATTGTATCGCTCAATTTATTATCAGCTTTAATTAAGGAACCAAGATATGAAACCTGCACTTATTACCTATTTCCTTACCTTTGTTCTGCTTATATCTACCTATTGTATTGTAATGTTAACATTAATTCAACTTATTAACCGGAAGGAAGAAACTCTAAAATTGAACAAAACTTGGCATCCGATACTTGAACATAAAAAAGAAGCACTAATGCAGAGAAATCATGTAAACCATTCAGCAATCAGAGCGGCCTGCCCATCTAACACACACCTCCCGCTCAAGCCCAGCCCACATATAAATACGGCACCTCCAGTCATATAGAAATCCCTGTTTCAGCCTTGCAGAAATGCAACGTTATGTTAACAAGTTCCTTTCATGGCAACATGACTGGAAAATCAAAATTAATCCCAACAAATGCCAGCTGATTCATTTCTCTAAGCGGCATCACACTTTGGCAATGGACCTAACGGTTGGTGGTCAGGTATTGCATTGCCGTCGGCAAGTTAAATACCTAGGGGTTACCTTGGACCGCACAATGTGCTGGTCCACCCACATAAAAAATAGCGCCAACAAAGGCAGACAGTGGCTAAAGTTATGCGCCCCCATCTTCCGCAGCAAACAGCTGCAATTGAAGTCCAAACTCGTCCTGTATAAAGCTTTCATCCTTTCGGTGGTTCTATATGCGTGTGTGTCCTGGGCAAACGCCTCAAAAACTGCCCTGAAGACCATCCAAACCCTCCAAAACCTCTCCCTCCGGAAAATCCTCTCTGCTCCCATCCTAACCACCAACCAAACCCTTCACCAGGAAACCCAGATCCCATCCATTCCTGAGGCAATAGCGAAAAGAGCCACTGTCGCGTGGGCGCGCATCAGAAACCATGACAATTACGTCATTGCCAATATTGGCAAAGGTGAGTCGAAGCATCGGAAACATGCCAGAATTAAGATGTTTTAGACGTCGTTCGGCTCACCGACTGATGTACGTCCACGCAAAGAAGGGCCCTAGACCGCACACACGCTACCTCACAGGCCTGCATCCCAGGGAACCAGTCAGGAGCTGCAACCTGGTCCGCACAGGAAAACTGCGGAAAACTGTAAATAAGTGAAGTATATATAGTGTAGTGTGTGTAAATATGTATATACGAGTGTGTGTGTGTGTGTGTGTGTGTGTGTGTGAGTGTGATGGGACATATGTGTGATATGCCCAGGAGTGAGTGAGCGTGTGGATCAGTGTACATAAACAAACAAAAAACGATCAAAAAAAAAAAAGGACGACCAAAAACACTGAATATACACCATAAAACTGTTCTCAGTGAGCTAAAGCTGCTCACCGTATGGGTTTTTCTTGTAAAAAGAGCAAACCAGAGTACCCATTCAAAACTGTAAATTGTAAATAATGTAAATTTGAGTCTGTAAGCCGAGCCCCTTTGTACCTGCACCAGGCAAATATCTTAGTTAATAAAATAAGTTGAAGTTGAAACGATTCTGTTGTAACTGAACCTTTACTGAGAAGACTCAGACTATGCCACTGATGATGTCCACCACAGGTGTGGACAAAACGTCTGGACCTCAAAACTCCAGCAGACCACAACTTTTAAGCCTGGAAGAAATCTCTAGCCTTAATTCTAACTCCAGCCATGAAAGCTTCTGACTACTCAATTCAACTTGTGTTTATTATAATTCAATCGCCTGTAGCTCTTTCAGCTGCTCATCAATTATTTACGTTTTCTAAGCTGCTAGTTAGGCTTGAACTATCTCATTTAAGTGAAAACAAAATTCTCAGTGTATACCTCATGCAAGTGTAAATAATAGTTAAACAAACTTGAAACAAAAGTTGAAAAATTAGTTAAATGAAAAATACAACACGACACAAATATTACATGTACATCAAATAAGATCAAGCATGTGCTTATGAAGAAAGAAGGAAAAAAGAACATAAAAAATATGGGGTAGTGGATATTTGAACCTGTACTTCTAATACATGTGCACCTTCGTGTCCTGGCACCGTAGCCATTACACTAAATTCAAAGGTTACAAAATGCATCCGCTTGTTTTTTCATCATGTGTTACAGCTGCAGTGGACATGATCAGTGGTGTGCATATCCTCAAACAATTTTAAGGCAGAGTTTTGTAATTTGTAATCCTAGACCATAGGTTTCCTATCTCAAACTGATTGCCATGAACCATCTATCACCAGTAAAATTTGTGCAGTGTTATTCGTTTACACCCTGTATATATATTTCCCTTCCATTCAATAATATCCTTTCACTGATTAAGAAACCATACTCTGTGATTCTTCATTTCATAAGCACTAAACAATTGTGTTAATTGTTCATTTACCAATATGCATGGACGTGTTCTGTGTATTTTATTACACTTCTCTAATAAATGTCAAGAATGCTAGGTTTGATTCAGTACTATTAGGAGTGCTTTTATCACTTCTTTTATTCTACTTGAGAGTATGCTATCTACACATGTGTTATAACACAATCACCCCTCTGGGCAACTAGTTGAACTTTTAGGTTGCACCTCCCTGTTGACGTACTTTATTCCAACTGAAGCATAGCCACTTAGTTAGACGTACTGCTATGTTAGCTTTGATTAATGTAGGGTGTTAAGTATTTTTACTTTTGTTCCCTTTTTGTTTTGGTTTATTTTAATTTTTAATAGAAATCAAAATGTTTGACAAGTGTAAAGAATTATTTTAGACCAAAGAGGAAAGGCCTTAAGGCAGCAATAATAAAGTAAATTAAGGAAATTGAAGCTATTAACAATGAAGCAACAAGATTCTAAAGTAAGAACAAATTAGAAACTAAAAACTTCACTTATCTTAGTAATGTCTTAGTGTTTGAAAAAATAACTTGCAACATTACTAAGATAAGTGAAGTTTTTAGTTTCTAATTTGTTCTTACTTTAGAATAATAAAGTACTTTAAATTTAAAATAGTATGACAAAACTGAGAAGTCCAGCCCAGTTACTTTTCTCTCACTTTATTTTCTTCCAAAATGTTTGCAGAAAGTTCTCTTTTACTGACATTAACAAGAGTCTATAGTCTTTCATTATATAACTCGCAACTGTTTTCTTCTCGTAACCTTGACTTGCTCTTTTATCTCCCAAACAGCTGACTTTGATGATACAAACACTTAACACTCATTAACTGCTTCGCTATCTTCCTTTCAAGTTGACACATACAGCTGACACACACACGCGCGCGCACACACTGAAACTAAAACCTGACTGACCCCTGTCTGTAACTCACTCACTCTGCTTGTTGCTTTGCCCCTTTATATAGTGAGGATGACATAACACAGTCCTTTCTCGAACTTCTACAAATACACCGGCTGCCAGACACTTCTCGAATAATCTGGAAAGCCCTTTTTGCTTCTGCTGCTCTGATTGTTGCCACATGTTTGCTTACATGAGGCAACCTGGCTCTGACTGTTCTTTGTTATGTTCTGTTACCAGCATCACTGTAGTTTAAACCACCTCTTTTACTTAAAAATGTATTCTTTATGTAGTTGTTAGTCATCAGTTGACAAAAATGTTAAAATTAAAAAGTTAAGATTATGTGCGAGATTCATACTTGTGCAATCCAATATCTACAATCCAAGTTTAATGCCTAGAACTGCTTGGAAACATTGAGACAATGACTTAATTGTGTTGGTGTCTATACGCTTCCGTACAGGAAAAATGATCCATGCAAACTCAATACGTATTCACACTTATGGTTTTAATTGAGAAAGTCGCAAACATTTGTCTTATTTCAAGAAATGATTTTTGTTGAAGATTGATTCATGTTAATACTGTTTGCAATCACAGACCAGTACAAGACCTTAACGCTTATAGGAGCCTACCTGTGACGTTGTCTAAATTTGGAAGCACGAAGTGATCTTGGCTTCTGACAAGGGGCCAAACGTTGTTTGATGAGCTGTACATTATATAAGGGTAGGCAAAATATGAATGAGTCTTTTTATTTTTAATTAATTTGTTGAAACACTGAGAAGGCACAATAATACTGTATCACTCTTCTAAGTAATTTGCTTGTTTTATGTAAATTATTTATTTCTCAATCAAATGACCATTTTTAGTACCTTTCTTGAAGAAAAATGTTTTAGCAGTTTGTAAAGAAACTCTTATGCATCATTATCGAATGGCAGTTCCGTAGCTGTCTCTTTAAATTGTTCGAACAAATTATAAATTATCCATAGGGAGATAAAAATGCATTGTGGATGTTCATGAGCTATCCATTGAATATAAAAAGTTTAACATAATTGTATATGGTCTCATACAGCATAAAAGTTATGTTTGTGATTGGTTACTGAAGCTGTTTGTTACAATAAGCTGTTTCACTCCTATCATAGGCCTGCAGCATAGACAGTCTTAATGGTTCTTTTGTGAAAAAATTCTGTGGTCAAAATGCCCTTGGATTCTCAAAAAGCAATTTGAACCTGATGACCAGTGTTTGGCTTTGATTGATCAAGCTATACCTCCATAAAAAGAGTGAGTGGGGAAGCTTATGTGACACAGAGTTTTTAAAAAGCATAAACTTATTTTGAAAATTACATGATGAGTACATGTGTCAATCTTAAATTCATACTTGAGAATCTAATATAAACATTTGATTCATTCTACTGCTACTGTGGTTTGAATTGAATATGTTCATATAAATTAACTACAGGGTTAATATATGTAATATTACATAATAACCAGAGACCGCAAATTTAATTATAAATAATTAAAATAGGCAGGCAAAAAGGCATTCTAAATACTAAAACAGGCAATAAAAGGCAATTAGAAAAACCCATTTGTTTAATAGAATACACTATTCAATAAAACTTTAAAGTTTTAAACAAAATGCTAGTGTTGTAATTGACACAAAAATGAAATATTTTCTTTTAAAGGCCTCTGTATTGCAATGCCTTCTTCATTGCACATGACAACCAAATGCTTTTTTAACTTCTCTCATCTTGAGTCGCCTGTTACATTTTTCGTGTGACAAAATGACCTCTCAACATCCACAGAGGTGGCGGTGCCGTGGCCGAGCGGTTAGCGCGCTCGCCTACCACCTAGGTGGCCTGGGTTCGATCCCAGGGACCCGCATGTGGTATTCGTGGTGGACGAAGCGGCGTCAGGGCGGGTTTTCTCTGGGTGCTCCGGTTTCCCCCGCCATCTCATTCCACCGGTGCTCCATCTTCATTCCATGTATCATCAGTGTCACCGCCTACGGTGCCGTAGTAGTAAAAGTGGGCGTTAAACACTACAACAACATCCACAGAGGTTATTGGAGCAAATCTAAAACATTGCATCATTGTAGGATCCACTTCAACTGCAACAGAATTGACACCTTGTAGGAGTTTTGAAATGTTTCTAAGTTTATCCAGTTCTAAGTTTATCATTACTGGTAAATAATGAAATAAAGGCAACAAAAGCATTTACTTCCTAAAATAAGCATTTATATTTAAAAAGGCAGAAAAAGGCAGCATAAAACTGTGGCATTTCAATCACAAAGGTGTAATTTGTACAGATTCACTTTCAAATTGAAGATAGATTTGACACATTTAAAAAGGCATTCTGCCTAACTTCCAGTCTCTGATAATAACTATACTTATGTACAAATTGTCTGGTCTTTAGGCCTATTTTGTGCTACTTGCTACCTGGTTTTATAGCAACCTGAGTAGTCCTTTACCAGCTTTCGCCTCCTTGTCCTCATTTCTTTGTTTCTCTCCTTTGTTGTCTTTCTTTTCTTCGCATTTCTTACTTTTCTAATCTACGAGGTGCATCCAGAAAGTAAGTCCCGATGACCGATAAAGAGAACAAGAACATCACTAAGTAAGAAATATTTATTGGAATAATTACATAGACTCACTGCTACATTTCAACATAGTCACCACCATTGTTGAGGCATTTATTTTAACGGTACACCATTAATTGTATGCCCAACTCATAGGGTTCTGCCGCCAATGTCCGCAGCCATGAAGTCACTTTATTCTGCACCTCAGCGTTACTGTGAAAACGTTTTCCTGCCAAAAAACGCTTTATGAGATGGAAGAGATGAATGTCACTTGGAGCAAGATCGGGTCTGTAGGGTGGATGTTCAAAGACCTCCCATCCAACCTTATTCAACACATTTCGTGTGGCGTTGGCTGTATGGGGTCTTGCATTGCCATGCACAAGCGTAATGCTCTGGCATCACCAGGGACACTCAGCCATTACGGTCTTCGTTCTGAATGTTGGTTCTTCCTTCCGTGAATTGCCTGCACCATTGTCTTACCATACTGTCACACATAATGCCCTGTCCATACACGTGACACAATTGATGATGGATTTCTGCTGGAGATTGCTTTTGAGCATGCAAAAATTGGATGACTGCACGAACCTCACATTTGGCGGGAGACAATATTTTAGAAGCTACTTTCTCCTAGCACAGAGCAGTAACTATTGCCATCACAAAACTGAAACTTTACTGCAATGTTACCATATACTTCCTCTCTTCTCCTGCACACACGCATTCCTATCCGTCTGGTGGTGCCATCTCTGGATGCGATCGGGACTTACTTTCTGGATGCACCTCGTATGTTTACTTTCTCCACTACTTATAATAAGCAGGGACAGTATTGTATATGACCCAAAAATTGCATCTCAAGATTTTGCCAGAAATATGTTTTGATACCTCCTAAATTAAAAAAAAATATTTTTGGCAAAAGATCTGTGCGTCTCTGTCTGTAATCAGTATACCTCAAAAACGAAAAGTTGGTTAACAATCCAAGTTGGTATTTAAGTTTAATATCTTTCAAGGATATGACACAAAGATTCTAAAGAAAATTCCTCCACCCTAAACTACCATTTACATGGAAACTTTTTCGAAAATTTTGATTTTGTTGAAAACGGTTCTATATCAGTTTTGACTAAAATGCCATATATTTTAAAAAATTAATGGAAAATGAAGTATATATTTTGAATTTTCTGGCTATAGCCAATGTAGTCCTGCTTACTCTTGATGACTTGCATAATTGGTAAACCATAAAAGATGGATCAAATCTTACTGTACAAAAAATGTAGGTCTCGTTAAAACACATAAGTTATGTCCAAAGATCTTTTTTGTGAGGTGAACCATTTCAGATATATTCCTTATATGTAAGAATTTTGCAATACTTAGACATTCTCAAATGGGACATTATTATTCTTTTTTTTTTTATCTCTTGGTCATGCTAAGAGAATGTAATTTCAAGGTTATCATATAGCGACCACTCCTAAGACATTGGACTATCGCTCAAAGCCTACTGTATTCCTATTATCCCTTGTACCTACAAGGAAATAAGCAATAAGATCATTTCTACAAATGTTTTATCTCAATTAACATGAAGTACGAGATAGAGGAATGAGTGTTTGTAAGAATAGTTTGTGTAAGAGTAGAGAGTCAGTTGAGTGTAACACTTCAGATCTTTCACTTTCCCTAAAACTTCCCCGTGCCACTAATTTTCTTTTCTTCCCCTTTTCAACATTTTTATAGTTACTATGTTTGTGTCCATTTTTACTTTCTCTGCTACATATAGTTCAGCAAGTCACCCGAAAATTTGATGCCGAGATTTCACTGGAAATATATGTTTTGAGGTCCCCTGAATCCAAAATGTAAGGAAGTATTGTATTCCACCCAAAAATTTGATGTCAAGACTTCACCAGAAATATATGTTTTGGGACCCCTGAATCCAAAAAAAAAATTAGGGAAAGGTCCATGTGTTTGTCTGTCAGTCTGTGGAAGGCTTGGCTCAAAAACAAGAAGTCGGTTAAAAATAAAAATTGGTAATTATTATTTATTTATGCCAACAAACTTACTGTTGGTGTTTTTACCAGGAGAAATACGAACTGGCTTGAGAATTTAATGCCATTCTGGCAGTTTGTCACAATAGCTCAGTGGTTAGAGCGTCCGCCCGGCAAGCGGAAGGTCTGTGGTTCAAATCCCAGTTGTGGCATTGAATTTTTAAGTTCCAGTTCTACCTCTTATAAAAATTGGTGTTTTAAGTTTAATTTCTTTCAAGGATATGATACAAAGATTTTGAAGAAAATTGCTTCACCCTAAACTATCCTTTACATGGAAAATTGTTCGAAAATTTTGATTGTCTTGAAAATGACTTAACGATTTTGGTTAAAATGCCATATGTTTGAGATATTTTTATGACATATGAAATGTATATTTTGAATTTTCTGGCTATAGCCCCTGTAGTCGTATTTACTCTGGATGACTTTTGAATAATTTGTAAACATAACATAAGAGATAGACAAAATCTTACTGTACAAAAAATGTGTATCTCGCTAAAACACACAGCTTGTCTTAATAAATTTTTTTGTAGAGTGAACCATTTTGGAGATATTCCTTGTTATTTGTGTCAGTTTTGGAAAACTTAGAATTTTCATGAAATGGAGCGTCATTATTCATTTTTGATATGTTAACTGTACAAAGAGAAAGCTTCTTTTTTCCTGGCTCAACTTTATCATAGTTTTTATTATGAGCACATTGTCTGTTGTCTGTTTTCCTTTTCTTAATCCACTTGGAATTGTGTTAGTTTCTTTTCTACTCTTATCTACTCTACTCTCTTTTCTACTCCTTATTCTATCTGCCGATATCTGAATACACTTTCCTTAATTCCTTTAATTCTTTGGTTTATTTATTTCATCCCTCTCTTTATATATTGGCTCCAACATACCAAGGTCGTGGGTTCAAATCCGGCCCAGACCGATGGTTTTTAAGTGTGCTTAAAAACGACAGCTCCATGTCAGTAGATTTACTGGCATGTTAAAGAACTCCTGCGGGACAAAATACCAGCGACGCTGATGTGATCCTGGCAATTGACAGCGTCGTTGTAAATGTAAACCCCGCGCGACAGCCCACGAAGGGCCAAGGCCTACCGCCCAGCCGCTGCGTCCCCCACCTCTGCCCACTACAGGCGTCATTGGTGAGGTGCAGTACTGGAGGGTGGGACGTGGTCAGCGCCCCGAGCCCTCCCGGCCAGTTATGCGGTCTTCTCGACCTGGGGCCGCTACTTCTCCATCAAGTAGCTCCTCAATTGGTCCCCCCGGGACCTAACGAGGCTGAGTGCACGCCGTGGACAGCGTCGTTAAACAACAAAATAATTTTTTAATTTTCCAACATACCAACATATGAGTATTTACTTTGATTTTATTGTAAAGTCATCCTAGAAGCCGCAAAAAAAAAAAAAAAAAAAAAAAAAACATATTCCTCGTGGAAGAATTAAGAATTTCAAACCCTTTTGGAACCCCCAGTTAGAAGAACTGAAAAAGCAAAGAGATATAGCTAGAAATACAGCTGAACAAACAAAAAACATATCAGATACACAAATATGGCAAAAGAACTATGCCTCACTAAAAAAAAAGAAATTAATACTGCTAAAAGGAATCACTTTAATAATTTCTTAGAGAAAATGGATTATAGGACAGATGGTAACATAGCTCACAAGTTCATAAAAAATGTCAGGGACAGGAAAGAACACAACAGCACACCTATCATACACAACAATAAAATATTAGTAAATGATGCAGTCATAGCTGAAACATTCAATAAATATTATGCTAATTCACATAAAGTAACAAGAAATAATAAAAAGGAACATAAAGAATTTAAGAAAGATTTAAAACAAGAAAGACAATGTGATTCTAACACTCAGTGCAATATCTTTTTTCAAAATTTTAATACACAAGAACTGAACATTGCAATACATCATCTAAAAAACAAAAAGTCTCCTGGACCAGATCACATACGTCCAGAGTTTACAAAAAGCCTTGGAAAAACAGCAAAACAACAACTGCTAGAACTCTACAATCTATCCTGGAAAACCACTGTACCTGCCAAATGGCGAAAAGCAATAATTGTCCCACTCTTGAAGAAAGACAAAACAGCATCAGAAATAAAAAATTATAGACCAATAGCTCTTACTAGCATAATAGCAAAAGTGATGGAAACAGGTTAAATTGGTTTCTAGAATCACAAAATTTAATTTCACCATGTCAAGCTGGATTCAGAGAGTTCCACTCTACAAATGAACAAGTCTTACTTCTCAGTCAAGAAATCAAAGACTCCTTCAATAGAAAAGAAGATAATGTATCAGTTTTTATTGATTTCCAAAGTGCATATGATTCTATGTGCAGAACAAAGCTACTAAAGAAAGTAAAAAAAATAGGGATACAAGGTTCAATGTTTTCATGGCTATGTCATTTCCTAACACAACGCTTTATTGCAACCAGATATGGAAGAAATATATCTAAATATAAACAAGTACACCGTGGCTTACCACAAGGTGCAGTGCTCAGCACAACACTTTTTAATATATTTATTAACGATCTGCCACATCAAATACAAGAATCAGGCGTGAAGTGTGCACTATTTGCTGATGACTTAGTAATGTGAACTTCAAAACCAAAAAGCAAAAGTACACAACTAGAAAAAAACCATGCAACAATCCTTAACCAACAGATGTGGACCAAAGAAAATTTAATGACTGTTAATACAACAAAATCAAACTTTCAAATCTTTTCACTAAGAAAAAAACCACTAAAAATAAAACTAAATTTTGAGGGTTAACAATTACCAGAAACAAAGGAAGCAAAGTATTTAGGAGTTACATTTGATACAAAACTTACATGGACCAAACAAATAGAAAATGTAATACAAAAAGCAGACAGGCGCCTTTCACTGTTAAAGCGTCAAACAGGAATGAAGTGGGGATGTTCCAGAGCAACTCTTAACACAACATATGATGTATATATAAAGCCATTATTTACTTACTGCAGCAAAGTTCTTGTAAAAGCAAACACAAAAAACATTCCAATCTTTCAAAACCACAGTCTGAGATTAATTACAGGTGCTATCAAAACCACACCAATACCAGCTATGGAAATACTAACCAACCAATACCCCATTGAATATGAAATAGAAAAAGCGGCTCTTATTCAACACGAAAAGTTGATCAGACTCCCATTCAATCCATGGCACAAGAAAAATTTTACACATACACTAAAGACTCAGGAGAGCTTTCTTTCCAAAAATGTACACCTTCCTAATTCAAAGGAAAACTTCATATCTAAAGTCAATCCAACACAAACATTAGACATCACATATTATTTACACCTGACAGAAGAAGTTAAGAAAAGTGATACTCCAACTAGTGTTCTAAAATAATTGGCATTAGAGACAATCCATACTAGATTTCCAGAACACGAATGGCTCCATATTTATACTGATGGATCATTGATATCAAACCAAGATGGAGCAGGGGCTGGAGTCACATGTCACCTCTTTTCCTATTACAAATCTTTAAGTTATGGAACTACGAACTTTGATGGAGAAATTGAAGCAATTTGAATGGCCCTACAAAATCTTTTGTACAGAATTTCACATTTTCAGCAAGCAGTTATTCTCTCAGATTCCAGGGCAGCAATTATAGCAATTACTTCCAAGTTGTCACCAAAAAACCAAACAATTATAGAATGTTGGAAAATGCTTAGCCATCTAACAGCACTTCAAAGACACCTAGTCTTCCAATGGATACCAGCTCACTGTGGACTGAGTGGTAATGAGAAAGCTGATTTTCTTGCAAAAAAGGGTACCAGCGGTGTACAAAAATCTATAGTTAATCTACCATTTTATGCAGCTGAAAGATTAGTCAACTCTGAATTCAAAAAAATTATTGCAAAATATTACTATGAAAAATCAAAGAATAAAAGATGGGAACTACCAAACATTCAAACAGTAATTCCTGAGTATCCTCGAAAAACAGCAGTTGCAACCTTCATGTTGATTACAGGACATGATTGTCTGGAAAAACATTTAAACAGAATTGGGATATATTCTTCACCACTCTGTCCTCTATGTGATCTGCAAGAGGAAATGGATCGAGACCACCTTCAAATATGCCCGGTCACTTCTAGTGCCCCATTCATCAGTGAAAAATATTGGAGAGCAAGAGGATTAATGACTTCATTGTCAAAAATCCAGCATTAGCTAACAACAACTTTGATTTTATGTAATATCTCTAGTTATTATTCATATACCGCTATGCAGTACACTTATCTTTTCCAACATTCTCCTGGTATTTTGTCTATTGTTGCTGCTTTATGTTTCTTGATATGTTCATTTGTTACATTGCCATCTAGTTTTTTCATTTGTTATTGCTCCCTGCATTAGCTTTTTTTGTCATAATCTCATCTTTTCTTCCCGTCAGTCTTTTATTCTACCCATTCAGTTGGCATGATTTGATTTTCTCTTCCTTTCTTACTCACTATTCTCAATACTTCCCATAATTTTTAAATTTGCTATTTCTTCTATTTTATTCTTTAATTTTTTTTATATTTCCTTGTCATTCTTTGCCTTTAAAAAACATTTTGATATCGTCATTTTGATATCAAATCTTGTCTATCCAATTCCTTTTCCAAACCCCTGTACCAAACAAGTTCTTTGAGTACCTCTTTTTTGCACTTCTGTAATGGTCATCAAACCAGCCTTTTTCAACTGTACCTTTCCTTATTCCTTATTTTAGTTACTTCCCTGTCCCTCTGTGATCAGTCCTACGTCTAAATTTAATGAACTGCTTCAGTTTTTTCTTCCTTTTAAATAATTTTATTCTCTTTATATGAGTTACCTCTTTTACTTCTTGTTGTCCTACTTGTCCATAGCTAATGGAAACTGACTACTGTGTACTATCTCATTTTTTTATTTTAAATGTTGTGATTTGCTCCTCCATTTCCCTGCTACAGAATATATAATCTGTTACACTCTGACCATCATTTATACAGTCTGAATTCTCCTTGTGATCTCCTACTGTTCCAATGCAGATTAATAAGTTATTTACCTCATAAAATTCTAATAGCTTTCGTCCTGCTCTATTTCTTACCTCTTACTTCATCCCTATCCACTGTTTAAAGTTTTTCCTACCACTTTCCTCTCCTATCCAAGCATTAAAGCATCCCATCATAATACATTTGATGTCAGGCAGCTTATCCCTAATCCCTCTCCTATCTTATTTGAATTTTGTTTCATAAAAATGAGATGGTTCTGTCAGTTATACGCTGCTCCTATCCCTATTTTTCTATAACTAAATCGATTCCTTGTAAAGCTCAACCTTTGCCATATCTTTTACTTGCACCTTTCTTTACAAATTTTAAATCTTTTATCCCTGTTGATTCATTTAATTCTAACCATGTCTCTGCTACCCCTATAAAGTGCATGTTTCTCAGTGCATTTTGCCATTTTATATTCAGCTTAACTCTTCTACATTCCTGAGCATCACTTTTAGCCTCTTTCCCTAATTCCCCCGCCCCCTTTTTTTATTTGGGAATTCACATTTCTCCATTACTTTCCTATATCTCATACAGTATGCACCAAAAAAATATAGTACTGGAAAATTGTGTTACCGTTATTTGGTTATCAGGATGATAATGTAAATGTTTGGAATGTGTTCCATTGCACTACAATGATCACACAGAGTTTGAAACATATTCTGGAACATAGGTTGCTTTAGAGTCCTGAAAAACGAGACAATCTTCTAATGTAATGCAGGTACAGCTGGTACGGGTGGATCTGGACAGCTGAAAACTTTTTCCCTTAACATCCCCCACAAGTAAGCATGAGGTGGTGTCAGACCAGGGGAATGGGATGAGGAACTAAGTTCCACAGGAAATAATTTGTCCTGGAAATGTTTTTTTGCAGCATCTAAATGTCCCTGGCATGAGAAAACCTTCTTAGATCCTGAGCACCATGTTCCTATAACGTTCCTGGTTAATAGTATGAGGTGCACCATCGTCATCCTCAAAGAAATACGGACCTAGCACCAGTGGCGGCTCGCAGTCAAAATTTTAGGGTAGGCAAAGTGCAACAGCAGCAGCAACAACAACAACAATAATAATCATAATAATAATAATAATAATAATAATAATAATAATAATAATAATAATAATAATAATAATAATAATAATAATAATAATAATAATAATAATAATAATAATAATAATAATAATAATAATAATAATAATAATAATAATAATAATAATAATAATAATAATAATAATAATAACAACTATAAAAACAGTAACAATAACAATAATAATACAGTAGAACCCCGTTTATCCGAAATGAAGGGGGCGAAGTCATTGCGGATAACGCAAACAATATATTGTTTGGTTGTTTAATAAGTGCAGAGTGAATGAGTGTGCCTTACGGACGAATTACCGCCAAAACTAAAATGAATGAAGAAATTGAAAAATTGTCTGACTGTAGCATTGTGTTAAATAGCTAAAACACTCCTCTTTTCATTGTCAGTGCGCCGCGAAAGCGGACTTTGTAATAGTTCACTAATTAAGTCGATCATTCTGGTATTACAACACACTGGTATTGCACAGAGTGATAACACGATTCGGATCTCTGAGATCTTCGTTCGTGGAATATGGCTGTTCGGAAAAAGTCACATACATTCGGATTTGGGCAGGCAAGTTTTCTGAGAGCTGACAGATGCATCTACGCATGCTCGGAGTGCGTATACAGATGGAATACTTCCTTATCCATGTTCAAGGACCTCGTACTTAGGAAAGGGGGCCAAGCCGGCAGAGGTTAAGCTAGCCTGCTCTCCACTATCCAGGTTCCATGCGTATCAATTCTGCCGCGCGTTTCAAACACGCAGCGCAGTTTTGATGAATCGGAATTGAGATTCTAGGATTTGATCATGCGCTGGTCATTATAACCGAGAAAACGTTTCTTGAACTGCAATTTGGGGAAAATGATGGTTCAAACGATAAAATGCAGAATCGTAGCTAAAAATTATTTGTTGATGTATTACGGTAGGGCAGGCAATGCCTACCCTGCCTACCCTGAGAAGCCGCGCCTGCCTAGCACACCGTTTCCTGACACTACACACCAAATCATCACATGCACACTGTATAACGGTTTCTGGACGATAACGTCTAGCCTCTCGAAACCAAGAAAGGGAGTTGTTTGGTGATAGTTAAAACCGTCCAAGTGAATGTGACTTTCGTCGGAGAATCATATATTGAGCAAGAAATCTGGATCCTTGTACACCATGGCCAAAAATCGTGCACAATATTTGATCCTGAGATGCCTATCTTGCTCCGTGAATCGTTATCCAACCTGTATTCGGTACGGAAGTCCACCTATATCTTTGACCAATCGCCGAAGTGACGTATTGCTGATGTTTAATTTCAGGGATTTTCGTCGAAAACTTCGCTGCAACTTCTAATTGAGGACATGTCTATGACTTTTCATTGTATTGACCAGTTACTGGCCTACCAGACGTTCCCTTCCGTTGACCAGGCGCGGCTCCTCAGGGTAGGCATTGCCTGCCCTACCGTAATACATCAACAAATAATTTTTAGCTATGATTCTACATTTTATCGTTTGAACCATCATTTTCCCTAAATTGTAGTTCAAGAAAAGTTTTCGCGGTTATAATGACCAGCGCATGATCAAATCCTTGAATCTCAATTCCGATTCATCAAAACTGCGCTGCGTGTTTGAAACGCGCGGCAGAATTGATACGCATGGAACCTGGACAGTGGAGAGCCAGCTAGCTTAACCTCTGCCGGCTCGGCCCCCTTTCCTAGGTACGAGGCCCTTGAACATGGATAAGGAAGTATTCCATCTGTATACGCACTCCGAGCATGCGTAGACGCGTCTGCCAGCATTCAGAACACTTTGCCTGCCCAAATTCAAATTTATGCGACTTTTTCCGAACAGCCATGCTCCACGAACGAAGATCTCAGAGATCCGAATCGTGTTATCACTCTGTGCAATACCAGTGTGTTGTAATACCAGTATGACCGACTTAATTAGTGAACTATTACAAAGTCCGCTTTCGCGGCGCACTGGCAATGAAAAGAGGAGTGTTTTAGCTATTTAACACAATGCTACAGTCAGACAATTTTTCAATTTCTTCATTCATGTTAGTTTTGGCGGTAATTCGTCCGTAAGTCACACTCATTCACTCTGCACTTATTAAACAACCAAACAATATATTGTTTGCGTTATCCGCAATGACTTCGCCCCCTTTATTTCGGATAAACGGAGTTCTACTGTATTATTATTGTTATTGTTACTGTTTTTATAGTTGTTATTATTATTATTATTGTTGTTGTTGCTGCTGCTGCCGCCGCCGCCCTAAAATTTTGACTGTGAGCCGCCACTGCCGTTGACTCCTTCCGTATGACGAAATTTTGTAGCGATGGACAGCATAACTGTGTTGCTTGCTACGGGCTTATTGAAGCATTCATTATATCGTTCCGCCGCTAACTTTAAACTTGGCCCGCCTTAATAACCATTTCCGTACGAGCGAAAATAATACTCCACTATAAACACTTCTTCCCCCATCGCGAGACGTATTCTCACTTCCAATCACAGAGCACAACGTTCATTACACAACTAACACTACATCATAGTGATGCAACAACACGCAGACGCATGCAGGCTGCACGAAAACCAGTACTGAATTTTTGGTGCATATCGTACCTACATGTACAAGGTATTTTACCTCCTTCACCCTCTTCTACTTGCCTTAAACTTTCCATGTGTATTATTTCCTGACATATAACTTGCTCTATGCCTCTTCCCATACTCTCACTCTTTGCACATTCATTCCTTGTATTCAATCTCCATTGTTTACCTTCTACAAATAGCTGTAGTCCCTTTACAAATGCATTTTTTGCATCTGCCCTCACTTCTTCATCTTCAGTATTCTTTTTTAAGTCTTGTTCTTCTCTAGTTTAGTACTGCTCAATAAATATTTTCATTCCCTTGATTTTTCTTGTGGCTTTTAGTATTTCTCATATTTTGACATTGCTAATTTTATGATTATTCGCCTTTGTCTTCTTCCTCTTTTAAATATTTTATTTATTTAATAAAATTGCAGCCAAATAGCCACATATAGTTACTTTATGCAACATTTTCACACTTTTGCATATTCATTTATAGATTTCACTCTTTTACTGCATTCTATGTGATATTGTTCACAGGCTTTTATCTATTGTGAACATGTTATCTGTTTCCTAGCAGTGCATTTTTATACCAAGACCTGTGTTTTTGTATACTATTTCCTTCACACTTTGTTGTGTTCTCTTGCTCCAAAAGGTGTGCAGTTTTCCTTTCATTATTCCATTTCAAACCCTTGTACTATTATTTAAATTCTTCTTTCGCATTTGCTATTTTCTGATCCACTGTCTATAGTTTTTAGTTCCATCTTATACCTGTCTGGTGGTGGTGTCCATTTTTCTGCCTAATTCTTTTTCCAGTTCCGTTAGTGTTTCTATCTGTTTAAATTTGTCAATCCCTCGATGTGCTCCACTTCTTTGATGATTAACAATATTATTCTGCGATTATTCTACCTAAAGCTATAACCTTGTCCATTTCAGATTATGCTCAAAAGGACTTTCCATTGACAACTGTAGTGATTCACAACTGCTCTCTACTGAAACTTCAGAGAAACATATAAGCTTCAGTTTTGGAAAGGATTGTCCTGAAACTGAAAGTCAACAAAGTGATGTCACAAAAACATCACCTGTGGAAAAACATGCTCACTCAGAACAATGTGGTAAACATAGCCACGGAGAGGAAATCTCTAAGAGAGCTTTATTGATTCATAAGGGTAAAAGATCTCACAAATGTAATATTTGTGATACGAGCTTTACTTATGAGTCAGATCTAAATTTGCATCATTTAACACATGATGGTAAAAAAACTCACAAGTGTACATTGTGTGACAAGAGCTTTACTCGGTTGTCAGGTATGAAATCTCATTATTCTTTACATGAGGGCAAAAAACCTTACAAATGTGAACTTTGTGAAAGGAGCTTTTCTCGTATGTATTCTTTGAAAAGGCACAATTTGGTACACAAGGATGAAAAGCCTCACAAGTGCAAAATATGTGAGAAGAGCTTTAATCATTTGTCATATTTGAAATTACATATTGCGATGCATGAGGGTAAAAAGCCTCATAAATGTGGAATTTGTGAGAAGAGGTTTGCTACTTTGTCCCATTTGAACTTCCATAATTTCATACATACTGGTGAAAGACCTCACAGTTGTGAAATTTGTGAGATGACGTTTACTCGTTTGGAACATTTAAAAAGACATAGTTCAATACATGAAGGGATAAAGCCTCATAAGTGTGAAATTTGTGAGAAAAGCTTTACTTGGTTGCCACATTTGAAAAGACATTATTTGTTACATGAAGGTAATAAGCCTCATAAGTGCGAAATTTGCGAGAAAAGCTTTACTCGGTTGTCACATTTGAAAAGACATCATTTGTTACATGAAAGTAATAAGCCTCATAAGTGTGAAATTTGCGAGAAAAGCTTCATTCGGTTGTCACAGTTGAAAAGGCATAATTTGATGCATGAGGATAAAAAGCCTTAAAAATATAAAGTTTGAAAACTCCTTTAAAGTGCTAATGAAATATAATTTGCTTTATTGTAAGTTTCTTTACAGGATCTTACAAATAAGAAAACAAAAGCTCTTTCCTCTCTTCCTTTTCTTTTTGTCCCTGGATGAGAACATGAGAAAGAACATGTAAAACAGAACACGGTTGGTGTGCATTCTATTGTCATGTTCATTTCTTCATGTAATGTTTATAGGTAAAATTACCCTACACATTCCCCTTTAGTGGTAACAATCTTAGAAACATATAGGTAGGTGAACTTTACATCCTGACCTTGTGAAAGTTTTCAATGATTTCAGGCAGTCTATCAATAAGCACTTTATCAACTCTCCAATATTTGTCAAAGAAGTTGTCTGTCTTGTTTTTACCTGGTAAGGACCATTGTTTGTGGGTTGGAGTGGTGATAACAAGATACATGATGTATGAAAACATGTGAGCAATGATGTTTGGACACAAATAATTTTGCTTTTCATCTTCATATAGTCTTCTGGAGGAGTGTCTCAAAATCTGGCTGGGCTACAGGAGGCTGGTTGGTAAACAGTTCCCTTGAGAGATGGAATGGTGTGAATACCAGTTCAGCAGCTGAGTGGGCTGAGTGACCTCAATCTACCTTAACCAGACATACCATGCCTAATAAAAGTAGTGGTACTTAGCTTACCCTTGATAACTGTAGAAGATGACATTTGAATGCTGCTTTCATGGTGCGGTGTTAATGTTCGATGAGAATGGGAATGGTATACAGTTGCCTGATGTTCTGAAATCCTAGGTATTTGCTTAGAGATTTGAACTGACTTTTGAATTATTGGCCTTAATTGGTAATTATTCTTCCAGGAATACCAAATCGAGAAAAACAATTATTATGGCCTGTTCAACAATGTCAGATGTTTGATTTACTATTGGTATTGTTTCCATCCATCTTGAATATCTGTCTAAAGCCATTAGTAGATATCTGAATCCTTGGCATACAGTGGAGATCCAGTGATTTTAGCATTTTACAGTGTGTCCATTGTTGACAGTCTATTTTTTATATTGGGCAGATAAATTGTTCAGTAACCACTTTGGTTGTTTCTCTGATTCCTGGGTGAGAGAGTAATGAATGGATGAAAAGGTTGCTTGTCAAAAGTTGTATGCCTTTTGTTAATGTGTCCCAGTATAATTGCTTTCTACTCTCCGGCAGAACTATTTTCAATCTCAAATTCTTTTGCGGTGATTCTAGACCTTCATGTGCTAGTTGATCATAGTGTGGATGTGATGGAGATTCAATGGTGGCTGAACATGACAATGTGTCAGCCACAATGTTATCTTGACCAGCAATGTATTTAATAGTGGTTGCAAACTGTGCAATGTATTGTAATTGATGAGCCTGTTGGGTGATGCCTTGTCCAAATCTTATTGAGAATCATATACAAAATTTAAGAGGTAGAACTGGAACTTAAAAATTCAATGCCACAACTGGGATTTGAACCACAGACCTTCCGCTTGCCGGGCGGACGCTCTAACCACTGAGCTATTGTGACAAACTGCCAGAATGGCATTAAATTCTCAAGTTAGTTCGTATTTCTCCTGGTAAACCACAAAGGGAGCCTCACATCAGAGAGAAATACGAACTAACTTGAGAATTTAATGCCATTCTGGCAGTTTGTCACAATAGCTCAGTGGTTAGAGCGTCCGCCCGGCGGAAGGTCTGTGGTTCAAATCCCAGTGTGGCATTGAATTTTTAAGTTCCAGTTCTACCTCTTAAACTTTGCCCACACACGGCTTGTGTGTTTAAAAACACCAACAGTAAGTTTGTTGGCATAAATAAATAATAATTATCATATACAAAAGTTCATGGTGTGTGAAAATCATGCAAGATTGGCCTTTTAAAAGATACTTAAGGGGAGGCATCTGAGAAAATGACAAAAATCCACAAATTTTGTCACAATGATGTGAAAATTTGTATGTATGTGTGCCAACGCATAACTAGAAGATTTACCAAATTTCACCTTTCTATGTAAGATAGTTTTTGAAAAAAAAAAAATGTATTGGTTTTTTTGCTGCAATTTTAGGGTAATATAGCAAACGCTTCTTATAAAATATTATTTGTTCTAAGCAAACTAAACTCTGGCCATGTTTCCCTAGATTACGTCTACAAAACCTGGTATTTTTATTTGGCTATGTCAAACAGTTTTGGAGGAAAAAAATATTGAATACCTCAATGTCCATTTTTTTTCAAATTATTAATAATTTTCAAAATAAAAATTCAATAACAATTAAACTGCTCCATCTAGAGCTTTTAAAATACCAAGTTTTATGAAGCAACTATCTAAGAACATGTGTGAAAAATTTAAAAGAAATCTATTAAGAACTGTATTAGAAGATGCATTTTAAAGATTAAAAAATGCGAAAAAATAGAAAGCAGAGAAAAATGACTTTAAAGTTTTAAGTGTATGACAACATACATTTACTGCTTTAGAATTCCCCTGGACCATATGAAGGTCCTTCAGGTAACTGTTTAGCTTCTTCTTTAAGTTTTGCTACTCTTAACTGTTTTTTGCTGATTTAAATGTATTTAATATACTCAGTACACTCTGCTCCCTTATCCCTAACATTACTAATTCTTTTGCTCACTGGGCTTACTTTAGTAGCTGTGACTCTTTCCTTTACATAGAGAGTAGCTGATAGTTGAAGTCAATGCAATTTTTTAATACTTGAACCTGCTTCTTCAAGATCTACTGTATATCTAGTTATGTTTGTTTCCTCCTGAGATTTGCCAGTTTGCCATCTATATAGTTTTTTTCTTTCTGCAAGAGATTTCTTTGCTTGCTTTTGCTTACCCAATTTACAATAATTTTATACCAATTAATAATAATTTAATGAAAATCTGGTCCATCTAATGTACAATCTTTACAACTGTACAATAAATTATAATAGTGAGAAGAGAATTAGCTGGTTGTGTGTTTACAAACAGCTAAATAAAGAATTTAGATTTTCACCTACGGCAAGAAGACATTTAGTATTCCTTGCCTTATGTTATTCTATATTACACTTCTTATTCTAAACTCTACTTATCTAAATGAAGACCACAATAAAGATAAGCTCTCTTTTTCAGGCTGTATAATGTTGAATAAAATTCAGAAAAATACAACTACATGGTTCACACATGCAAAAACAGGAAACATTAGTGTGTTTCACTGGCATGAATGTTTGCAGAAAATCCCACAAGATGTATCTGCTTACATCCACCAGAACTGAATCAGACCACCCGATTTAAACTTCAAATTTGTACGCAATTTTGCTGCAATGGGGTAATGAATGCATTTCAGCTGCCACGCCCACTCGCACATGGGAATTTAAATCATGGCGTAAGAGCCTTTTAAATGGCAATGAGGAGTAAACAATGGTAGATTCTGAAAGTACAAGGTACAGACATAATATACGGCAAAAAACGAAAAATAGCATTTTTCGTCATTTTTGTCCAAATTTCACAGATACCTTCCCTTAAATGCCTAATTGCACTGTATATTGCTAGTAACTTACAGACATGACTAGTATACAGACTATATACCATCTTCATTTTCGACAATCCTGTCGAGAAACATTCAAAACTCAAAATATCCTAACTGTGATCTCACTTTATGTGTTCAGAACTATTATGCTTGTTAAAGAAAAAAAGAAGTTTAACTTTTTCAATAAAGACTGCCATAAATATGACACAAGAAGTGCAAATGATTACCATAGGATGAGCACGAATAAAAGTCAAACCAATAAGGACCCATATAAAATAGGAGCTATATTATATAATAAATTACCATTAGCAGTTAAAAATAGGACAGACTCAAAATTTAAAGCTACTCTAAAATCATTTCTAATAGATAAATGTTTGTATAATATTGCTGAACTATAATGAATGTTATATTTAGATGTAAATATTTAATGATATATCTTGTAATAAGCATTGTAAACTACATAAATGATACAAGGTTGTACTATTGTATTTTGTATAATAATTATGTATTAATTATAGTGTGCTATATATGATATATCCCATGTCATGTAAAATGATCAGTTGATGAATAAATAAAAAAAAAAAAAAAAAAAAAAAAAAGTACTGTAATTGAACTGTGTTGCAGTTAGAGTTCATGAAAAGAAACTGAGAGGTTGAGCTGTACCATTCATACCTTGTTGAAGTACGCTCCAATAGCGACATCCGATGCATCTGTGACAAAGGAGAGCAGGGCACCAGGATCGCTGCTTTACAGAGAGCTTCCTTTATTATTGCAAAGGAGATTTGTTCTTTGTCATTCTTCTTGTGCCCAGTGAACAGTTGTGGAAGTTGTTCCAGTTTGGTACATTCTGGGATGAATCTATCATACAAATGGTGACTTGCAATTTTTATATTTATGTTAAGTTGTAGGTCATCCGAAAATTTGTGTGTGTAATTCTCTGATATTGGTTAATTTCTGTTAGTTGCACTTGAAGACTATAATTGTGGGGAGAGGTACCATATGCATTTTGGTGTGTGCTCCTGTCTATCAAGCGACATTGAACGCTGTCAACGAGTAGGTTGAAATGTGATAAAATCATTCTTTATCATGTGTCTGCCCACTTCTATGATAATGAATGGCCAATTGAAGTTCTACCTAAGCCAAGGTCAATTGTCATGAGACATTGATCATGTCTGGATCCTGGTACCATTTGCTGCAAAAAGTTCAAATTTCTATGGTGATTTCTTTTCCCTGCTTATGGGTGGCACAACAGAAATATCTGCACTGGTGTCAACTAGGAAGTGGGTTGTACTTCTTCATTGATAAATAGCCAACTTGGCCATAACCCCTGGCTCCTTGTCACCATAAAGAGTTGGGGAACAAGTTTTCCTGTCTGTTATGAGATGAAGTTCTGAGAGACATGCCACATGTGTATGGCTCCTCACTGAATTTATGTAGTAGTAACATTTTCTGTCCTGCTTCTGGACCTGGGTCTAGATCTTGGTTTGCTGCATTGACAGTGGCCAGTGATAACATGCTTATTCAAATGTGCAACCTGGAAGGAGAGTTCAGACACTTGTTTCCTCAGTTCATCTCACATGTTGTTCACTGGTTGTACTACTGTGATAGGTGCAATACAATATGAGTTTGGATGTGTAAGTTCTTAAATTTGCTCTGCTATGGTTGACGAATTTGTCAGATCATCACTGCTTATTGATAGGATTTCTCTTGGTAGCCACTGTAACCATGCAAAAGTCAAAATGAAACACTCTTTGATTGTATCATATTTACCAGAAGGAAGATTCGTGACAATGTTGATCATTTGTGTTAGAAATTCTGAGTTAGTCAAAGTTGTAGCAGTGTCGTATGTAGTCCGATCCTGGTAATCTTTGAGTTATGGAACTGAGCTTCAACTTGAATGAACCAGTTAGGTTTTTTTCCAAAATGGGAGAACTTTAATGGATATGCATGCTGTTACAGGTTCCTGGTTTTCATTTACTGTTTTAGATGTAGCTTGTATTCCTTCTATCGAGTCACCATTAAAGTGTTAATGAAATACAGTCCTCCTTATTCTAACTTTTTTTACAGAATATTACAAAAAATAGGAAAACAAAAGCTCTTCTCTTTTTTTATAGCAGTAAGCTTCTGAACATTAGATACTTCTCGAAGCACAGCTTTTATCTTTTTTAAATATTTTGCTGTTTGAGCAAAATCCCTTGCTAATGGATACTGCTGAGGTGGCTTTGTTGGTTCTTCATCCATGTCTCATCAATGCTTCCTTGGCATAAGTCTATCTCAAAGCTTGTTCTCTCTGGAGCTAGTGAAATACAATTTGATTTTTTGTAACTCTTTTACAAACAACAGTAAAACAGAAGCTCTTCTCTTTTTTTCTCAGGGTGGAAGCAACATCATCAAGAAAAAGTAAAAACAGAACACAGTCAATGTGCATTCTCTATCATTTTCATTTCTTCATGTAATATTTATAGGTTAAATTACATTACACCTTTATTCGTTTATTATCTCTGAATTTGCTAATTTGATACATGTATATGTTGTTAGCTAATGCTGGATTTCTGACAATGTATATAAAAAGTCTCATAAATGTGAAAATGGCAAGCAGTGCCTTAGGTACCTAGTTGTCATCTAAGAAATTCCATAAATTGATACATATGTAAGGATAAAATGTCCCAAGGGTCTGAAATTTATGAAGGGAGGTTTACTTGGTTGCTTTTTGAAAACACTTAATTTGATACATGAGAGTAAAAAGATTTAAATGTGAAATTTGTGACAAGGGGTTTACTAATTTGACACTTGAAAAGACACCATAGACACCTGAGTGTGAAAGATGTCTTCTTGAATTTTAAGATTGAAAATTGCATAATCTGTTACTTGAGGTTATGAAGCTTCACAAGCATGAGATTTGTGAGAAGAACTTTGCTCACTTGTTAAAATTACATTACATACATACCTGAATATAAAAAGACTCACATTTTGTAACATTTGAAATTGCATGATTTGATACATGACAGTAAAAGTGCTCACAAGTGTCAAGTGCCTTATTGCATTTCAAAAGGAAGAATGTAATACATGATGGTTAAAAGCATTGGAAGTGTAAAGCATGTGAGATAAGCTTTAATTAATATCATCTTTGAAATTGTGTAATTTGGAACATAAGTATAAGAAGTCTCATAAGTGTGAAATATGTAATATGTGAACTGTACTGGGTTTTAAAGTTTGGAATGCTGTAAGTTTATTTATGGGTGTGAAAAACTATATGCTTGCAAAACTTGTGATAAGAATCTTCAATATTTATTAGTTTTAAAATCATATTATTTGACTTATGAAGCCAAAAAAGAAATGGTGCAATTTGTAGGGAAAGATTTAATCATTTGTCAAGTGAGAAAAGGCATAAATATTTTATTCATCAGCACCATAAAACTATATAGGAGAGATATTTTGTGATTTATCTTTTGTATTTAAACATTTTATATTTTAAACATTGCCCATACACGACCCAGCAGTAAGCTTGTTGGCATAAATAAATAATAATTATCTTTTGTATGTTTTGAAATTGCAATGCTTGATTCATAAACAAAAAATCTCATACAAGTAAGACATTTATAGGAACTGGAGTGATCCATTGCATTTTAGACATAATGTGTATAGTGTGGAGAAATGGGCACACAAATGTTACATATACAAGAAAGGTTTCATTGGCATTTATATTGCATAATTTCCTTCATAGGCAAAAAGCTGGTTACTTCAAAAAATTTCATGTATTTAATTTGAGTATTTGTGCCTTAAAACCCAGTGTTCAAGGGTAAGGAGTGTCTTATGTGAATGTGCAACAAATTGTGGTGTGCACCAGCTCAGAATAGCAGCAAATAAAGTTAATTACCTCATAATTATTGGGAATACTTACTAGGTATACCTAAGTATAAATATGTGTATTCTGCTAATTTTCTAAATGTTAAGAAATGTAGTACAAACATAACATAAATCAGTGAGCATACTTAAGTAATTGATCAATCCTATCTTTAGCTCATCAGTTCTTGTTTACTTTGTATTGACTTATAGATATTGCTGCTAGGTAATAGATTATTATTTGTAGTGTGTATGCCGTCAGCTGCCAGTAACAGAAATTTTCCTATAGAATCTTTTGGCAAGCATGTCACCTTTATTATACAGAGTGATTAATCATGTTTCAATGTGAGTGCACTGCAGCATCAGACAGTGATTTTGTGTACCTTATTCATTTTTGCTTCTTTGTAAATAATGTAGATAATATATTGCGTAATGAAAAACTACAAGTGAGTGTTCAGTGAGAGAGTGAGTTAACCCACTTACGCACATATGAAAATGTGATAAATAGAATCTGTGGTATGCTTTTTATCTTCATCCTGGCACCCTCTTGAAAATGAAATTTGTTTTCCATTTTTACAGTTCCGACATACAAAAATTAATTGTTTACTTTTAGGAGTTGCTTTTGGGGTATTGAGCAAGCAGTGAGAGACTCCAAACCTGTTCAGAGAATGCTCCTGAGAGCAAGAGGAAAAAGGATGCAAGGAACTTGGCAAACAAAGATACAACAGACAAAGTGACAGCAGAGCTGGGAGAAATCAAAAGCAAACACTAGCAATGGAAGAGAGGACAGACGCAAATAAGGAGAGAAAAGTAGTATATAAAGGAGAGGAAATACTGAAAAATATAGATATTAAAAGAAGAATTACTTAACATCAAAGGAAGAATGAAAAAATCTGATGTGTTGCACTCACATGACTTTCTCTACTCTTGTACTAACCATTGTTACCCACTTATCCCTGTATCTTCTTCATGTTAGTTGAGATAAACATTTGCAGAAATTATGTTATTGCTGGTTTCCTTGTCAGTGCAAGGGGAATATGAGAGTACAGTAGGCTTTGAACGATAGTCAAATCTTTTAAAGCTTTCCAAATCCTTTCTTTTTGCACTGTTAACATATAAGAAACTGAGTAATGATGTTCCGTTTGACAGAAGTAAAAGTTCTCCAAAACTCACACAAATAACAAGGAATATCTCCGAAATGGTTCACTCTACAGAAAAATTATTCAAACATAAATTGTGTTTTAGCAAGATCTACAGTTTGTATAGTAAGAGTTGGTCTATCTCTTGCAGTTTACCAGTTATGCAAAAGTCATCCAGAGTAAATAAGACTTCATGGGCTATGGCCAGAAATTTCAAAATACACATTTCATCTGTCATACAAATAACCTACACTTACGGCATTTTAATCAAAATCGTTAGAGCCATTTTCAAGAAGATAAAAATGTTCAAAACTTCTAGCATGTAAAGGGTAGTTTGAGGTGGGCTATTTTCTTCAAAATTTTCATGTTGCTTCCTTGAAATGCATGAAGCTTAAATACCATCTTTGGTTTTTAAGCGACTTTTTGTTTTTGACTTATGCTGTCCACAGACTGACAGGCACATAGACACACATACACGGGCCTTTTTTTAAACATGCTTTTTTTGGATTCAGGGGATCTCAAAAAATATTTTTGGTGAAATCTTGACATGGAATTTTTGGGTGGAATACAATACTTCCTCTACTTACCAGTAGAGAAAGTAAAAATGTAGATCTTGTTAAAATATACAATTTATGTCTCAATAAATTTTTTTGTAGAGTAAACCATTTCAGAGATATTGCTTGTTATTTGTGTAAGTTTTACAGAACATACTTTTGTCAAATGGAACATCGTTAATAATTTTTTTATATGGTAACTGTGCAAAGAGAATGGAATTTGAAAGCTTGACTATCGCTCAAAGCCTACTGTATTCCCATATTCTTCTTGCACCTACAAGGAAATAAGCAATAAGATAATTTCTGTGTATGTTTATCTGTATTAACATGAAGATATAGAAATAAGAGTGTGTAGGAATGGTTAGTACAAGAGTAGAGAAAGTCATGTGAGTGCAGCACATCAGATTTTTATAAAAGTGAATGGATTTTTAATATGGGCTCTCACCACTATGATTTGTTCCAACAGTTAGTTTTGAACATGTTCTCTACTAACATAATCTCCGAATACTGGAACTTGATGAGAGTGTTCAAATCAAATTATTATAAGTGGAAAAGAATTCAATTGACAATAGAGCAAGTCATTTTTAGATTTCCCAAAACATATTTAGGAGGTTAGTTTCCTCCAATAGCAACTGAATATTAACTGACTTGGGTTTTGAAGGTGATCCCTCTGCAGAGATCACATATGTACGGGGTCAAGCAAATGGCAGTATGACCCAATGAAACCAAAAATAGTCCGCTTTTAAAGGTTGTTTTTACACTCAGGACTGTCACAGTAAACCCCTTTCTTCTGCAACAGAATATCATAGCCGGCGGGCCATGTAGTTCAGTTGGTAGAACACCTGCCTACTGTGCAAGGGGTCCCAGGTTCAAATCCCGACATAGGTTCAGAATTTTTTTCCAACCAAGAATGTTCTTTATTCTCCCTAGAGTGTAGAAGTATCAATGAGAGTGTAAATATGCATGTGATCTAATTATCTAAAAACACTAAAGATACCAAAGCCCAACATTCAATGAATACCACCATTGTCAATAGGCAATGTGTTCCACGTGAGGGACCACCGATATGACCTTTGCAGTTAAAGGCAGTATCGAGAAAACAAAAACAAAATAATAATAATAATAATAATAATAATAATAATAATAATAATAATAATAATAATAATAATAATAATAATAATAATAATAATAAAAATAAAAAAGCAGGCATACAGTCATATTATGAGGATTAAAAAATTAAAAATTATTTTGTTGTTTAACGACGCTGTCAATTGCCAGGATCACATCAGCATCGCCGGTGTGCCGGAATTTCGTCCCGCAGGAGTTCTTTTACATGCCAGTAAATCTACTGACATGGAGCTGTCGTTTTTAAGCACACTTAAAAACCTTTGGCCTGGGCCGGGTTTGAACTCGCGACCTTGGGATCAGTAGGCCAGCTTCTAACCAACTGAGCCACCCAGACCAACATATATATTATAAGGACATAATACTCTCCATCCAGTAACAATTTTATCATAAGTGACTTTGAATTCACTATAATTAGTGCGCAAAAAACTGTTTTCTTTAAAAACCAATACAAGATTGCGGTTTTTTCAACTAGGCCAGACTGTGTTCAGAACAGTTCAGAATAGAGGCCTACAAAGAAATTTGGTGATCTAGAGCATGTCTACAAGTTAAGGGCAACACTTTGTTGTGGAACTTGCCAGCTGCAGCCTATGAAACCATATTGTAACACTTGATTTTGAGGTTTTATTGTGTTTGTGGTTTACTTAATAAAGTAAAAAATAAGGAAATAATTACGTGCTTGGATTTATAGGCAATGCAGAAGTGCTTATGGGACTTTAATGATATAAATTTTTTAAAAAATCTGATATGTTGTATCACATGACTTTCTCTACCCTTATACTAACCATACTTACAAACTCTTATTCTTGTATCTCCTTTGTGTTAGTTGAGATAAACATTTGCAAAAGTTAACTTATTTCTCATTTTCTTGCACCTGCAACGGGAATATGGAAGTACAGTAGACTTTGAGCAATGGTAAAATGTTTCAAAGCTTTCAAATTCTGTTCTCTTTGCATGGCTAACATAAAAAATTAATAGCAATGTTCCATTTTAGAGAAGTATAATTTCTCCAAAACTTACATAGATAACAAGGAATATGTCCAAACTGGTTCACTCTACAAAAAATTTATTCATACATAAAGTTGTGTGCTTTGACAAGATTTACCTTTTCAGATAGACTTGGTCTATCTCTTATGGTTTACCAGTTATGCAAAAGTCATTCACAGTAAATAGGACTTAATGGGCCATAGCCAAAAAATTCAAGATATACATTTTATTTGCCATTTTCAAGAAAATAAAAATTTTCAAAAAATTTTCCATGTAAAGAGTAGCTTAGGGTAGAGGCACTTTCTTCAAAATCTTTGTGTCGCATCCTTTAAAGACATTAAACTTAAAATACCAACTTTGGTTTTTAACCGACTTCTTTTTGAGTTATGCTGTCCACAGACTGACACACACACACACACCTTTTTCTAAAAGTTGTTTTTTCGGATTCAGGGGCCTCAAAACATATTTATGGTGAAATCCCAACATTGAATTTTTGGGTGAAATACACTACTTCCTACATTTTACTATACGTAGTAGAGAAAGTAATAAAGTGAAACATGCTGCTGCAATTGAGTTGATTTTAAAAAGACTTAATAAGAACAAAATGACAATAGAAGAACTTAAAAGCCAATTCATTCCATAAGGACCCACACAAATAAAATATGGAAGATCAAACAGTAAGAAGTTTGGAAGTGGTACAGATGATGCATACAGATGATTCTTTCCTGAGGAAAATAATCTCCAAAGGAAAAGCCATTCCAACTTGTAAGTTCACTTCATAGTTTAATATTTAATACCAAATATTGCAACGAACCTCTCACAGGGAGAGACCCACAGACAGAAGTGTGTATGCTCAGAGGAGAGGAGTGGTAGCCATCTAGGGTGAATAAATAATGCTAACTTCCTTTCATAGAAGTTTGAAAACAGTGTTGTTATAATAAATTTATTTTAAAAGGTGAGTCAATTAATAACACTAACAACACTTACAACATAATTTTCCGGAACGCGTTTAGAAGAAAAGTTAACCTTCGAAGCACGTTCCGGAAAATTATGTTGTAAGTGTTGTTAGTGTTATTAATTGACTCACCTTTTAAATTAAAATAATGCTTATCCTGAGTGGGTGAACTAGTCATTTATTAAAGTGGGTGAAAACCCAGGCCAGAGTCTTACAACACACAGATTTACCTTGGTCAACGAGACACTGCTCAATGTGACGGCGTCTGACCATCTTGACTAGACGTATGTTATGGGTGAGACGAGACAACAACAGATGCAACAGATAACATGAACAAATCAGACAGTGCAGATGTAAATAGCCCATGTTCATAAACCTCCTGCCTGCTTTCTCAGCATTCTGATATGGATACTTCACCTGAATTAGGTTTGGTCATTTTACAACCCTACCAAAGGTGTTCCCAATTCGATATGGCAGTTACAATATTTTATCAATGCTTTTCTATACACTCCTTTGCATGCTTCACACCTTTACCCAACTTAAATGTCAAGTGCAGTATTAATTAGTGTGTGTCATTTTGTTTATTCTAACCTCCCTAATATTTATAGAGACATTATAATTCACTCCTTTAACAGCTTGAATGCCATTTCATTAACACAAGTCATATTAAGCTCTACATGTCTACAGTTTGTTCACCAGCTCGTGGTCCCAGGCACGAATGCACCCAGCCACTAATTCAGTAGACAATTCTCAATAAACAATGATATTGCGAGTTGCAGTTATGCTTCTAATCACGTTTACGATAATGTTGCCAAACTTGGAATGCGTATCGAGCCAGAGTAAAGCAAAGAAATCACTCAAAATAGCAGAATTTAAGTGCTATTTTCAGTTCATGCAATATGTTTAGCTTATAAAGCGCAAACAATGTTTTCAACTACTCCGTCTTTTTCCCACTGACCATTTTCTGCCTTTTCTATATTTTTAAAAAAACACTGCCGATCTGTTTCAGTCTTACGTGATATATCCTTGAGCATTATATCGTGCAATTCTTGTAAGAATAATTCAGTTATTGCATTTCTTTAAGTATTCATTTTACCTTGGCCCAAACTAGTCCTATGGAATTGAGATCACACATGTATGTGGCAAGTAAACCACAGTGTGACACAATAAAACCAAAATAACCATAATAAACAATTGAAGTATTAAAATTTCGGTCAGTTAATAGTATAGTAATTGTTCCTGCAAGTACAGGTAATGAAAGTAACAGAAGAAGGGCTTTAATACCTTTAAGAGCCTCTTTAGGTTTGTTTGATTCAGGCATCCTATAAAAATCTGTTTTTCTCATAGAAGTCACTCTGAATCCTTTGTTCTACAACCACAATATCATAGCAGATTTCACAGCACTCCTAGTCAAAGGATTATCTGCTTCTACATTACTTTTACATTTACTTCCAACACAAAACTAGTGACAAGTGGGGTTTTACAACTGAAATTAAGAGATATAAACAGCAAGTAAACATAGCGCGAATAGCATTGGAGGTAAGTTGGCAGCATGATCAGCAGAACAATGATTACGTAGATGTTTACAAAAGTAAAATTGCTCCACGCTTAGATCCGCACTTGATGTAAACACAAGCCGTCAACAACTAACTCGCAATATGCCGAAACCAAAGCACACCGTAAAATGTAGTACGTTAAATATTAGCGATTATCTGTGAGTTTTCAAGAGGTATGATAACCCTCGATGTATGTAAGTCGATAGTAGTGCTGTTCCTAAAACTCCCGAGAAAACATTGTTCTGTTGCAACATAAACACAAGGCATGAGTCCACGTGGCGTTTGTTTCTGTTGGTCACAGCTGATACGTACGCTACATCATTGCGTAGGGATACAAGGTGCGGATCTAAGGCTGGATGGAGTATAAGGTTGCATTATGTGGAATGTACTTTAAACTCGGGATATAAAGTACTTGCAATTGTAAGTTGCCCTTGGGGTATTTATCTCTGAAGTGAGATTCCCTTGTGGTTAACCGGGAAAAGTACAAATCAGCTGGGGAATTTAATGTCATACTGGCAAGTTGGCCATAATAGCTTAGTGGTTAAAGCAGCTGCTCGATAAGTGGAAGATCCGTGATTCAAGTCCCGGCTATGGCATTGAATTTTTCAGTTTCTGATTCAACCTCTTTAAGCATTGCCCACACACGGCGTATGTATTTAAAAACACCAGCAGTAAGCTTGTTGGCATAAATAAATAATTAAAACTATATGAGCAATTCCGCGAAAATGTCATACCGAGTGTTAAAATTTGAAATTAATGTTTCACTTTTTTTACTGAGGAAAGATGATGCTAGATACTCCAAAGTATCTTATGAAGTGAAGAATAAATGTTTTTGACGTGAATATGGGTTCAAATTTCACTTCTTACCCACATATTTCCAAAACACTAAAAATAAGCGTGAATAACGGTGATTTTCATATCAATATTTCAGGAGCTATGTACAATTGTTTTAATTTTTTTGTTCTGTACATCACACAATGACTCTTCATCTTCAAAACGTGTATATGGCTAATAATTTTCGACATTTATAAATAATCCTTAGAGCCTGTTTAATTATTACTGTGTGTCGATGTCAGTTAGTCACGGTAAATAAGGATAAAGTTCTCTGCAGGGAAAAGTAATTGACTGAAAAAAATATCCTTTTTGATTCTGCGTCATTACAATATAACAAATAAAAAAGTATCAGAAAGTTTTCCTCTATAGTCATTAGTTTTCCCACAAAACACGTGACTAACGGACAGTTAGTGCGGGCACCCCGCGTACAGTTGCTTGTGAGACTTCAGTCAGGATAGACGTATCAGTCTGTTTCTGACTCCATGGCTAAAACACCAGTCCAAAGACAATGTGAATACAAACAACGTCTGAAGGAGCAAGGCAGTTATGCACAATGGAAGGAAAAAATAAAAGTGACTATGAGGAAAGGAATAGCAATACTGAAACAAACAAAACAAGGAAGAGAACACCTCAAAGCTGAATATAGGAGATATAAGCAAGCACAGTGGGCAAGACAGAAGATAAGAGACCAAGAAGGGATTGATAAGGATACCCCATCAACATCAGCGGCTTTCAAAAGCAGACAGCATTTTGGAAAGTGCAGAAAACGTGCTGAGGAAGCATTGCCGCAATCTCCACGCAAAAGAAAAAAAATGATTCGTAAGTTAGCAGTTGAAGAGGGATTACATGTTGTAAAACCAAAGCATTCTGTCCCGGTATCAGGAAAACAACTATCAGAGGAACTTAAAAGTGCAATCATCAAGTTCTATCACGATGATTCAATAGCTTACCAAGCTCCTGGAAGAGATGATTTTATTGAAATCCATGTTCAAAGAGAAACAGAAGAAGTTCGCATTAGGTATCTAGTGGTAACATTAAAAGAAGGATATGCACTCTTTCTACAAGACCGAGTAGAAATGTCCGTGGGGTTGACAAAATTCGCTGAATTACGCCCTGCTCACGTGCGTGTTCAAAGTCAGATCCCACATAATGTGTGCACATCCATTATACATGAAAATACGAAGTTTCTTCTCAAAGCATTGTGTAAAAATCACGTACTCAGTGAGACTGAATTTCGTAAGTTCATAGCACAAGTGGTTTGTGATCAGAAATTGAGTGAATGTATGCAGGGAGGATGCTCCAACTGCCCGGGATTGAGTGGAGCAGACATTTCGTATGAACTCGCTAATTCTCCATGCGAATGGAAGCTGCGGAGTTCACGTACTGGAAGAATGTAAATAGAAGTTAAAAATGGGTCTGTGAAAGATTGCATTGAAGAACTGAGCAATTGCCTGCCACGTTTCCTAAATCACGTTTACGTAAAAAGACAGCAATCCGAGGCCTTTAAGAAGGCTCAGGAAAATGTTGCAATTAGTGAAGCTGTGATACAGATCGACTTCTTTGAGAACTACACATGCAAGGAGCTGCCCACTGGAACAATACACAGATCTCAATATTTACTGCTGTTGCCTGGTATAGGAAAGAAGATATTGGCGAAATTCAGAAACAATCTTTTGCTTTGGTGTCTGATTATGTATAGCATGACAAATATGCAGTTGATATTTGCTTAAGGAATATATTTTCGGAAATATTGGATATTGTTCTGAATCTTGAACTTGTGAAAGTGTTTTCTGATGGAGCTGCTTGTCATTTTAAGCAGAAATACACATTGAGTCATGAGACATATATTTCCGAAGTATTTGGAATCCAAATTGAATGGCACTTCTTCCAATCCTATCACGGAAAGGGGGCAGTAGATGCGATTGGAGGAAAAGTGAAGAGGATGGCATGGACAGCTGCGAAAGCAGGATTCAGAGTGCTGAAGAATTTGTTAATACTGTTAGAAAGAAAACCAAAATATGTGTTCTTGAAGTTTCTCTGCCTGAAATTGAAGCAGTAAAAGAATTTCTCGACAAAAGATTTGAACGTATTTCACCTACGCCGTCCACTCAGCAGGTTCATTATGTGAAAGTATTAGGTTTAAATGTTGTAGAATATGCTTTTCTTTCATGTGCGGAAAGTGTCAGAATGATGCACAACTTTCGAAAATAAAAACAGTGTAGTGATATACGTGTGTACTACAAGGCTACTGCATTTAGCGTTCCTGCACTATAAGGAGTCCAATCATGTGATACAGGTATGTGCTGTGTGCTGTGTGCTCTCATGTGTCGTCTTTGTTATGGCTTTGAGTCAGCTTTTTATACTTGCAACGACGTAACTGTAATAAGAAATGAGAGCTGTCAACATGTTTATTCTGTTTATGTTGCATGACTTTAATGCTTCTCCAAAGGATATGAGTCTTCTCAAAATGATAAATACAATTACACACCTGTATGTATTACATGTATGTAACGTATAATACGTATCACTATGATTTACCATATGTTATACCGTGTAAAACAAAGACAAGGTATTACAATTTTCGCATATGTCAGTTAGTCACAAACTCATGTCAGCTAGTCACGCTGACCTTTTGAATAAATATCTCCAGATGAGAATAACATGCCAAACCTTTTTTCAGCTCATTTGAAAGCTTATAAGTTCCTCTCTCAAGTGATTTTTCAGAACAAATCAAATAATAAAACTTTCAGAGAAAATGGAGGGCAAACGTTTGAAGTTGGAACTGCAGTTGACAAAAATGTCAGTAAGTCACGAAAAGTTTAGCGCTCATTATTAAATAATTGTTTCACTTTTTTAAGGTTTTTATATTTCCTATCACAACCGCCAATGTATTATCTGTCATCGTATGTCATTAAAATAACATTTTTACACCTATATTGACCATTAGAGAGACATTTCAGTTAGAAAATTTAGTGTAAATGTCAGTCACACGCGGAATTGCTCATATGCAACATTTTGTTGTACTAAAAGAGGTGGTGAATATTTTAAAATTTCTTTAGTATTATGACAAAAATTACGAAAGTCCAGTCAAATTATCTTTTTTCTAACTTTATTTTCTGTATAAACTTTTGCACAGATGCGCAGTTCTCTTCTTATGGTTAACACAGTCTTCAATACTTTGTGATATTACAATTCTCCGCTATTTTCTACTCGTAACCTTGACTCATTCCTTTCTGTCTTTCTCCACATTCTGTCTCTCAAACTAGCTGACTCAGACAATACAATCACTCAACACTTATTAGCTGCTTCGCTATCATGCACTGGTTGTGACACAGATACTAACTCCTGTCTGTAACTCACTACTCTGCTCATTGCCTTGCATCCTTATATAGCAAGGATGACATAACACAAACCTGTTTTGAACTTCTACAAATACACTGGCTGCCAGATACTTCTCAAATAATCTAGAAAACCCCTTTTGATTCTGCTGTGACGCGTTTTCTTCCTGAGTGATATGGGGCAGCTTGATCTCAGGCGTCTTTGATATGTGCTGCACCTGTGATGTGAGGTAGCTGGGTCCCGATCGTTCTTTGTTGTACGCCGTGGCTGGCATCACAGTATGATGTGTATACAAGGTAATTACTAGAGAACAGATTTTATGTGCTAAAATAATTCAAAATATTTTATTTTTTATGTAGGAAAAATATTAAAATTTGCCTAAAAATGGAAAAATATTTTATTTCAGTATTACAAAACTAAATACATATGTCAAAACATATCTTACCAATCATGTTAGGGCAATGGAGGATTGAAACAACTCACTGTTGCAGTGAACCATGAAAACTTTCTCCAAGTTTTCTGTCACAAACAATCTGTTACCTCAAAACAATGCACAACACTGGGAGAAGGAACTTTCAACATCACATGAAGATAGTCTTGCATATTTCATCAAAGGAATATCACTGGCGTACAGAGTTTCAATTTCACCAATGTCTACTTCCCTTTCCAAAACAGCAGTAATATTACACATAGTATGAAGTCTCCAATTTTTTAACACACTTTTAAATTTTTGTCTAACAGCTTCCATTTTTGGACCTTTTAGTGAATTAGTTTTTTTCTCAGCATCGTGAACTTCATTGAAGATATGTAAGACAATTTAGCTTTTAGTGTACCATGGTTGGGTAAGTTCTGAAGAGTATCAATTGAAGCATCATCCTTATTTGCTTCATCAATCACCTTTTTAAAATTTTCAAAATTATTTGCATTATACACTGCTGCTTCCAACCATGTACTTCAATGAGTAACTGTGGGTCTAGGTGTAAGTGCAAGATCTGTTTTCTTTGGCTCTGAACAAATCAATTCTTGTTTATTTATTTTTACCAGGAAAAATACGAACTGTTTTGAGAATTTAGTGCCATTCTGGCAGTTTGTCACAATAGCTCAGTGGTAGAGTAGCCACCCGGTAAGCGGAAGGTCTGTGGTTCAAATCCCAGTTGTGGCACTGAATTTTTAAGTTCCAGTTCTACCTCTCAAAAATCAATTCTTGTTGACACTGACAAACACCTTTTTGCCATTTGAGATCAATATGTGATTTTTAGGATATAATGTAACCTATCTGCTTACATACTTTGTGTAAACCATGTACTGTACAAGTTACGTATATCATATATGGGAAGCTTGCAGGAAGGCCTTCGGCTGCCTTTTTCATACAGGGAGCAGCGTCCGTAAGTAACAGTAAAACAATATAAAACTCTACCCCATTCAGCCATACAAATTGCACAGATTCATTGAATGAACAAGCTATTGTTATATGATTCGATGTTGATATTTCTCTACATGCTAGTAGAAAGCACTGCTTGGAAACTATTTCATCATTTTCTAGCACACCTACCACAATATTTCCCACTTTCCTGCCACTAGAGTCTAGTGATTCAACCCAATTTTTTTTTTTTTTTTTTTTTTTTCCCCATTTTGCATTCTGCTCTGATCTTTCTGAGCATTTCTTTGTAGTGACTGGCACACACATTTTTCATTGTATTGATTCTTTTGGTGTTTCAAAATGTGTGTATTTGGTAAGAAAATTTCTAGTTCTGGACTTCTAAATATATATAAAGGAATATGGCACAAAAGAAAAGTGCTACATAACATTCAGAACTTTCTGAAACTAGGATGGATGGAGGATATAGATGTGCCCTCAACTCCATGGAAAATTTCTAGTTCTGGACTTCTCAATATATATAAAGGAATATGGTACAAAAGAAAAGTGCTACATAACATTCAGAACTTTCTGAAACTAGGATGGATGGAGGATATAGATTTGCACTCAACTCCATGGTCATCAGCGCCCTTGAAAAGCATTTCATTGCAAAATCCAGACACAAACTTCAATCAAAAATAAAATTACTCGTAACAAAGAAAATATACATATAAATATAAGAGACAGTGGCAATAGCCAGATACAAAACAAGGTGATAAATAAGTCAAAAAGCATAAAAAAGAGATATCTAAACTTTCAAATCCTCAAACTGATATTACACTCTGCTAAAAACTTAAAAACTCTATCAACTGCTGTTTTATTGTCCGCGAAGACCTCTGCAAGTCTGGCAGGCAGTAGCAGAGAATCTCCAAGGTGCGCTAGAGAGGAACACTAGCAGCATGTGACAGACTGAAAAAAGGTTGCCACACAGCGGGCATAGAGGAGCAGGGTCCCTTTTAAATAGGTAACTGTGTGAAAAATTGCAGTGGCCTATTCGCAACCGAGCCAAGCTAACCTCGTGACAAGATATGCAACAGGAAGTTACCCAGTTTATCGGAAATGCTTTCACTTCTGTAAGCTTATTACCACGGAGAGCTGACCACTTTTCATGCCAGGATGACAACACCGCTCTCCACACTTCAAGCCTAAAGTGTTCTGAAGTAACATGAGAGATGGTAATACTAGGTTCTGTAGTTGCTGTCTTTGCTGCCAAATCCGCTATTTCATTCCCCGGCAAACCTACATGACCAGGAATCCATGCACACACCACGTCAACGTCAGAAGCGTGTAAAACATGGAGGCCATCCTGGATACGTTGTACAATAGGATAGGGGTTTGTACAGCTCACGAAGGCTCTGAAGTGCACTAAGGGAATTGCTCAAAATCAGGCAGTCGCCTAATGTGCAATGGCACACGTATAAAATGGCTCGTTTGCCTGCCTTGATAGCGTGATGGTTAGCGTATCTACCTCACATTCAAGAGTTCGCGAGTTCGAATCCCGCTTAGGGAAAGTTATCCGGGTAAGGCTTTCCCTTATCCTGAGAAGACGAACGTCGGATAACTTAAAACTCCATTGACCTCGAGCTCATTTGAGCATCTTTTCATCCATTTCATTAATTCACCATCTGATATGACGCAATGTTGGAGGACATTAAAAAAATGGCTCGGTAGATTGCATACAGCTCTACAGTAAAAATGGAAGTGCTATTAGAAAAACAAATGTATGTGGTTCGGTTCCATAGACATGAGCACATCCAACACTGCTGGCGTTCTTGAATCCATCGGTTCAAATACAGCTTTGGCCAGGGTAGCCTGACAAATATTCTAAGAAACACATGCAGATACTTGAAATAGGCATCGTGGACTTCCGGTGTCCGTCATGTTGAAATGTAATGAATTTGATATGTTAATGTATTTGTAAACTGTAATTATTACAGTACTTTAGTAACAACAAATAAAAAATCCCAAGATCTACATGGGGTGTGCCAGATAGCCAAGGGGGGTAGAACTTCTCATCTTTGGGAAATATCTTTGGCATTACGATGACAATACCATAATATCATGATATTGTCCTAATATCCTAACCAGGATCATCAGGGTAAAAAAGTTACTTAGCTAAATTTATTAAAGTAATGGAATTTTTACCAACATGCATAGTCTGATTTTAACTAGAAAATTTGCACACATCACAAGAATTGATAACAATATATTAATATCATAACCATGTCCTAATGTACTGACCAGGATCACCAGGATAAAAAGTGACTTAGCTAAATTTATCAATGTAATGTAATTTGTAGCAACTTGAGTTGCCTCATTGATTTAAAAGATTACACACATGTGAAGGATCGATGACAATAAATTAGTATCGTGACTTTGTCCTAATATCCTGGCCAGGATCACCAGGATAAAAGTAATTACATAAATTTATCAATGTCACACAAGTTTCACAAACCTGAGTCATTTGGTTGAATTGAAAATAAGCACACATACCAAGGGCTGATGACAATACAATAATATCATGACTTTGTCCTAATGTGTTGGCCAGGATCATCAGGATAAGAAAGTGACAGAGCTAAATTTGTTGATATAAGGTAATTTACACCAAGTCTGATTGACTTGAAAATTGAAAATAAGCACACCTGTCAAGGACTGATGAGAACACAATGATATGATTTTGTCCTTATGACCGGACCTGGTTCATTAGGATAAAAAGGTGACTTAGCAAAATTTATCAATACAATGTAATTTTCACCAACTTAGAGTCATCTGATTGACTTGAAAATTTGCACATGTGTTTAGGACTGATGGCAATATAATACAATATAATAATGTCATGACTTTGTCCTAATGTCCTAACCAGGATCTTCAGGATAGAAAGTGACTTGGCTAAATTTGTTAATGTAATGTAATTTTACTTCATGAAAATAGTATAAAGAGTGCAACAAATTATGCAATGAAATATGGTACTGCTATAACTTCTGAATAGAAAATTAGCTGCATACATTTTTTGAACATTAAGAAAATGCAATTGTATTATCTAGTATCTTGTAACCATCTATTCTACATTTTTATTAAAATGAATTCTATGTCATTAATTATTTTAAAATGCACTAAAATTTGAAACTCACAACAGTCGTAGGTTTAAGTTTATTCATAACAGCATTGTAAAAAAATCACAAAAGTTCACTCTTTAAAAAAGCATGAAGAAGATAAACAAGAAAGAAGGAGAAAAAAGAGGTTTTTACAACAATTTTGGCACGTTCAAAAAACACATCAATTTATCATTTCACATGAAAAGTTTCTCAGTTTTAATACTTTGGATGGAATGTTCTTGTTGGAGTATTTTTTCTTTCTTTTGGCCTTTCTAATTCACTCTCTCTTGTAGCAATAAGCTCCTTAACATCTGTGGAAACTTCTTGAAACATGGCTTTTAAATACTTAAAATATTCTTCTCCTTCAGCTAAATCCTTTGGTGATGGATATTCCTGAACTGGCTCTATTGGTCCTTCAGTACCTGCAAAATAATATGGTACATTATATGGTAGTATAATTTTATATAGCCTCTAAAAACCATATATAGGTTTAGTGTTATCTAAATGAACTATTTTTGTATAATGCTCATATGAGACATTATAATGTTCTTTCTATGAACATTTTATAAATAACAATACCTGTCAGAAAGACATGTCAGTCAGAATGCTGATAAATAAGTGACACTTATGTTATTTTATCAATCCCTTTAACACTGTTCCACAAAGAAGCAACCTTGTTAACCCATTCTGTGGTAGTTGTTCATTTTTACTTTCTCTACTGGTAAGTAGGGGAAGTATTGTATTCCACCCAAAAATTCGATGTCGAGATTTCACAGGAAATATATATTTTGAGGCCCCCTGAATCCAAAAAAAGCATTTTTAGAAAAAGGTCCGTGTGTGTGTCTGTGCATCTGTGTGTCAGTCTGTGGGAGGCATAACTCAAAAATGAAAAGTCGGTTAAAAACCAAAGTTGGTATTTAAGTTTAATGTCTTTCAAGGATGCGACACGAAGATTTTGAAGAAAATAGCCCCAACCTAAACTACCCTTTACATGGTAAATTTTTCAAAAATTTTGGTTTTCTTGAAATTTGATTAAAATGTCATATGTTTGAGATATTTTTATGACAAATGAAATGTATATCTTGAATTTTCCCCCTATAGCCCCTGTAGTCATATTTACTCTGGATGACTTTTGCATAGCTGGTAAACCGTTAGAGATAGACCAAATCATACTATACAAAAAATGTTGTTGTTGTTGTTTTCTAGTGCCTTGCATCTGGCAATGAAGCCATTAGCATTCGTGCTTTCCAATACTTTTGAACTGTAGTTTCTTCTGATCTTAATGCTTCACAGGTCTTCAAGTGGTCTTCATTCATTTCTGCTGGATCGTTACACAGGACACATATTGGTGAGGCTGAGATACCTATTCTGTAGAGATGACTTGCTAAGCAGTCCTATACAAAAAATGTAGACCTTGCTAAAATACACAATTTATGTCTCAATAAATTTTCTTGTAGGGTGAACTATTTTGGAGATATTCCTTGTTATGTGTGTGAGTTTCAGAAAACTTAGAACTTTCGTGAAATGGGTCATCATTGTTCCTTTTTTTATATGTTAAGTGTGCAAAAACAACAGAATCTCAAAGCTTTAAAAGCTTTGACTATCGCACAAAGCCTACTGTATTCTAATATTCCCCTTGCACCTGCAAGGAAATAAGCAATGAGATAAGTTTTACCAATGTTTATGTAAACTAACACGGAGATATAGGAATAAGAATTTGTAAGAATGGTTAGTAGAAGAGTAGAGAAGGTCATGTGAGTGCAACACATCAGATTTTTTTGTTTAACACTCAGATACACTTCACAACTGTAAGTAATTTTGCAAAACACACACTGAAGTGTATTTTTCAATTAACCCTCTTGCTGCCACACGTTGATCAGGTGTACACCAAGTAATAGGCAAGGCCAACAAAAGTTTTTCCATATAACAACTACCACAGTCACTCATATTCACTGTACCACAAATCTTTAAAATACTTTCTGTAGTATTTCACACCTTTTTGTTCTACTTATTGTGGCGATAAATTAAGAATAGGAGCTGGTCTTCTTGTTAATAGCACATCCCTTTTATCACAATCAGTCTGTGAAAATTGTGTGTTTATTATAATACACACAATATCATTTGGGGGTTCATTTCTCTACTAACTTATACTAAACAAAACAGAAATTGTAGCGACGCTAACTTCAGTAAAATGGGCAACTAGACTACACAACCACTTTATCTGAACAGTATTTTTACACTGTTCAGTTAGTTACAAGAATAAGAGAGGGATGTGAGTTAGCTTGCCTTTCATGAGGGCAATAAACTGATAGACTAGCCTCTACAAGGGGCTGAGGTTGCTAAATCCCTGAACTGAGTAGCTGCACTTTACCCTTGCAGCAGGGTTATTTAGCAATATGTGGAACCTTATATTCTGCTTCGTTGCCATGGCAACTGGATATAAACATGCAGCTATATGCTGGCTGATGGAAATAGCTGTACCTTCAAGTCTAAAGTGCGAGAGAGAATGCAGGTAGCTGGTAGCTTTCATCCTTCTCTTTACCCTCACAGATATATTTCCAAATGGTTGTTTGTATATTTAAGCATGCAACAACTTAAACACCTATATCATATTTAATACAACTAAAACTGGTGAAGTGGAGCTTCACTAGCTTCACCTGAATAGCTGCCAGTGATATTAACTAGTTAATATGAACTTGATTTAGTGCCACTAACCTTACTTACTACTAGTTTGAGGTTAGGATATGTTTTGAGAGTTAACTTCTTCATCATCAGACTGACATATTATCTGTAAATACTTTGTGCAAGCAGGTACATTGCCATTCTCCAGTCACTTAATCTGGTAAACACTATCACCACATTTAAACATAGAGTTTGCCTTCTTTGTCACTTAAGTAATTTATCAGATAAGTAATTATTTGCTACTGCACATTAGGTGTAACACACAATATGAATTATCAGTTTAAATCTTCTCAATCCACAGTTTGCTAAAATGTCCAAATATAAACATTACTTAAGAACATATAAATGATTTGCCAAAAACTCGCTGTGCTTGCAATATTCGCATATACTGCCACCATTAAACTGTTAATTACTTCCCTCTGGTATCATTACTTTTCCCTAATACTTAAATAATTATACTGTGTATTAATGTATATATGTGTACATATTAATTCTTAGTTGGTGATTGACATTTCAACCAGCAGAGACAACAGTGTTGCTACTTTTAATGCCGCCATCCACTTGGTGACCAAATGCATAGCAGAAACACGATTAATGCTGTGCACACTTGCATGAATTAACAATGACTATACACGATGATGGATGATAGCAGATTAAAGCAACAAATACAAAAGGAGAATGAAAATTAAATTCAAATGTTTAAGCGTATATATCAACGTATTTTATTTGATACTTATGTCAGCGTTCACTATAAAATGGACAGTAATCATCTGCGTAAATGCAATATTGGAATAACTCTCCCAAAAGCTCTTTTGTTCGTTGTCCCAGAAAGCCTTACTTTATCATTCTGACTTTCATTATTTTCAATCAACATAGTTAAACAACAACATTTAATTCTCACAAACACACCCACAACACAAAACACCACACCACACTACACCACACCACAGCACACCACACCACACCACACACACACCAGCACCACACACATCACTCAACACACACCACACCACACACCACACACACTACACGCACCACACATACTACATGCACTACACACACCACACACACTACACACACCACACAAACCACACAACACCACACATACTACACACACTACACACACCACACGCACTAAACACACTACACACACCACAAACACCACATACATTACATGCACTACACACACTACATGCACTACACACACCACACCACACCACACCACACACACCACACCACACTGCACCACATACACACCACACCACACACCACACACACTATACTACAGACACCACACACCACACACACCATATACCACACATACCACACAGCACCACATACACTACACACACTACACACACCACACCACACCACATACACTACACACACCACACCACACCACATACACTACACACACTACACACACCACACACTACATACACTACACATACTACACACACTACACATACCACACACACCACACCACACCACATACACCACACACACTACACACTATACATACACACCACACTGCACCACATACACTACACACACTACACATACCACACACACTACACATACACACCACACCGCACCACATACACACCACACCATACACCACACACCACACACCATACCACAGACAACACACACCAGACACCATACCACAGTCACCACACACCACACCACACCACATACACTACACACACTACACACACCACACGCACTACACATACCACACACACTACACACACCACATACACTACACACACTACACACATCACACACTACACATACCACACACACTACACACACCATACTGCACCACATACACTACACATACCACACACACCACACCACATACACTACACACACCACATACACTACACACACTGCACACACCACACACACTACACACACCACATACACTACACACACTACACACACCATACACACTACACACACTACCCACACCACACACACTATACTTACCACACACACTATACACACCATACCACACCACATACACAACACACTACATACATCACACACACCACACCACACCACATACACTACACACACCACACACACTACACATACCACACACACCACACACACTACACACACCACACACTACACATACCACACACACCACACACACTACATACACTACACACACCACACACACTACACATACCAAACTCACAATACACACACCATACCGCACCACATACACTACACACACTACACACACCCCACACACTACACAAACACAACACACCACACCACATACACTACACACACTAAACACACCACACACTACACATACACACCACACTGCACCACATACACACCACACCACACACCATACCACAGACACCACACACCATACCACAGACACCACAACAACCACACCGCACCACATACACTACACACACTACACACACCACACACACTACACATACCACACACACTACACACACCATACTGCACCACATACACTACACACACTACACACACCACATACACTACATACCCTACACACACCAAACACACTGCATACACTACACACACCACACACACTACACACTACACACACCACATGCACTACACACACCCCACACACTACACACACTACACACACCACACACATTACACACACCATAACACCACACACCACACCGCACCACATACACTACACACACTACACACACCACACACACTACACACACCACAAACACTACACACACCACACACACACCACACAGCACCACCTACACTACACACACCACACACCCTACACATACCGCACCACATACGCTACACACACTACACACACCACATAGACCACACACACTACACACACCACATACACTACACACACCCCACATACCACACACACTACACACACTACACACACCATACAGCACCACATATACTACACACACCACACCGCACCACATACACTACACACATCACACACTATACACTTACCACACACACCACACACACACTACACACAATTCACATACCACACACACTACACACACCATACTCCACTACATACACTACACACACCATGCCGCACCACACACCACACACACTACACATACCACACACACACCACACACACTACACACACTACATACACTACACGCACCACACACACTACACATACCAAACTCACAATACACACACCATACCGCACCACATACACTACACACACTACACATACTACATACACTACACACACTACAAACACCACACATCACACCACACCGCACCACATACACTACACACACCACACACACTACACAAACACAACACACCACACCACATACACTACACACACTAAACACACCACACACTACACACTACACATACACACCACACTGCACCACATACACACCACACCACACACCATACCACAGACACCACACACCATACCACAGACACCACAACAACCACACCGCACCACATACACTACACACACTACACACACCACACACACTACACATACCACACACACTACACACACCATACTGCACCACATACACTACACACACTACACACACCACACACACCACATACACTACATACACTACACACACCACATACACTACATACACTACACACACCAAACACACTGCATACACTACACACACCACACACACTACACACACCACATGCACTACACACACCCCACACACTACACACACTACACACACCACACACATTACACACACCATAACACACCACATACACTGCACACACTACACATATCACATATACCACACACACCACACCGCACCACATACACTACACACACTACACACACCACATATACCACACACCACACCGCACCACATACACTACATACACTACACACACCACACACACCACACACACTACACACACCACAAACACTACACACACCACACACACACCACACCGCACCACATACACTACACACACCACACACCCTACACATACCACACCACATACGCTACACACACTACACACACCACATAGACCACACACACTACACACACCACATACACTACACACACCCCACATACCACACACACTACGCACACTACACACACTACACACACCATACAGCACCACATATACTACACACACCACACCGCACCACATACACTACACACATCACACACTATACACTTACCACACACACCACACACACACTACACACAATTCACATACCACACACACTACACACACCATACTCCACTACATACACTACACACACCCTACACACACCATGCCGCACCACACACTACACACACTACACACACCACACACACTACACACACCACACACACTACATGAACCACACACACTACACACATTACATACACTACATACACTACACACACCACAGCACAGCACACACACCACACCACACACACTACACACACTACAGGTACCACACACAGGACACACACTACATACACTACACATACCACACACACTACATGAACCACACATACTACATGAACCACACACACCACACACACTACATACACTACACACACTACACACACTACACACACTACACACACTACATGAACCACACACACTACACACACCACACCACACCACACACACTACACACACTAAATGAACCACACACACTACACACACCACACCACACCACACACACTACACACACCATACCGCACCACATACATACCACACCATACGGTACACAAACTACATGAACCACACACACCACACACACTACATACACTACACACACCACACCACTGTATAAATCTAAATAATTATTCATGTTAATTAATATATGATTATCAGTATACTTTGTAAGCAAACCCAACATGTAGTATTACATATTGTAATGGAACATGTAGAACAATAAAGAATCTTAAAAAAAAACACACCACACCACACACACTACACACACCACACCACACCACACCACACACCACACACACCACACACACTACACACACTACACATACTACACACACCACACACACCACATGCACCACACACACCACACACACCACACACACCATACCACAGACACCACACACACCACACCACACCACATACACACCACACCACACACCACACCACATACACACCACACCACACACTACACACCATACCACAGACACCACACATACCACACACCACACACACCACACCACAGACACCGCACATACCACACACCACATACTACATACACTACACAGACTACACATACTACACACACTGCACATACTACACACACCACACGCATCACACACACACACCACAGACACACCACACCACACCACACACACTACACACACCACACACACCACATGCACCAGACGCACCACACATACACCACACACACACCACACCACACCACACACACACACCACACGCACCAGACGCACCACACATACATCCACACACACATACCACATGCACACCACATGCACTACACACCCACACTACACACACCACATGCACCACACATACACCACACACACACCACACCACACACACCACACCACACACACCACACACTGCACACACTACACATTCACCACACACCCACCACACACACACACTACACCATACCATACACACACTACACATACCATACACACCATACCATAGACACCACACACACCACACACACCACATACACCACACACTACACACACTACCCACACTACACATACTACACACACCACATGCACCATACACACACCACACACGCTACACACACCACACCGCACCACATACACACCACACCACACATACCATATCACAGACACACACACCACACACACACTACACCACACACACTAAGGAACCACACACACTACACACTACACACCACACCATACACACACCACACACACACACACACACACACACACACACACACACACACATACACCACACCACATCACACCACACACACCAACCTACATTTAATAATTATCACTGAATTCTGTGTTCATAAATGTGACTGTAATACCGACACTTCACAAACTACAGTGGACCTGAAACAAGTAAACTGATATACTGGGTACATGATGTCAACAACTCACCAATTTGCTGTACAACACAATAGCATAGTGAAGGCATCAGGTAAAGATGATAAGGAATTCAGTCACTGTGCTAAATGGAAAACATGTGGTATTCAATGTTACTGTTGGCAACCACGCAATGGCTCCTGTCATTGCTACTGAAACAGCTTGAGGAAGTTTGCCTCTAATTGGTGCCTCCAGTGGTTGCTATGAGACTAGAGTGACCTTTAACCCCCTCCCTACTCACTGCTAAGGTTTTCAGAGCACAGTGACATGTGAGCAGGAAATGTCAATCACCAACTAAGAGTGCGCCAACTATAAATGTATCTATATTATGATTAATCCTAGTTACCTTGTCTCAGCAATGCTTTTCTCTTAGCATAAACCTTTCTCAAACTTTCTTCTCTCTTATGTTCCACCTCCTCTATCCGCTTTTTGATGTTTTGTTTCAGTATGAGGTAATCAATCTTTATAAAACAAAAGTTATGTGTTAAAATTATAAAAGTAATACTATAAAGCACAAAAAACATTAAGGGGAATTGGCAAAGAACCTGAGAGCAATCTTGAACTCTTGCAATACTTTGTTCTTTTATGAAAAACAATAGTTTCACATCAACACTTTTATCAACTGACTAATGAATTTGTCAATAATAATACTGTTGGTGCTTACTGGCATAAATAAATAAGAATAAAGGTTATTTAATCCCAGGGCATAAAGTACTTATGACAATAAGTCGCCAATGGGTTAAGTGTCTGATGCAAGACTATCTTTGTGGTTTACCAGGAGAAATATGAATCGGTTGGAGAATACAACTCTATTCTGGCAGGTTGTCACAGTAGCTTAATGGTTAGACCACCCTCCTGGTAAGCGGAGGGTCTGTGGTTCAAATCCCAGCTGTGGCATTGAATTTTTCAGTTCCAATTAAAAACACCAACAGTAGGTTTGTTGATATAAATAAATAATTTTAAAATTTTGTTTAAAACATAATGATAAAATACCTTACCTGAAACTGTAGACCTTATTAAAACATACATCTTACGTTAAGTAACTGTTTTTGTGACATCAGCCTCATTAGCTTGCCTTATTTGCTAATATTGTTCTTAGTTTTTCAATACTAAATACATTTTTTGAATTTCTCTCATCAATTAACTGTCTCACATCACACAAAGAGCATGGAACTTCAAGCAACTGTAAGCTTTTAAATATTTGACTATTGCTTTAGCTCATTTATCTCATTTGTATCTACAAGGAAATGCAAAATTAAACTATTTCTGCAAATGTTTATCTAATGTTCCTGAATGAAATAGAAAAATAAACTTGTGCAATAATGATTTGTTGAACTTGCATAACATTAAGCTACAAGAGAGGATCTTCTAAAACAACAAATCATGTTTTCACAATAAGCCTTACTATAGTTCTTCTATCTTCATCGAAATGAATTTCAGGAGAGCAACTTTGTAAGTTGAGCCTTCCCTCTGCAGTACAGGAGCTTCTGGTGGCCCGTGTTCCTTGTTTCTTCTGTGGCCGTCTACTATGCATTAGCTTGCTCATTCGTAGCCTAGTAGGTGATCTTACTTGAGAAGTGGTTCCAGAGGAACTTGGCTGCAAAGCAGAGGCATCAGCAATTACATTCTTGTCTTCTACTTTATCGCTTTGAATATATACTTCTCTTTACAAAATAGACAGGAAAGCATAAGGCTATTTAGACTGGAAACTAATGTTTAGAAGTTGGGCAGTGGTGCAGAATACTCTTTTATACCAGATTAAGTACATACTAAAGGTATTTCCTTTGATAAGGTCAGATCATATACAAAAGATCATATACTGTAAAGATTCTAAAAATATTAATTAAGGAAAAATTGAAGCTATTAACAGTGATGCAACAGAATCTAAAATAAGAACAAACTGGAAACTAAAATCTTCACTTATCTTAGTAACATTGCAAGATCTTCCAGAGCTGACATGTTTCAAATTGTATCCAACTTATTTTCAAAGCTATACAAACAAGTTACCATAGTTACTGATACTCAGTTTAAAAGTTCTGTTGCCAACCTCTGAAAACAGAAGTCTATAAATACAATCTATAGGTGGTATTTAAAAATTCATAACATGGTTCTTGTTTTTTAAAATAAATATATTTTCCAAAACCATTAAATTTATAGGTCCATTTAATTGTTTAATAACTTAATCTCTTGAATAATTTCATGATTAAATGACCAAAGATGATGTGCCATGGTTGATTTATCAAATTGTGTATATTTAATATTTCTAAAATGCTCCTTTATTCTGGTTTCTCATTGACATTTAGTTTTACCAATATGAACACTATTACACTCCAAACAGATAAATTGGTGAGTGCCAGATTTTTTATAATTTGGAATTTTATACTTTTTAAAAAAAATTTGTTAAGTTTTGTCTTAAATTTAGTTTGAGGGACCACATTTATTCCATATTCTTTAAAAAATTTTATAACATTTTTTTTGGTTCACAGATGGTAAGTAAACTTTTTAAAAATACAATTATCTTTTATTTTTTTTGAGGGTAGAAACCTTTTTAACAGTCTTTTGATACTTCAATTTTTAACCTAAAATCTGTATCAAAACCATTAATTACCACAGTGTTAATAATGTGTTTATATTCTGTGTTAAATTCTTTCTTATTAAGAGGTATATTTATTAACCTATAAATTAAACTATTGCAAACAGCAAATTTCTCTGGAAAAGGATAAAATCTTTTATTTTTTATGTACTTATCAGTATGAGTAGATTTTCTATAAATACCAAAATTCAATTTAGTTCCTAAAAATAATTTACTGAACAAATGTAAAGGTTTGAACAGAATTGGGATATATTCTTCACCACTCTGTCCTCTGTGTGATCTGCAAGAGGAAATGGACCAAAACCACCTTCAAATGTGCCCAGCTACTCCTAGCATCCCATCCATTGGTGAAAAATGTTGGAGAGCTAGTGGACTAATGACTTCATTGTTAGAAACCCAGCAGTAGCCAACAACAAAAAATGAAAAGGTATAAAAATGGGTTATTCATTTTTTACTCTCACAACTTAAAGTGCACTTTTTCCAGTGAATTGGCAGTTGGTAATTCCTTCCTTAAAGAAAGAAGAGGGAAGTATCGACAGCCAGTTCTGGCTAAATTACTCCACTCCTGTGTCATCATTGAATGTCTGATCCTAATGTGATGTCTTTAAGTGATGAATATGTTTAAGGCTGTCAGCTACTAGATAACCAATGGAATAAAAGGAATAAAAGGAATCATGGCAAAAGCCAGAGATAAAGATGGTCATGCTGAAGAAGAGATGATACACCCATAATTTAGTTTGGATAGAATCAATTTCAATGCAGTCACAGCAGAACTCTCTGATCCACTCCCCCATGATTTTCCACTTCATATCTGAATGATATTCAGAGAATGTTGTTGCTTTCAATTCAATATGTGATACCAGCTAAGCTTCCTGTAGAAGATCAACTCCAGGAAATGAGTCTCCTCTGCGAATGGAAGTAAACTTCTCAAATGGAGCGAAGATAATTGTCTCCTATAGTGCCAAAAAAGTGATCCAAATGGACTTTTCAGTTGAGAAACAAAAGTAGCTTTTTGAGCTCCATTCTTGAAGCTTACAGATACATTGCTGTAGGCATGGTTCCAAAATGCGGGCCACTGAGTAGTACAATAGATGGTCAAGCAGTCTACAAATAAGCATATGGACACACCTGGAGGATGCATTTCAAACAGCGTAACACTTAGTACCAATCCCTGAAGATTTTTTTTAGATATACTTATACATGCCTGCACATACTCATTTCCAGCAAAATGCATATCTTGAATAGTCTGCAAAATGCCTGGAAAGTCCCTTTTTATTCTGAACAAATTTTTTATAATTTTAAGTAACTGGTAAACCATTATACACATGTAGCTAACTAGCTATTGCATTCAAAGCTGGTGGTCACTGGGGCTTGTGTTACTGTTCACCAATTTGTCTATTTTTCTTTTTTTTCTGAATTACTTTCATCCCCAATGGAATGTAACTAAGGGGTGCCACATGTTAATGTTTAAAATTTAAAATTAAGGACCATCCCACTGAGTATCCTATGTAGCACTGATTTGATACTTTGCCGCCTGAGTTTCCAGACTGAATTCATTGCAAATACTAACATGTGATGATAAGAAGTGTGATACTTTAACCCACAGCCTGACTTCCAGATTTTGGTGGACCTTTTTCCTTTGCACTTTTTAATGAAGGGGGTTGCACTGCTTCCAGACACTAGGGGGGATGGTGCATTAAGCTACCTCATAAGGGAAACTTGCTGATCCTGAATGGACTTCAGTTGATGTGTCTTATTACACAGATGAGGGGGAATCTGATGGGGCTAGATACATATAATCAATCTAAGCCTAGATTACTCAGATTACTGTCCAGAGAGCCACTGGACCCAGATACCGGATCTTCCTGAGATCTGGAAGCCTGATCTTGCTCACACATACAGTACAGGGGCTGGTGCCTATGTCCCCCAACACCAGGCTTGCCATTAACCTTGGTAGTGTTCCACTCATTTCCAGGCTGAGATAAATGCAATTTGAGCCTGTGCCATGCAAGTGGGTGGACATTATTATCTGCTTAGATAGCATGGCAGCTTTGATAGTGCTAATAGCAGTCAAAACCACATTCAAATATGTATGGCAATGAAATACTCACACAACCTTTATGTAAAGATAATTTTGGTTGAAACAAATGTTGTTAGTTAATGATGCTATCAAGAGCCAAGATCATGGCAGTGCCACCAGTGTACTGGAATTTTGTACCAAAGGAGTTCTTTTAGATGCCACTGAATCTACTGACATGAGGACGTCGCTTTTAATCTGACTTAAAAACCTTCAGTCTGGGCTGGGTATGAATCTGTGCCCATGGGATCAGTAGGCCAGTGCCTCACTAATGACCACCTAGACCAACTAATGCATCTATACCATTTTGTTCAATGTGGAAACCTTACACCCATAATACCAGATGGCAACAGGACCATCACAGTAGAGAGAAGGAGACAGAAGGAGAGAGCTTCAGTCTCCCAACAGTTGAGCATGACCTTGAAAACATTACAGAATTTTTCAACATTTTGAGGTGAAGATGAGCGTAGAAAGTTAACTAAAATACAACTCAAACATGAAAAAATACTTCACTATTAATAGTGCATCTGTTTTCACTGCATTTTTTGACAGGGTTGACTAAAAATCACCACTCCAGGGCATAAAATAGAAGCATTGACTCTCATTACAAGTTGTGAATAAAATTATTAAACTACCAGAGCACCCCTTTTTGGACTCTTGTGTCCTCTAAACATCAATTTATGGCAAAATCTTCATAATCAGCCTTTTATTGTAATACAGTCCTTCCTCTTCTTCTCATAGGTAGCAGTAGAAAACAATAAGTAATTATTATTTATTTATGCCTACAAACTTACTGTTGGTGTTTTTAAACACACAAGCCGTGTGTGGGCAATGTTTGAGTGGTAGAACTGGAACTTAAAAATTCAATGCCACAGCTGGGAGGGTAGTAAGCGGAGGGTCTGTGGTTCAAATCCCAGCTGTGGCATTGAATTTTTAAGTTCCAGTTCTACCTATTATTCAATAAGTAATGTAATTTGCTTAAATTTTCAATTTAGAGGACAAGTCCTCTTGGACTAGTTCATCTACGACAAAATTCCTCAAGGGCAATGTTTATTATATAATCATCACCCCCACTGCCACCGCTGCCGCCGCCGCCACCACCACCACCGCCACCACCACCATTGATGATGATGGTGATTATTATGAAGCCGATTAGGTAGGTGGTAGGTGTTAGGTAACATGGCTAAAACCTGCTGGATCAGTTTTCCTGGAAATCGGCGAGTGCAGATGCACTGAACCAGGATAACAAGGGGAGGGTACGTGTAATTAAGCAAAACCCTACTGCCAGTGCAAATGTACTTAAGAAGTGAAAGGCGTTGATAGCATCATAATGGGGAGTTTGGCGTGAAAACTTAAGGGGTAGATGAGGGGGAAAATTGGAAAGTGACTTAGTACCGCTAGTGCAGAGCGTATTTTACTTGCTTGGAAGTTGTCGGAGGAGTTGCAGATACGTGCATTTTAATGTGCTTGCCCGTCCACTTTACATTCTATAGTGAGTAATCGTCAGTCTTAGTAAAGACACGGTAACAACGTAACAATCATAACAGTGATCGGAAAATCTTAAACATTACTTCGAGAAATAATAAAAGTGTTTCAATGAGAGTTGTGGGCTTTTATGTTAAACCACCCACACATACCCAGAAATTAAGGTCCATGCAGAGTACCCACGGCGCAGAAATGAAAATTCTGGAAGCATAAAATTCTGCTTCAATTATTATTGTTCTTCTTCTTGTTATTATTGTTATTGTTATCGTTGTCATTATTATTATTATTATTATTATTATTATTATTATTATTATTATTATTATTATTATTATTATTATATTATTATTATTATTATTATTATTATTATTATTATTATTATTATTATTATTATTATTATTATTATTATTATTATTATTATTATTATTATTAGTAGTAGTAGTAGTAGTAGTAGTAGTAGCAGTATTATTATTATTATTATTATTATTATTATTATTATTATTATTATTATTATTATTATTATTATTATTATTATTATTATTATTATTATTATTATTATTATCATTATCATTATCATTATCATTATCATTATCACCATCACCATCACCATCACCATCGCCATTGCCATTGCCATTGCCATTGCCATTGCCATCGCTATCGCTAACGTTATAGATTATTTTATAGGTGATGGAAATGTAACATCCATTATAAATAGAATGACTCAGTTAAAAGCTACTTATATTTTAGATTTGAGGCAGCTTCTTTTCTAAGGCCTAAATGCAATACAGAGTCAGCAAAATTGATCGTCACATGTTTCACAAAAAGCCATTATAAATCAAACATGGAACAGAAAAATTGTAATCCCTTATACAAAAATCTAATTTTGAAAGGCTACCACAATGTAATAAACCTTTTCATCAGTGATTCATAGAGACAAATTGATCACAGATACATTGATCTGTTAGCATGATCAGTTGATGACTTAGCAGTCTCACAGGTTTAAGACTGCAGCTAGATCGAGCTATTTCAAGAAATCTCTACAAATCTACTATGAGTTGCCCTCTAAGCAGGATTACATAAAATAAGAAGGTTAATAAAGGTTGATATCTCACTTGTAAATAAAATCAATACATTTAATCCCACTATAAATGTGTGCCTCAACATGGGACCAGTTATAAACCACTATTTCAATAAAACTAAACCTGCTACACACTTTAAGTTAACTGATTCAGTTGTCTCTATGTACACTTCCTTATATGCATATAATTTAGCAACTTATTATCACTGACTGCTTTAATATTACATAGATACCTGTTGCATATCATAGTTACTAAGTGGAGACTTTCTGTATCTTCTCTGTTGTGTAGCACAGGGCTCACAAAATGGGACTTCCCTTGCTGGATAATATTCCTCTCTTCGAAGATATCTTTTCTGTTGTAGTGGATATGGCCTACAATCAAATGCATCAATCTCACCCTCCTCTTTTTCACCTTCTTCATCAATCACATACTCATATATGGTCTCATTCAGTTGGTGTCTTTTGGGTATACTCTCAACGAAACTCTGCAGCAAATGTGAAACAAAAGCTATAGGTTAAAATAATATAGAATAATCATACACCTTCAACATTTTCACTGCTGAAGCACTTCACCACATGTGATGTGCTCTTTGATGAACACTTTTTGAAAAAGCTAAGCATTTTCTGTTTATTGTAATGACCAGTGCTCTTTTTCTAAAAAGAATTTTAGGGGAGGTCTCGGACTGGACTTGTTTACTTTAAAGTTTAATTAGCTATGTGTAACACAAGAAGTTAATTAAGGTGAGCAGATAAGATTACTGTCTGTAATAATTAATAAATAGGCCAGATATCAATATCGACTGCTTGCTGCTACCTTCAACTTCTCATTAAAAGCTTGGCTCTTTTTAGCAACTTTGTACACCATACAAAACACATTTGCAGTCACATATTTTTCGTTTTTGAAAGCTCTCATGTAAACGTTACCAAAACTGTTTTCTTTGGAGTTACATAAAATCTTAGTTGCAGCTTGATGAACAGAACATTCCTTGTGTTTGAATATTTTCTTCTGCAGGAAGATCACCTTGTTTTATTTTTTTATTTTTTCACACCCTGATAAAAAGATGCAGAAATTGTAGTGCACCCCTGTGCAGTATTCATCCCTTGTTTCTTTCTGTTTGGTCCTGGTTTCCAATTTCTCCACATATTCTGCAGCCAATTTTATTGCTTTAACTAATAGTCACTCATGTGTTGTGCAAAACAAATTCTTTTAAATCTAAATACGAACAATTGGGGATGTCATCTAATTATTCATCTTTATGTTCACCCAAAATCTTATCACACACATGTTCACTGCTTTCATTTTCAGTTGCACTATTATCCGTCATTGCCAAACTTCCAGCATTATAATTTGAAGCATTCATTGTTGCTCTTTTATATTTTCTTGGATGCTGGAGATCAACTGAAATAGTTATTTTTCGACTCATTGTGTCTTCTAACTCAAAAAGCCACGTACACACTGTACAATACACTGCCAGTGTCGGTAAGCCACTAAGCGTAAACAAGACACAAGTTGTCACCGTGTCTACCACTGCAAGTAGCTGAACGATACGCCCTAACTCAGAAGAGATCTGCTCAGATTTCAGTTCTTTGCTCAGATCGCACACACGCTACGGTGTTTATAAACAATAGAAAATAGACAACTTGCTGAGAAGATAGATAGCAAAGCGATTATTGTCATGGGTTTACTTTTGAGGCTTGCAAAGAGGTTGAGACCTGCTCTAACTCTATTATAACCTCTTTAAATGGAAGCCAGCCAAACAAATATGAATTAAAGAAATCAGTAGTTATAAAATCACATTTCCTACTTTTCAAGTGAACATTTCTTGCTTTTTAAATTTTGTGGTCAGAAAATGTTTACGGGGACGCATCCTCCAGCAATCCCCCAGAAAAATAGCACTGAAAATGACATGCAGGATTACTCTAAATGTGTTAATGACTAACCAGAAGTTGTTTTGATGTTTCCAGATAAAGTCCTGTGTTCAAAATTTGTCCATTTGCAAAGTTGTTTATATGTTGCATGCAATAGACATGTGCGGTTATCCACAACAGAGTGTAAATGTGTTCTTCTATACTAAATTAGTTATTAGTTTGCATTCTGCACTAGCACCTGTTCTGTATCACTTTAAAATGTAAAAGGTATGATACCGAATCATGAAACAGGGTTGTCCACAGCACTAACTAAACTAACCTTGTCACACCACATCCAAGTTGAGAGGGCTTTCACTTATATACAGTTATACACAGTTTGGTTTGGTACCAGCTCAAAAATGCATAATTGTGTGATACTTTTCAAAGCAGGGCTATACACACAAACCTACACCACATTTCACAGACATGTACCTACTTTCCTTCCTTTCTTTCTGTGCATTTTTGGCATTAGTGCTCACATAGCATTTACTGCTCTCCAGTATACAAACCTCATCACTAAAATGGGATAAATCAGATGATGTTGCCATAAAATCTTACAGTAAGTTGTCTACAAAACCACTTGTAGAAGTCATTTTACTACCCCTAGTTTGCTGCATTCATTGCCTGTCATGTGACTGCTCAGCTAGCTAAGCACATGGCAGCATCTTGCTGATGCACACAGTCTCAAATATTCTTCTCTAGAGGGCACCACAATGCAGTACCCCTCTTGAATACTGTTTTCGAGCAATTCCAATAGATGGACACTTGACATCGTGCAGTTTTTATGACTTGGGATGCATAATCTTTCAAGCTATAGGCAGCGAAAGTTGAATCCGGTTATACTTGACATAGCATGAGTGGCATCATTCCGTCAGCCAAATATACTTGGGTGTAGCAGTGAGAAGGTTAATGCTTGTAGTTAAATTGTAGAGCTAGAGTGAGTTTTGATAAATGCACAAGCTGTGACACAGTACAAGTATTATTTAAGTCTACAACGGAGGTACAACTTTTATTTATTTAGTGATGAGTGAAACATTTTTAGAAAAAGATCTGTGTAATTATATGTACAGTGTAGCTTACAAAATCTGGGATAGATCCTAAACTCAGTAAATAAGTTCAGTATCTTCCATGAATATAATATAAAGGTTTTTAAGAAACTCTGCTTTCATCCAAACATAACTGCTTTTTACAAGGAACATTGCTTGTTTTATTCTATTTTCTCAAAAATGGTTCAAACATTATAATAATATACGTGTTAATGTTTGGATTACTAATAACATTTATACCTTGAATATAAATAATCATAAAAATATATGAATGATGGATAAGGGATTTTTCTTGGAGAACTCAAGAACTGTTTGGATATGTATCTATTTCCTTTAATAATTTATTTACATTACAAACCAAAACGCACATACAAAATATTAGGTTCACAGTTTCTTTCCCACTTTGCAATAAGTAAACATATCTGTAAAATACATCTGTAATGCCATTCTGCAATGGCAAATTCCAACAATGGGCATAGTATAAATAAGGGGTCCATACATTTCTGGAAGCTTTCAACATGCAGGGACTGTTTATGAGAAGTTTAAAAAAAATGTCTATTTTCAGAAAATTTGCCGGTAATTCTCAACAGTATAAGTAAGTTGGCACAGACCAGGTAGTTAGTAGTTAATTGTTAGTGTGAGTTGTGTACAGTTGAGCTGTTGTTTGTGTCAAGGATAATTAGAACAAGGTCACGAATTGTAAGTTGTGTTACAATAAAAGGTAACAGTTGTGAATTGTGATGCAGTTTTAAAAAGAAATAGAGGATGTGAAAAGTATCTACTCTTGCTATTTGCCATACTGGTGTCAGGAGAGTCACATAAATGTCCAATGTCCACGGTGAATAAAGACATACATACATTGGAAATGGACAAAACGAGAAATAACATGAAGACAACGAACTCCAAAATGCAGCAGATGGAGACAAAAATGGAGGCCGATTTGAAATATTTTAACTCCAGAATGGAAAGGATGCAAAGCAAAGAAACAGTGAATTCCATAATAGAAAAGATCAAGGCAAAAACGGCAGAAATTACCAAAATGTCAGAGATGGAGCTATTAGTGAAGTTTGACAAACAACTAGCCAAGGTGAACAAAGATGTGGAAGACTTCAGCCGACATGTTAATGCACTGGAGGATGTTGAGGAATGGCTTAGCATAATGGAAGGTAAGTTTGATGGCCACACCAAGGAACTGCATGCTTTGGTAGAACAAAAGCTTAGAGAAAAACTTAAGAACCTAACAGCTCAATATCCGTGTATGTCAAGCCATCCAAGTGAGACAATATGCTGAACTTCAAAGCATTCCACTGATATTCAGCTGACCACAACCGAGAGTCAACAGAAGAGGAAGCTGATAGCTAGCCTCCAGTGATGGGCAGGAGAAGTACTGAATGTGATTCAGATATCAGTGGCAATATGAGACACCTGGGATGCTCTCAAAAACCAAGGGAATCCACCATCTGGCCTCAACCTATCACATCCAGCTCAAATTGTGGTTGCTCTAGCCAGGAGAGACAGACAGGAGTTCACCCTGGTGACTAAATAATTGCTGAACAGGTTCTGCTGAACCTCCTGGCCGGATATGGGTCTCAAGAATCCTCCTACCCTGTTGATGGGCTAGCATGATGCCGAGGTAAATCAGTGTCTGATGCTCAGCAACTAGACAACTATCCATGATGTGCTGACATCTGCACCAGGATTGAAGTTGGCCAAGGTAACAACTCCCCTGATCTCAAAGACCAGGTGGTACCAGGAGTTGCAGTATCATGGGAACAGAGGAACAACCCAAGGATAGTGATGGAAATCCTCCAATGGTAAGTGCTGGGAATGTGGCCAGCCAGGACATCTGGTGAGGGACTGTCCACACCTGGCCAATGAGCAAATGGAAAATGAGGGAATTCCAGTATGTCGAGGTGCACATCAGACCTATCATCACCAGCCCATCAAGTTAAAACACGCTTGAGCCATGGTTCACCAAGTGGAAAATTAAAGTTATGCCAGCAAAGCACACACAATAATTTTCATAGAAGAACTGCTTCACCAGAAAGATAAAAATAATTTTCTTATGGTTAACTACCAAGACAAAGGAATCACTTGGAAGGACCATGTGACCTACTTAGGCCTGATTATGGAACAAGGCTTTACCTAGAGTAAGCACATTACTAAGATCTGAGCCAAGGCAAATGGTCAGCTCAACAGACTATTTCCAAACATCAATATGAACAGCCAAGTGAAACTTAATATAGGATTTACCCTGTACAAAAACTTAATTACACCAAACATTATACACACAGCCCCAGTATGAGGATATGCTGCTGGTACACATTCAACAGTTACAGACTCTCCAGAGTAGAATAATACAAATAACCACTGGTGCTGTTTTTATTGAAGAGTTGCTTCGTGTTTGAGCGATGAGGCTCTTATTTTTCTCAGGGCGTGGTAACGGATGGAATGAAAAATCACACGATGTTTCTTCACCACAATGTATTATTTTATTAACACTTTTTCTCTATTTTACATTTAAATAAATCCTCTTAGCACCATTTTAGATTATTTAAGTCTTTCCACTTTTTAAAAAGTGGAACAAAAGCTTGATGAAAGTCTGGTAAACGTTCTACAATGTTCACACACTACTAAAATACGTCTTATCACCTTGAATATTTAGGCGCTAGTCCCGATTCTTTTTGTTGCGAGTCTATCATTCCGACTGCCACGTGTACATCCGCGCATGCGTTCATCAAATAGTTCTCGCATTGTTAGGGAAGCGATCTTTAGCTATTCTCCCTTTGCTATTAATATTGAACACATATAATTCTAATATTTATACATATATATTAAAATTAAATATGGAAATATTTATGACGTCTTTAAACAAACTTAATTGTTCATAACAATGAACATTAGTAACACGTTTTCGTCATTTAACCAACTCATACCAACATCAAAAAACAAATTACACTCCTAACAAATATTCACATAAACGATTTTCTTTTGGGGTCTTCTAATATTCTGTCTCACCACTAAACAAGTTGGTCTGGGTGGCTTAGTTGGCTAGATGCTGATTGGTTATATCCCAAGGTCACGGGTTCAAATCCGGTTTAGACTGATGATTTTTATGAAACAATGAATATTTATTGAGTGCTAAATCTGATACACCTTGGGCTACTCCAGAGCTGGACCCTGGTCCCTTTGCAATAAAACTGCCTTCTACATACACATTACATATGTTTACCTTTTCACTAATCTTATGCTGCTCCCACCCATAAATTTTTATTTCTGTTTTTCTGTCATCTCCCACCCCTATTCCTTTCCCTCTTTCTCAACTTTTTCTTATCAACTTCACTCATAATTTCCTTTCATCAGTTTACATTGTACACTTCATTAGTTTTCATTTCAGTACTTTACTACCCATAACACTTATAACCTCACTTTCTGATGGTTTTTAAGTGTGCTTAAAAACGACAGCTCCATCTCAGTAGATTTACTGGTATGTAAAAGAACTCCTGTGGGACGAAATTCCAGATGCATTGACAGCATTGTTAAAAAACAAAACAAGTAGCACTGGCATATCTCGTGCATTAGGAGTTAAAACTTCACTCAGTTGAGAAATTTACTAAAAGTCACAACTTTAACCTATACAAGCATAAGGCAAAAACCAGTAATGACCTCATTTGTGAGCCAAGTATGTACAAAAGAAATGAAAATAAGTATAAAACACTGCTGTCCCTCTTGGAGAGAAAATTATGGCAGGGCGAACTCAAGTAGACATAGAGGAATTAGTAACATAGAATGCACTAGTAATATTTCCATAAATCATTACCCATGAGCTATGTGACACTTAGTAGCCCTTGAAGTTCCTGCTCCAGGAGTCAAGGAAGCCCATGGGGTGGGAGGGTTTGGTTTGGTTTGGTTTGGTTTGGTTTAAGGGCACTCAACTTCTAGGTCATCAGCGCCCTTTAAAGATTCCTGGCAATAGCCAGACATAAATTTCATTCAAAAAATAAAAATACTAGCAACAAGAAAAGTTTACAAAGGCAAAAGGCAGTGGCAATAGCCAGATATGAAACAAGGGGATAAATGCGTCCAAAACCAGAAACAGATAGTTAAAAAAAATTTAAATCCTCAAATTGATATTGCACTCCGCTAAAAAATTAAAAACTCTATCAACCGCTGTTTTGTCGTCCGCTAGGACCTCTGCAAGTCTGGCAGGCAGCTGCAGAGAATCCCGAAGGTGCGCTAGAGAGCAACACTCTAGCAACACGTGGCGAACTGACAAAAGGTTGTCACACAGCGGACATAGGGGCGCAGGGTCCCTTTTAAATAGGTAACCATGCGAAAAATTGCAGTGCCCTATTCTTAATCGAGCCAAACTAACCTCCTCGCGACGAGATGTGCGACAGGAAGTTACCCAGTTTATCGGAAGTTCTTTCACTTCTCTAAGCTTATTACCGCGGAGAGCTGACCACTCGTCGTGCCAGGACGACAGCACCGCTCTCCGCACTTCAAGCCTAAAGTCTTCCGAAGTAACACGTGAGATGGTAATACTGGGTTCTGTAGTTGCCGTCTTTGCTGCTAAATCTGCCATTTCATTCCCCGGCAAACCTACGTGACCAGGAATCCATGCACACACCACGTCAACGCCAGAAGCGTGTAAAACATGGAGGGCATCCTGGATACGTTGTACAATAGGGTGGGGGTTGTACAACTGACAAAGGCTCTGCAATGCACTAAGGGAATCGCTCAAAATCAGGCAGTCACCTAATTTACGACGGCGAACATACAAAACGGCTCGATAAATTGCATAAAGCTCTGCAGTAAAAATGGAGGTGCTATTTGGAAAACCGAATGTATATGGTTCGGTTCCATAAACGTAAGCACATCCAACACCGTTGGAGCCCTTTGACCCATCGGTGTAAATATATCGACGGTCAGTGTAGCCTGACAAAAATTCTAAGAAACACGTGCGGATACTTGAAATAGGCATCGTGGACTTCTGGTGTACGGTCATCCCAAGATCTACATGGGGTGTACCAGAGAGCCAAGGTGGGTAAAGTCTCTCGCCCTTGGCGAACATCACAGGCAGTTCCACTCCAAGCTTCACTAGGAGCTCTTGGAAACGGAACCCCGCAGGCTTTGGACTAAGGGTGCTATTTCTATATCGTTCTCTTAGCGTGGTGGTGAAAAAAAAAAGCGAACGTTGGGTGCTTAGGCATACATCTAAGCGCACAACCATAATTTGCCAAGAGAATCTCACGCCGATATTGCAGAGGAGGTTCTGTGGATTCGGCGTAAAGGCTCACCACTGGGCTTGTTGGAAAAGCTCCTGTTGCAATGCGGATGCCCCTATTATGGACCACGTCTAATCTTCTCAGCACAGGCGGTCGTGCTGACGAATAAACAATACACCCATAGTCTAGCTTGGATCGGACCAATGCGCGATATATTCGCAACAAAATTGTCCGATCCGCTCCCCACGATTTGCCATTCAGTACTCGCATAATATTTAGGGAACGGTCACATCTCGCTCTTAGCTGTGCAATATGCGACGACCAACTAAGCTTCCTGTCCAAGATCAAACCCAGGAAGCGCGTCTCTTCTGCGAAGGGAAGTGAATCTGGACCAAATCGGAGCGAAGGTGGTAATCGTCTCCTACGGCGCCAGAAATTAACGCAGATTGACTTCTCAGTTGAGAAACGGAAGCCGTTTTTCATGCTCCATTCTCTAAGGTTGTCCAAACATTGCTGCAGGCGCCGTTGTAAGAACGCCGTGCGCTGAGAAGTGCAATAGACAGCGAAGTCGTCTACGAATAGGCATGACGAAACTCCAGGTGGAACACATTTCCAGATGGAGTTAATTGCTATAGCAAAGAGCGTGACACTTAGCACCGAACCCTGAGGACTCCCTCCTCCTGAACAAAAGAATTAGAAAAAACCGAGCCGACCCTTACTCGGAAAAAGCGGTCCTTCATAAACTCCTGAATGAAAAGTGGGAGGCGTCCACGTATGTTCCAGGCATACAGGGAACGTAGAATCCCTGCTCGCCAGCACGTATCATAAGTCTTCTCAAGATCAAAAAATATGCCAACGGTTTGACAGTTCTTCATAAAGCCGTCCATTATCTGTGTCGATATTGACACAAGATGGTCAACAGTTGAACGGCGTCGTCGAAAACCACACTGGATGTTAGTCAGTAGGTTACGACTTTCTAACCACCATACCAATCGTCCATTGATCATGCGTTCCATCACCTTGCAGACGCAACTGGTGAGGGAAATAGGACGATAGCTGGAGGGAAGATGACGGTCCTTCCCAGCCTTCAAGATGGGAATAACGGTTGCCTCCCGCCAATTTTCTGGGAGTATACTGTCAACCCAAACACGATTATAGACCTCGAGCAGGAATGCCTTACCTTCAGGAGAGAGCTGTTGTAACATTTGTACATGAATACCGTCCGGTCCTGGTGCTGAACATCGTGAAGATTTCAGGGAATGCTCCAGCTCCGCCATGGTGAAAAGGCGATTGTAATCTTCTACGTTTCTAGAACGAAACGTGAAGCCTTGAGATTCCACCTGAGTTTTAAATGGAAGGAACTCAGGGGAATAGTTTTCCGAGCTAGACACTTGTGCGAAAGCACTGCCAAAGGTATTGGCCACTTCAAATGAATCAACAACAGCTCCTGTGGCTGTTTTTAGTCCCGCTATTGGTACTTGGGTCGTTTTAGCTGCAACACGCCTTAATCTATCCCACACAACCGAGGAAGATGTATGTCGGTTAAATGAAGCTACAAATTTGCTCCATGATGACTTTTTGCTATCCTTAATGACTTGTCTGGACCTGGCGCGCATTTTCTTGTATTCGATTAGGTTTTCCAAAGTAGGGTGACGTTGGAATACCCTAAGTGCACGCTTTCGAGCACGAATGGCATTCCGACATTCTTCCGTCCACCAGGGGACGGGAAATCGACGGGGGTGTGTAGTCGACCGCGGAATCGATTGTTCAGCAGCAGAGAGAATCGTCTCCGTGAGATGCTGCGCCAAATTATTCACTGAGTCGTGCTCAATGTAGGTAAAGACAGCCAACTGGGTGTAAAGGTTCCAGTTGGCATGGTCCAAACGCCACCTGGGCATACGTGTGGAGTATGTATGTTGCGTCAAGAGACTAATAAGACATGGGAAGTGGTCACTAGAGTGTAAATCAGAGATGACATTCCATTGTAAGGAGACTGCCAAATGAGGTGAACAAACTGCAAGATCAAGGTGTGAAAAGGTGCTGTGAGAGTCAGAAATGAATGTAGGCTCTCCAGTGTTGAGAGCAAGGTTGTGACTATCCAGGTAATCGGCAATGATCGTACCTCTCGCACAAGCGCGACTTGAACCCCAAAGTGGGTGGTGCGCATTGAAGTCTCCCACCAACAGAAACGGTGTTGGCAACTGGGAAACTAGATCTTCTAAATCAGTGTGCGAGAAGTCATGGGACGGAGGCAAATAAACATTACAGATGGTGAAATGTATGTTTGGCAGTTTAATCCATACAGCAACTGATTGTATATCAGAGTGCAGTGGTAGAGTTTGCATATACAGGTCATCTCTAACAAGCATCATAGCGCCGCCATGTGCCGGTACACCCTCTTCTGGTGTAACATCACACCGTATTGGGGTGTATCGCCTTAGATGGAAAGCGTCATGAGGACGCAGCTTAGTCTCTTGCAAACATGCAACCAGAGGTTCGTTCTCTTTTAGCAAAAGCTCAAGTTCTGGTCTTTGAGTTTGAATTCCACGTACGTTCCATTGTAGGATAGTCATATTGCATTGTGTATGGGATAGGTAATTCCAAGGTAACTCTTCATTACTTTGGAGCAGGCGGTTGTCGAACTAATTTAGCCCTTTTCTCTCTTGGGCTGACGTTCTTTTCGGACGCTTTTTCGCGCCTCTTTTCCACTGGGGGTCTCCCAGTGTGGGCAGATTGGTCCAAATCCATGTCCTCTGCCGAGGACGTGCGTCTTCCCATAGCAAACTTGGGTTCGAGTGTCTCGAACCGGTTGCTAATGGGGACCGGCGAAGATGAAAGACGCCGGTCTGAGTCCACCCCTGAAGATTCTCCAGAAGAGGATTTTCGAGATCTTCGAGATGTTCGGGGACTCTTATATCCCTTAGATGTACTGGGATCGGACGTACCATTTTCCTTGAGGAAGTCGTTTCTTGTATAAGTCTTCTTGAACTTGATCGGTGAGGCATCATATCTTACGGGCTTGCTTCTTTCTTGTGTTGATCTTGATGATTTTGATGGTGATGTAGCGCTGATGCTCTTTGCACTTACGGACTTCGTAGAAGTTGACGCAGATGTGCGTGCCGATGTTGAGGGCTTTGGAATAGAGCTACGGGCAACAAGTGTCTTTTCAGAAATTGTTGCCCCATTGAAATCGCTGGTCTGCGTTGCGATCTCTCTGCTCGCTACCGCTTTAGCTGCAACAGAGCTATAGGTTCCAGATCTGGGAACAGAGGGTTGGCGTAGACGCAAGATCTTCCGGGCTTCTGAGAAGGGCACCTTCTCTTTAACCCGTATCTCTTGAATCGCTCTTTCCTCGACAAAGCGGGGGCAGTCTCGGGAACTAGATGGATGTTCACCTCTGCAGTTAACACATGAAAGAGCTGTAGTACATGCACCATCGTGGAGTTCATCTCCACATTGAGGGCATGTAGCTAGTCCCTTACAAAGCTCGCTTGTATGTCCAAAGCGCTGGCACTTGAAACACCTGAGTGGGTTCGGAATGAACGGCCCAACTTCGATGGATTCATACCCCACCTTAATCCTTTGTGGGAGATCTACCCGATCAAAGGTCAGGAACAGGGTACGAGTAGGCTTCAATTCACCGCTTTCTTTGCGATGAACCCGATACACACAGGTAACACCTTGATCTTCTAGGTTTTCCTTAATCTCTTCAACACTGAGTCCGTCTAAAGCGCGGGTATTAACGACACCGCGTGATGAGTTTAACGTCTTATGCAGGTCAACACGTATTGGATAGCTGGCCAACAGGTTTGCTTTTTGTATTTTAGCTGCCTGTTCTGCTGAATGCGCTTCTACTAGAAGCGTGCCATTACGCGATCTAGTGCATGACTTCACTGGACCAGCTATCTTATCCAGGCCCTTCTGGATTACAAATGGGCTCACCGAAAGAAACTATTTTCCTTCCTCAGTTCTCGAAATGACTAAGTAGCGAGGACCACAACACTCGACTACTTCCTTTACATACACTTTTGGTTTGTTTTTGTTTTGAGTTTTGGAACTCATGGCGCATTAATCCTCCACCATTGCAAATGTCTCCGATGGCATGCTCACATCCTGGGTGCCACCCCGGCTTAGGTGAGAGTCCTGGCCTGGACCTTGCTCACCCTAGGGTCTCACCTCCCAATGTATAGACAGAGGGACCCAATCGCCTTCAGGAGTGCATCAGCTCATGCAATGGCCCCTCCCCGGGACTGACCTTTATCAGCGGATACGCACACAGATCCTACATGATAACCAGGGGCTGGGACTTATGCGATTACCCAGTCACCCCTTGCGTCACCCCATCCTCCGACGACCCGCACGTAGGTTATCCATCAGACTGTGTACAGGGAGGTAACAGGTGGGAGGTCAAACACAAAAGTGGACCAAAGTTGATCGGGCGTTTGGCATGTGCCCTCTCACCTCTTGGAGGAACCCAATCGAGAGTATAGCTCGGGGCCCCGGGTACGCCAAACCCGTCTCTACCGTAGTAGGAGCCCCTGGGGGAGTTTGATTTCGGAGTCCTCTTCTCCTAGATGAGTTGTCGGCCAAGACTACCGAGCCTCATCTACCCGTTTGGAATGTTCTTAGCTTCCCCTCACCTCTTGCCTACCAGTAGTCGAAAGAACACTTGGTAGGCCGTCTGGTTCAGGTACTGAGCCCCTCCACCACGGGGGTGGGAGGGGCCCCACATTGGATGACAATATTGGCAAATGGCAAAAGGATGTGAATTTATAAATATAACTGTTTTATCTAAAGTAACAACAAATTAGAATAAGGAAATATTGAAGCTATTAACAGTGAAGCAACAAGATTCTAAAGTAAGAACAAATTAGAAACTAAAAGCTTCACTTATGTTAGTAATATTGCAAGATCTTTTACAGCTAACACGTTTCAAGTTGACTCCAACAGTAAAATACTAACAGTAGAATATACTGATGTAGCTATGTGGTATCAATCAGTGATATAAATATATTACATTAATAAAAGAAGGACTGTGTCCTTATGTTTAAGGACAACATTTACAATTGAGTAGCTGGGTTAGATGATGACGTTTCCCCCTCACATAATCTGCCAGGGCGTAATCAGGGTGTTAGGCATGTTCACGTCCTGACTCCTGACTCTCAGCTAGGCCCACAATTGCCAGCTAATAGACAGACTCCTTGAATCAGCATATGCAGTAATGGTACTGCTGCTCTCACCTGAGTTCTCTATGGTGGAGATTGTTCCAGTGGGTACAGCCAGCTATTCAATTCAGTTAGAGGAATCTCACACTCCTACTCCAGAGGAAATAAAAAGAAAGCTAATGCAGCAAAACTCTCTCCATGGAGTCTTTGATTGTGCCACTGAAGATGTGTATCACAGTAGCAGATGAAACATCAAGAACGCCTATCTCCAGCAGACTAACTGCCCACAAATGACTTCCAGTTATCTTTTTTATATTTATTTTTTTCTATAAATATGTGATATTTATTTAAAGTGAAAACAAATTAGAAACTAAAATTAATTAAGGAAATCGAAGCTATTAACAGTGAAGCAACAAGATTCTAAAGTAAGAACAAATTATAAACTAAAAACTTCACTTATCTTAGTGATATTGCAAGTTCTTGGTGCAAAGCTGACTAAGTGAAGTTTTTAGTTTCTAATTTATTCTTACTTTAGAAACTAAAAGCTTCACTTATCTTAGTAATATTGCAAGTTCTTTGGTGCCGACATGTTTCGAGTTGGAGTCAACTCAAAACTTGTCAGCACCAAAGAGCTTGCAGTATTACTAAGATAAGTGAAGCTTTTAGTTTCCAATTTGTTTTCACTTTAGATTCTTGTTGCTTCACTGTTAATAGCTTCATTATTTCCTTATTTAACTGTGATATTTTATTATTGTTTAGTTTTCAGTTATTTTATCATTTATTATGTACTGACACCACTGCTGTTTCTATGACACTTATTAAGAAAGCTCATAAGTTACGCTTTACAAGTATCTAAAAATAAACCAAATAGCTGAAAATGAGATCTCAGTAAAAATTTGGTACAGTGTTTTGCAGGGAATATATCATAACATTCGGGGGAATGGGCACCTCTTGCCAGAAATGTCCACTTATGGTCTCATTAATAGAACATAACAAACATGTAGCTAACATCTGCATTTATTTTGGTTTGCTGGGAGACTATACAAGTATGGAATTCTTGTCACACATGACACAGGTAGAACTGGAACAGTTACTGTTCATTCTGCACCAAGTTGGTTACAGAACAAATTAACCTTAACTCTAGAGTTGCCAGACCTTCAAAGTTTAAAATAAGGGAGATTTTAGGAATGTTTCCTAACTATTTTCCTTTCATAGAAGTTAGTCCGGTTGATAATGGAGGAAAGTTAACCTCCAAAATACGTTCCGGAAAATTATAATGTAGGTGTTGTTTAGTGTTATTAATTGACTCACCTTTTAAATTAAATGTTTCCTAACACCTGAACATACCATCATTTGACCTAACCACCTTTATTGTATTGATTTTAGAAGATTTGTACATATATATAGGATGTCCCAAAAAACATAGACAACACTTAGTATTGTCACCGCGCCCGCCGCATCTAATTGCCGACAACCGCAGTGTCACCCATCGCATTATTGTCGGCACTACCGCAAAGGAGCCGAAGGAAAGAGACAGAGAATGGCCGCATTGTTGGGGCGCTTGCCGAAAGAGAGAAAAGGATAGATTCTTCTGGAGTCTTCTACTTTGTATCTCGCCGCAATAAGTGAACGTTCCTGAAGCTTCCAGAATAGTGCCTGGGAGATATAAATAGCGGTAAAGTGCGACAGAGGAGTGAGTCAGACGTATGTGAAGGTTGAGTAGTCGTGCCGACGGAGACGGACAGACGATGTGGAGAGTTGTGCCGACGGAGAAGAGTTAGTTCTTTGTGTTACGAATTCGGAGCCGTGCTGTTGGAGAATCGGAAAAGACTTTCTTGTTGTTGCAACGAGTGTACAAAGTTACTGTTTACGGAAATAAAAGTGTTTCTTTATCTCGACTACATCTGTCTACTTTACTTTACACCCACACCGAAAAGTTACAGTATGTTGTGTGGGATGACAAACTGATTGGTTTTCAAATAGGAACCCCTGTTGGAAAATGCATAGTTTGGATGCTGTAGCGCATCAAAGTGTGAGATGTGTGTACGTTCACATTTTGTCAACAAACCAAACATCTGGCTGTCTATTTACAAGCGGGCTTCAAAATGTGTACTTCCTATGTCATTGCAGAGCCTACATTGCCAGTGGTGTGCCACATTCCCATGACCCAATATCTGTGGTTTTCTTTGGAGATTTTCAATTGCTCTGTGAACACAAGCCATGGGGTCCTTCGCTGATATTACAGGAGCACCATTCACCATATTCTTCATATAACTCCACAGAAAATAGTCAAGAAGTGTCGCATCTGCCAACCGTATTGGCCGTGAAATTGGTCCACCTTTACCAATTGATCGATTTAAATATGCGATGTTGAGCTGAGTCCCCACATTTGCATCAAGGTGTGGTGGAGCTCATGTTGGCCATTTCCACAGCTGTGTCTTGGTACATGTCGTACTGCTGTTGAAAAGTTACTCTACTGGAAGCTATACAAGTAATGCAGTGGGATGTGCACCAAGGACTCTATGGAGCAATTTAGTACAGGCGCAGGAATGTTATTATGCTCAGGTCGTTCATTCCAGTACACAGATGGCTAAAGGGTGGCATACCTTCCTTATTAGGATACCAAAACAAATGTTAATAAATTGTCACAACAGTTCATTCACAAACTTCAACGCTCTTCAGCGTCCAAAACATACATTTCCAGACAGGGGTTCCTATCTGAAAATCAGTGTGCCATCCTGCACAACAACTAAGCAACGTCCGTGGTTTTTTGGGACACCCAGTATATGTAGTATAGTAATTATTTAAATTCCACTCGTTTTGAAACCTACATGAAACATCATATAATTATGTTAAATTGAATGAGAAAATTGGAGTTGTTAACAGTGGAAGAACGGAATCTAAAATAAAAACAAATAAAAGCTTTAGTTATCTTAGTAATTGCTGCAAGTTCTTGAAATGCTGCAAACATGTTTCATGATGCCTTCATCACATTTTGAGAGCTCTATTTAAAACTGTTACCATAGTTACAGATGCTCATCTATGTGTTGCCAATCTCTGAAAACAAAACAAACCTATAAGTACAATTTATCAGCAGAATTACAAAATTCATAATGCTGAGACAGGATATTGTAAGACCCCAAAAGAAAATCGTTTATATGAATATTTGTTAAGAGTGTAATTTGTTTTTGATGTTGGTATGAATTGGTTAAATGACGAAAACGTGTTACTATTGTTCATTGTTACAAAAAATTAAGTTTGTTTAAAGACGTCCTAAATATTTCCATATTTAATTTTAATATATATGTATAAATAAAAGAATTATATATGTTCAATATTGAAAGCGAAGGGAGAATGGCTAAGGTTCGCTTCCCTAACAAAGCGGGAACTATTTGATGAATGCATACGCAGATGTATACATGGCAGTCAGAATCCTAGACTTGCAACCAAAGGAATTTTAGAATAGCGTCCGTGTCTTTGGTGTAGATGGACACATTTATGTGTGTGCATGTTATAAAATAGTGAAAGTAAAATTGCTAAGTGTTTAAAGACCGTTAATTTGAGTAGAATAAGTGAAACATTCACTAACTTTAACAAGTTAGTTAATACGAAGTGTGCAATTAAATGAAAGGACGTAAAATAGACGAAGTGTAAAGAGATAGAAAACACATTTAGCGAAATATTGCTAAATTTTCAGACATTAAATCTCAGCGATGCTAGGGAAGTTGATCCACTGAAATAAAAGACTTGCTACTGTGATACGATTTAAATACTGTGAACAAGAAGGTGCGAATAAAATATTTCACTAAAGTTAACCCCGAGTGTATGTTCATTCCATCCAGTACCATGACCCGAGATAACGAAAGAGTCAAAAGCCCATCAACATCACCTTTTATAATTATAAAAACAGCACCAATGCGATCCCTGTTTTTTAAAATGAATATCCTTTCCCAAGCCATTAAATCTTTAGGTCCATTTAATTGTTTTAATACTTTAAGCTCTGGGTTTATTTCATGATTAAATGACAAAAAATAATCTGCCACAGCTGATTAATCAATCTGTTTTTATTTAATATTTCTAAAATGCTCCTTTATTCTGGTTTCCAAATGATGTTTAGTTTTATCAATGTAAATCCTGTCACAATCCAAACAGCTAATTGATAAATGCCATATATTGTTGTTATTTCGAATTTTATTCTCTTTAGAAAAATTACTACATTTTGTACATGCATATTAAATTTATTTTGAGGAACCAAAGTTATTCCATGTTCCTTAAAAATTTTTGTGAATTTTCTATTAGCCCAAGGATGGTAAGTAAACCCTTTAACAATGCAATCATCTTTTATTTTCTTGAGGGTAGAAACTTCTTTAATAGGTTTTTGATATTTAAATTTTTCTAACTTTTTATGTATAACATCTGTATTAAAAGCATTAATTACTGCAGTTTTAGTAATGTGCTCATATTCTCTGTTAAATCCTTCCTATCTAAATTTGTTTTTATTTTATATAATTACTAGCAGACCCGACAAACATTGCCCTGTTCAAATGTTGCACATCCAAAAATTATAAAGTTTTGAAAGTAAACTATAAATTATTTGGACTGTTTTGATAAAAAAGTATGTAACAAAATTTTATTTTTAGAATGCCTGACACCTCCACACCTACACATATCCCAAGTTGACCTTAGAATAGCGTGTGATTGTATCTGTATCCTATAAACTTAAATTTTTCGAGTACCAACTCAGAACTATTTTAAATACCATGGTGCTGTTTTTGCAATTATTAATGACGCTGTGTCTTTACGCTAATGAGATCTTTGTGATCTCAGGGCTTGGTAACGGATGGAATGAAATATCACACAATGTTTCTTTACCACAATGTATTAATTTATTAACACTTCATCGATACTTTACATTAAACAATTTATTTCAGCACCATTCTAAATGCTTAAAAACCTTTACACTTTTTCACTTAGTGGAACTTATGCTTGATGAAAGTTTGGTGAAAGTTCCATGTTCACACTACCTAAATATGATTGTCTTTTCATCTCAAACATACACACGCGAGTGAACAGTTTTTTGGCGTCATTTGACGCGACACTGCCTTTTTCATATCCATCCGCGTATGCGTCCATCAAATAGTTCTTTCTCGTTAGGGAAGCGATCCCTAATCATCCTCCCCTACTTTTATTATTGAACACATACAATTCTAATATTTATACATATATATTAAAACCAAATATGGAAAGATTTATGACGTCTTTGGGCAAACTTAGTTGTTCGTAACAATGAACCTTATCAACATGTTTTCATCATTTAACTATCTCATACCAACATCAAAAAACGAATTACACTTTTAACAAACATTCACATGAACGATTTTCTTTTGCGGTCTTCTAATATTCTGTCTCAACCAGCAAGAAAGAAAAAACTCAATTATTTTTATGACAGGTATATTTTTTAAAGTACAAAAAAATAAATGTTTAAATATATTTTTAATCTTCATACAGTAAAACCTGCCTTCAATGGACCCCTGTTAAGCAGAAATATGTCTAAAATGCAAATATTTTATGGTCCCATGAACTTAGGGTTGAAAAACGTGTTAAATTCCCTTTATCAAACAGAAAGTGTCTTATGCGAACAACACAAATCATAGTATGCCATTTAACAGAAAATTTCCAGTTTTGCAATTTAGAGTTTAGAACATTTTCAGGCACAAAACTACAACAATGAAGGTACTTTTAATTGCAGGACCATGGAATATTCAACATAGGCAGTAATGTGCAAGCTGTAATCTGCAGTTGTAACCTTCAGGTTGATTACAGGACATGATTGTCTGGCAAAACATTTAAACAGAATTGGGATATATTCTGCACCACTCTCTCCTCTATGTGATCTGCAAGAGGAAATGGACCGAGACCATCTTCAAATATGCCGGGCCACTTCTAGGGCCCCATCCACCAGTGAAAAATATTGGAGAGCAAGAAGACTAATGACTTCATTGTCAGAAATCCAGCATTACTTAACAACAACATTTATACATCATTGTAATTCATGAAAAAGCATGTAGAATAGTCATTTCTATACTGACACATTCATACAATGTATATTTGTTAATTACACTTTTAATTATTTGTTCTCAATAAGCGCACACCTTTAATGTTATATTAATGCTCAGCTATGACCAAAATATCCTAGAATCCAACGGCAGCACTAAATACCGGAAATTCTAACAGGTGATCGCAGTGCTGCTTGACGGATCCAATTATGAAGCTAAACCATCCAAAGATCAACAACACATAAATTAATTAATTAAAAAGAGCATATTTTACTTCGTCATATTGCTTGAATGACCTTTATCATATTGTTATGCCTCCTTTGCACTCTACTTGCACCTACTACCTTGCCCTAAACTTAGGTGATCTTCTGATTTACTTAAGATTTACTTAATCTTTCCCTTTACTAACAATTTCTTCCGCAGGATCGAGACAGGATAGTAATAACTTACACCAAAAAATGCAACATAACCACATTTATTATATAAGGAACGCTGTAAAATGTTCATGAAGATGAACATATTAAAAAATACACAATAAAATTTACCCAGAACTCCCACATTAAACAGACAGCTCAAAACTGCAATCTAACAGAAAACCTTAATTTATATGATAGGGCACTACAATTCTGTTCTCACCTTCAATGGTTATGACCAAATAAAGCTCCTTGTTCAAGTACACTTCTTCCTGAACGTCTATTACGATCTCAATACTAACACTTCACTGTACCAAGTTGCTCCCCAGTTTATGATGAAAGGTACCTCATAATATGCTGCCCTGATAGTTAACAGTTCCTTTAAAATTTCCCTACTTTCACAAAGAACTACTACAATAAAGTTTAACTTGGTACTTATCCCTGTGTTGCAACTCGGAGCCAAATGGTGGATGGCCAACTCCTGATGTGCAGTCATCGCACAGCTGACATCTCTGATTTCATAGCTGCACAAGCTATTCTCCTTTCCACATGAGCACCAACTCTTATTATGAATCAACATGCAAATTCCATTCAGCAGTCCATGCAGCACAACTCTCAAAAGGAACCACATTAACAATGTTGATTAATATGCGGCTTACAGACTCAGGCTTACACACCTGGCTAGGTTCACAAACGGCTCCACACCGTCTAACCAACTTGCTATGGTCCCCGGTTTGACTCTTTGCTGCTCAGGACCAACCCACTCCAGGGCACAACTGACGGCCGACTTTTGACACACACTGCTCGTGTACTAACTCACTTGGTCAACCAGCTTTTGTCTCTGACGTCACTCACCCGACTGATCCATCTTTAACCTGCCCAACCCCACCTTTTTAGCTCTTCCAACCTTCCACCAAATTACTCCCTTATAATACACACAAACTATCATTAAAATCAGTCCAGCTATCTAGGAACAGTGCAGTCACGCATGGACAGAAGGAATATATAAGCTGTATTTTTGGAATTTAATTTATACTCAGTCGCAAGCTTTGCATCCTTGCTTGGAAATGACTCTCAATTTAATGAGTTACGGAGAAGTTTTATTCTGTCCCTTTATTGTTCATTAAGCCACAGTCATGTTCTACCAGTCAATGAGAAAAGAACGTTCACTACTACCAACCACCAATTATAGTAGTGCTGTCAAGTTAAGGAGAAAGGCACAGCGGTTTAACATACCACGTAGCAGTGTGTTGGTGTTTGATAGTCTGTATTCTTCACTGTTCCAAATACACAATCCAAAACTCAGAATTAATGCCAATGAATAAAGTGTGGGAGAAATAGCACAAAATACTTTAGCTGGGAGGTTCAACAGAATAAGGCTAAAACACAGGAAAAACCCAGAAAATTTGGCAGACCTGGTAACCCTACTTAATGCACTACTGGTTTGGAAATGTTATTATACTTTGATGCAAATACTGGAATGCTAAACATGTCAGATGATTTACTGCAATCTATCCAAAATGTTCTTTCAAATGTATGATTTCTACATACCTGTTCATATATTGGATATGTGTTACTAGGTCCACCTACAGAGGAGTTTGGTGGTGTATTATAATTTTCATAGTAGTCTTCTGACTCTATTCTCACTGGTGACAATCTTCTGGAATGCTGTGGCTGCATGTCATGAGGAGCAGCACTTGTGTGGGTAAATGTTGCATAAGATGGCTTGAGAGGATTTTGGTACTTTGATGACATTTCAACTTCTGGGAGTGCTTCACATGAATAGAACTCGGAGTCCATGTTTCCAAGTGTTGGTTTGTTTAAACTTCTTCCATGATACCTCCTTTTTTTAGGCTGTAAAGTCATAGTTACACACATGTATTGTTGAATGTACACATTAAACTGTATTATGCATACATATATAAATATGTATATAGGTAATACAAAAAAACAAATTGTACATAAATTATAAGCCTAAAGATGCTAAATATCTTGCTCATTTTCTTAGTATGCCACATATTGCTTTTCTTATGTTTAAACACTGAAATGGAAATCAGTCTCAGGTATTAATTCCTATCTAGTTCATGTTAACACTTTCAGAAATAGCTGCAGTGCACATTTTGTTGTAGGTAAACTGGAAACTGAATCAACAGACAAAGTCTACTCTCTATGAACGACATTGCACCTAACAAATAAGCAGTAACATGCTTTAAAAATATTAAAATTGTTGAAAAATGGAGACAGAAAACCATGAATTTTTATCACCTAAATAGCTGATACCATAGATTAGATTAGGTTAGAAAGCACTCTGTAAGCTTGGTTTAGCCAGGAAAGCCACTGAATGTGGTACATGTATGTGCATGTTTACATGCTAAGAGAATACAACATATCAAGCTCAAGTGCTAACATGTGTAGGTTAGAATAGCATCACAAACATATAATCACATCATTCAGTTTATGAGGCCTGTGCATCACTTCACTTGCTCCATAAATCATATGTCCTTGTTTGCATGCACACATAAACAAAATTATCAAAATTTACTCTTAAGATATAAAGGTACTGCATTATTTCATTGATAGATGAAATATCAGATGATAGTTTTATAATTATGTAACTTCGAACTGGGTGATTTCAGACATATGGTCTGTTTTCAGACAATGTGTATCATAACTAAATTAAAAGCAACAACTATGTTTAAAACAATTGTAGTTGAGTGGCAAATTTTAGATATGAAACCTTAAGAGGTAGAACTGGAACTTAAAAATTCAATGCCACAACTGGGATTTGAACCACAGACCTTCCGCTTGCCCACACACGGCTTGTGTGTTTAAAAACACCAACAGTAAGTTTGTTGGCATAAATAAATAATGAAACCTTAAGCTTCATTTCACATTTTATGAACACATTGTTTGCTTCTGTGTAGTGTTATTACATTTGTGGAGCTTTGAAGTATACTGCCAATTTCCGAACTATTGTTGATCATGTGTACTTTCATTCCTAGAATCAAAATGAATAACTTCACATTTTTTTCCTTCAACATCTGTCCTTTTAACTAGTCTGCCACACAACAATGTATTAATAAACATAACATTTCTTCCATTGTTGAGTATATACCAACTTTTATAAGAAACCACTAATTTGAGGGTTGAGTTCGGACAATCGTGGGTTGCTATAAGAGGAAGCTTGGAGCTCCAGTACACTGTAATTACAATACAGAAAATTTAGAAAAGACTCTCAGAGCTGTAAAATCAGGTATGTCTTACAGAAAAGCAGCAGAATATTATGGTATACCGTGGTCGACTCTCGAAAATAAATTTACTAAGAAGCATGTAAGACTAATGGGAGGCCAGCCTGTGCTAAACGATGATGAAGAAAAAGCTTGTTGAAGGAATATTGACTGCTGCTCGCTGGGGATTTTCCTTTACACCAATAGACACAAGATACCTGGTAAAGGGGTATCTAGACAGATCTGGCTGAATAATACCATGCTTCAAGGATAACTTTCCAGGACTGGGCTGCTTCCTTCTTAAAGAGGAATTCTGCAACACTGTCTGTTAGACTAAGTGAGAATATAAAAAGAGCTCGCGCTAATGTGTCCAAAGGATCAGTGCAAGAATATTTCCACATTAGTCCAATTATAGAAAATGTGCCTAATTCTAATATTCTCAACTATGATGAAACTAATTTCAATGACGATCCTGGAAGGAAACACATAGTCATAAGATGAGGTGTAAAGCATGCTGATCCCATTATAGTTTTCAAAAACCAGCATTTCTGTTATGATGGCTGTTTCTGGTGATGGGCATCTTCTTCTGCCTTATGTCCTCTAAAAGCAGAATATCTTTGGGACACTTGGAAAGAGGGCGCACCACCCAGTACAAGGTTTAATCATAATGGAAATGGATGGGTTGATCTGGCTATTTTCGAGGATTGGTTTTTGACCATAGTCTTGCCTAGTCTTGCCTCCAAACAACCATCTTCTGCAGCCCTTGGATGTCAGTTTCTTCAGGCCTATGAAGATAGCTTGGCATAAGGTACTGAGTGACTGGAAGAAGAACACTTCTGGTACAATATCCAAGGATGCATTTCCATCCCTATTAACACAGATGCTGGAAAAAATCAAAGCCAGAAAAGTTGATAATATTAAGAGTGGTTTTTGAGTAACTTTACTCATTCCATTTGATCCATTGCATGTGTTGGACAAATTTTCAGACAGAGAAGAAAGAAATGATTTGACTTCATGGCAAAGTAATTTCGAAGAAATCCTGAAGGAAACTCACTACAAGAAGCCCAATGGTGTTAGGCGGAAGAAGCTTAAAATTGCGCCAGGGCAGTCAGTTCTGGGATGCAATTTGGAAGAAAACAAGATCAATGTTTCAACTTGCAGCAGCAGCAGTAACAGTAGTGAAGATGAAAGTGATAATACTCTGACATCACAGGAGGACTCATTTCTGGCGGCGAGCTTTGAGTAGTGTTGGAGAGAAGACTCATGTAAGGTAGTATGTTGCTGTTGAAACAATTGTCAGTGCCACATATGTTGATATGAAGCTTTTGCACCCATACAACAGCAAAAGTGTATTTGCGTTTCCTGAAGTTCCTAATGAAGACACCATCTCTAAAGATCAAGTAATAAAATTGCTGCTGCCGCCAAACGAAGAGAAGGGAAAATTTGTATTTCCGCATAACGTACTGTAATAAACTGTACAAGATTGTTACTGATTTATTTCACCACCCTTTTAAGTTTTTATTTACTTAAAATATGTGACTTATTTATTGGTGTAATTTGATCTAATGAATCATGTCTTTTTTCTATTCGTACTGAATTCAATAGATTGTAGATAGAATATTTTGTGTTTATACTATTGTAAACTATTATACATAAAAACAAAACCTGTAAATATTTTTAAAACTAAAATAAGGGTCCAAAACAACACGTTAGGATGATGATCTACACATATTGTAAGAATAACATGTGTGTCCAAAGTCACCCCAATATACCGGGCGACATTGGACACTATTAATATTTTTAAAACACTTTAAATACATTATAATACAAAACTCACAATATGTCATACTATTCGCCAAGACCATAACAAATGTTACCCTACATAGAATAACCCTGATCCCATTCACACACTTAAACAAAATGAAAAGAAATGCAAAAGTCTGAAGTCACCCAAGCTGACCATTACATTATATTTACAGCTAGGGGTTATATAAAACTGAACTCTGATTATTGTTTTGTACAAAAAATTGATGACGATGATGATGATGACGATGATAGTAACAGTAATAGCAATAATAATAGTAATAGTAATAGTGGTAGTGATAGTGATAGTGGTGGTGATCGTGATCATGATGGTGATAGTGGTGATTGTGGTGGCAATTGTGATCGTGATGGTGATGATGGTGATGGTGGTGATGGTTGTGATGGTGATCGTGATCATGATGGTGGTGATCGTGATCGTGATGGTGGTGGTGATTGTGATCGTGATGGTGGTGTACATGATCATGATGGTGGTGATTGTGATGGTGGTGATCGTGATGGTGGTGATCATGATGATGATAATGATAGTTGTGATGGTGGTGATGGTGATGGTTGTGATGGTGATGATGGTGATGGTTGTGATGGTGGTCATGATGCTGGTGATCGTGATGGTGGTGGTGATCATGATGGTGGTGATAGTGATGGTGGACATCATGATGGTGGTGGTGATCGTGATCATGATGGTGGTGATGATCATGGTGGTGATAGTGATGGTGGACATCGTGATGGTGGTGGTGATCGTGATCATGATGGTGGTGATGATCATGATGGTGGTGATAGTGATGGTGGACATAGTGATGGTGGTGGTGATTGTGATCATGATGGTGGTGATAGTGATGGTGGACATCGTGATGGTGGTGGTGATCGTGATCATGATGGTGATCATGATGGTAATAGTGATGGTGGACATCGTGATGGTGGTGGTGATTGTGATGATGTTGGACATCGTGATGGTGGTGGTGATCGTGATCATGATGGTGATCATGATGCTAATAGTGATGGTGGACATCGTGATGGTGGTGGTGATCATGATGATGTTGGTGATCGTGATCATGATGGTGGTGATTGTGATCGTGATGGTGGTGATTGTGATCGTGATGGTGGTGATTGTGATCGTGATGGTGGTGGTGATCGTGATGATGATGGTGATTGTGATCGTGATGGTGGTGATTGTGATTGTGATGGTGGTGATTGTGATCGTGATGATGGTGGCGATCGTGATGATGGTGGTGATCGTGATGGTGGTGATTGTGATCATGATGGTGGTGATTGTGATGGTAATGGTGATCTTGATGGTGGTGATCGTGATCGTGATGGTGGTGATTGTGATCGTGATGGTGGTGATTGTGATCATGATGGTGGTGATTGTGATGGTGATGGTGGTCGTTATGATGGTGGTGATCGTGATGGTGATGGTGGTGATCGTGATGGTGGTGATTGTGATTATGATGGTGATTGTGATGGTGATGATGGTGGTGATCGTGATGGTGGTGATCGTGATCGTGATGATGGTGGTGATCGTGATCGTGATGGTGGTGGTGATCGTGATCGTGATGATGGTGGTGATCGTGATGATGGTGGTGAACGTAATGGTGGTGATCGTGATGTTGGTGGCTATCTAATGGTGGTGGTGATCGTGATGGTGATTGTGGTGTTGGTGATCGTGATGGTGGTGATCGTGATGTAGGTGATGGTGATGGTGGTGATCGTGATGGTGGTGATGATCGTGATGGTGGTGATTGTGATGTTGGTTATCGTGATGATGGTGATTGTGATGGTGGTGATGGTGATTGTGATGATGGAGATCGTGGTGGTGGTGATGGTGATCGTGGTGGTAGTGGTGTTGGTGATCATGATCGTGATGATATGGTATAGGGATGAGACCTTGAAGGCTAACTGTCAAAGCAGATAGCCTGAATGACACTCTAGTCCCATCTGCCAGCATAGAAACAAAGGTACAGTTGCCCTGCACTGATTCCTGTGTGGATTCATGATGAAGCAAGATGGTATGCTATAGGAATGATATCTTGAAGGTTAACTGTCAAAGCAGATAGATTGGATGGTACTATAATGCCATCTGCCCTTCACTGAGGTGGAGGTAGTTGCCCTGCACTGCTCCCTCTGTGGACTCGTGACAACGCAAGGTGGCATGGTATAGGATGAGACCTTGAAATCTAATTGTCAAAGCAAAGAGCCTGAATAGTACATAGTATGACTACATAGTTAAAACAATGTAATAGGAATAGGGGAAAAGAGTAATTCAATGCCATCATATAGCAATTAACTTTTTAAAAATCTGACAATTGGTCTAGTGTATTCTTATACTTACAACAAAATGTGCAAATGTTTAATGAACAGTAGAAGAAAAGACTTCTGTTAGAACCGTTTGTAAAAGAATGAGTGGAGGAAGTCCTGTGAATGCAACCTTTGTTTCTGGAGACCAGAATGTCCACAGCCACAGCCCCATACAAGCCATCTCATTTCTACCGTTATGTTGACGACACATTCGTTATATGGCCACATGGAAAAGACACTTTTTCGAGCTTCCTCGGAAACCTCAACAGCCTGCGACTCCAAAGTCAGTTCACCATGGAAGTGGAGAAGGATGGAGCTCTGCCATTTTTGGACATTATGGTCTCCAGAAACAACAACCTTACTCTGGGGCATGCAGTGTACCGCAAACCAACACACACTGACCTCTAGTTGAATGCTTGTAGTTTCCATCATAAATCACAATGGGTTGGAGTTCTCAACACTCTGGTCCACAGTGCTGTGTCTATGTCCGATCCCAGCCATCTAAAGCAAGAACTACAGCACCTGAGGCACACTTTCCGCCAAAATGGCTACTCCATAGACGGCATTGAAGCCTTAATCTCCAAGGCCAAGAGAGGAAACCCACAATCTCAGCAAATACCAGACCAGCCGACCGCCACTGCCTGCATCCCATGTACTGGCAATCTATCTGGCAGAATCAGTAGAATTCTCGCAAAACACAATATCAGAACATCCACAATCCGCCTTTGAAAATTCAACACCTAGTGTTGAAAAAAATACCAGAACTCTTGTGTGTTTAAAAACACCAACAGTAAGTTTGTTGGCATAAATAAATAATAATTACCATGTGAAGGTTATTTAATCTTGGGATATAAAGTACTTTCAATAGTATGTCACCATTGGGGTAATTGTCTCTGATGTGAGACTGCCTTTGTGGTTTACCAGGAGAAATACGAACTGGCTTGAGAATTTAATGCCATTCTGGCAGTTTGTCACAATAGCTCAGTGGTTAGAGCGTCCGCCCAGCAAGCGGAAGATCTGTGGTTCAAATCCCAGTTGTGGCATTGAATTTTTAAGTTCCAGTTCTACCTCTTAGATCTGGAAATGTTTTCCTTGTTCTTGAAGGCCAGTTCAACTCTTTTAAACTTATTTCAAACACTTCTACTAATGTTTCTTGTGTATGAATGAATGATTTATTTATTTATGCTTAAAACAATATAATTAAACCAACTTACAACAAAATAAATACCTCAGAAACATATCTCCAATAGCCTTACTTTCAATTTTACAACATTTTTCCTACCAAACTCAGGGGTCTCCGTCTAGGGGATATGTGAATGGCAACCACAAAGTACCCAAGCTGAGCAGAACATTACTTCCACTTTCTGGTGTTTTGCTCCTCACTGTAACTTTTCTATCATCTCTTGTTCTCTTCCGAACCCGATGCTATTAGGGTTCCTGAGGGCTACGGAGTCTTTATTTTTCCAACCTCTCCATTTCTCTTATTTCTCTATAAAACCTTAACCCCTAACATGCTGACCTGTCATTGCATGTAATACGTCCTCTGATTGGTAACCAGAGGATATGGTCGGTGAATTTATTTGGTAATTCTCCCGGTCAGGTCGGTGAGACCCGTAAACCAACGACAGGTGTGGTCCTCCAGACATTCTGGGGGTTGTGAGAGAGCGGTGTGACTGCCAAAACATAAAAATATGGTGCTCTCTAGAAAGCGGTTACTATTACTGATATTGCTCTCTTTTATATTGGAGAGCAAGAGGATTAATGACTTCATTGTCAGAAATCCAGCATTAGCTAACAACAACAGATTTCCAGAACACGAATGGCTCCATATTTATACTGATGGATCATTAATATCAAACCAAGATGGAGCAGGTGCTGGAGTCACATGTCACCTCTTTTCCTATTACAAATCTTTAAGTTATGGAACTACAAACTTTGATGGAGAAATTGAAGCAATTCGAATGGCCCTACAAAATCTTTTGTACAGAATTTCACATTTTCAGCAAGCAGTTATTCTCTGAGATTCCAGGGCAGCAATTATAGCAATTACTTCCAAGTTGTCTCCAAAAAATCAAACAATTATAGAATGTTGGAAAATCCTTACCCATCTAACAGCACTTCAAAAACACCTAGTCTTCCAATGGATACCAGCTCACTGTGGACTGAGTGATAATGAGAAAGCTGATTTTCTTGCAAAAAAGGGTACCGGCAATGTGCAGAAATCAATAGTTAATCTACCATTTTATACAGCTAAAAGATTAGTCAACTCTGAATTCTAAAAAATTATTGAAAAATATTACTATGAAAAATCAAAAAATAAAAGATGGGAACTACCAAACATTCAAACAGTAATTCCTGAGTATCCTCGAAAAACAGCAGTTGCAATCTTCAGGTTGATTACAGGACATGATTGTCTGGCAAAACATTTAAACAGAATTGGGATATATTCTTCACCACTCTGTCCTCTATGTGATCTGCAAGAGGAAATGGATCGAGACAACCTTCAAATATGCCCGGCCACTTCTAGTGCCCCATCTATCAGTGAAAAGTATTGGAGAGCAAGAGGATTAATGACTTCATTGTCAGAAATCCAGCATTAGCTAACAACAACAACATGTTCAAGTTCGAAGTGCGTATTTGATTGAGATATGACAATATTATTTTAATTTCAAACTTGTAAATAAACCAGTTACCCCAGCAGTGCTTGGGATAGCTCAAGTTGAATGCATGCCACTGATTAGATGGTAGCACATTGGAGCAATTGCTTGGATCTTTTTGGCTAAACTAGAATGGACTTGTCCAAAACCAATAAAGGGATAATTTCATTATTCCCATTTTGGTACTTGGATCACTGTTGCTAATCACAGTCCACTTCTTGTTTCCTGCCTTTCTTATTCTCTTCAGCTTGAAACATTTAATTTATTAAAATTGTAACAAACATCTGTGGCTGAGAAATATAAAATGAACCTGGTAACAGTCAAAACAGGGAAATACAAGTACATTATTTATTTATTGACAAAAGCATCACTTATCTTTTAAACTGCAATTAAAATATGTCCATCAGTAATATATAAAATATATACAGGGCTTATATACAGGCCAGACAATATGTCCATCAGTAATATATAAAATATATACAGGCTTATATACAGGCCAGACAATTTAGTCTGGCTGATTATTACAAAAATAACAATTTTCATGAACAAAACTTATGGTAAATTGTTTCTTTACTTGAGGGGATGAATAATACTGAGTTTAAGGTTACCAGACATCTGGAATCTCAGACATGCCCTACATTTTAACCATTTGTCTGACATCCAGGGAGAATTTTTGAAAGGTCTGTAATGTCCTCATTTTCAGAAGCAAGCAGACAAGTAGTGATTGTTAGAACAGGAACTGGAAACTGGGACAACAGAAATGAATAATTGGTTATTAGCTGCAACTGCAATTTGCTGTAGCAGTAACATGATGCATTGTTGTTAAAGTATGAGTAATTCAAGATAACACACAAAGTGCTTTATTTGCCCTCCAGCAAGATGTGTTTCTGTTACACACAAAGATAAGGTTATAAAATTGTTATGTTTTTGTTTTTAGTCTTTTGTGTGTTTGATTTGGACTGGAATGTTGCTGTGGCAATTATTTAAATAGTTTTAATTTATAATTGTTAATTTTGGTACATAATCATTGTTTTAAAATGACGAACCTTTCTCTTGTAGATGCACAAAATTTGGAAGAACAGCTGTCTTCTAAGAAACAGAACTTCACAAAATACTGCTGGTATTTTAGCTTTCTTTGCTCAGCACTTGCAGTTAGTTTACTGTGTTAGTGCTGCAGAGGCAACAATTGCATTTCACGTTGTTCATCACCACACATCATACACATTCATGAAAATATTGCATGTTCGAGATACTTTAGTAGGGTTAGGAATAGAAATGAAATGTGTAGAATTTGGACCTGATAATACAAACACAAATTTTGATAGCATTTGTCACCATAGGGTAAAAGTGTATTCACCAAACTAAAGTCATATATTAATTGCACAAGATTAGCTCTTCAGAAAAAGCTCGACTGTTTATTATGGCATTTAAGATTAATAGGTTTCAGGATTTTAAGAAAATATAAATGTTTGTGCCTGGGTATACTTATATGAATAACATTTAAAGGATACCTGTATTTTTGCATTGACCAATACTGTCCTACATTTTGGTCAAATGTCTTACACTTTTACTTTCTCTACTATGTATATTCCACCCAAGAATTCAATGTCAAGATTTCACTGGAAATATATGTTTTGATGCCCCTGAATCATAAGAAAAAGCCTTTTTAGGAAAAGGTCTGTGTATGTGGCTGTCGGTCTGTCAGTCTGTGGACAGCATAACTCGAAAACAAAAAGTTGGTTAAAAACCAAAGTTGATATTTAAGTTTAATGTCTTTCAAAGTATTTGATTTTTAACAAAATTACTTTACCCTAAACTACCCTTTACATGGAAAATTTTTTGAAAGTTTTGATTCTCTTAAGAATCGCTACAACAATTTTGATTAAAATGTCATATGTCTGAGACATTTTTATTACTAATGAAATGTATATCTTGAATTTTCTGGCTATGGCCCCTGCAGTCGTATTTACTCTGAATGACTTTTGCATAACTGGTAAACAGTAAGAGATAGAGCAAATCTTAGGAGACAAAGAAAACGTTTATTTTGTTAAAATACACAATTTATGTCTAAATAACTTTTTTTTTTTGTAGAGTGAACCATTTCGGAGATATTCCTTGTTATTTGTGCAAGTTTTGGAGAACTTATACTTCTGTCAAATGAAACATTGTTATTAAGTTTTTTATATGTTAACCATGCAAAGAGAAGGGAATTTGAAAGTTTTAAAAGATTGACTATCACTCAAAGTCTACTGTATTCCTATATTCTCCTTGTACTCACAAGGAGATAAACAATAAGATAATGTCTGCAAATATTTATCTCTACTAACACGAAGAAGATATGGGAATAAGAGTTTTTAAGAATGGTTAGTACAAGAGTAGAGAAAGTCATATGAGCACAACACATCAGATTTTTTAACATTGTGTCCTATATTTCCATAAAATGATTTGGTAATCCTATATGAGTTGTATTTCATTTAGTGCACATTTTCAGAAATATTTGTTAGACAGCTCAATGCTTGCTTTCTCTACCACAAATACATAGTAGGTAAAGAAGGTATTGTATTCTATGCAAAAGTTCCATGCCCAGATTACACCAGAATGTATGTTTTAAGGTCCATGAATAAATAAATAAATAAAACTATCATTAGAAGATATGTATATGTGTGAGTTTGTGCGCATGTGTGTGGGTGTGTGTGTGTATGCTTGCATGCGTAGTTACCTATGAGAAACTATAATGGCTCCCAGATTCAAATAAATGGGCAAAATATCAAATATCTAACCTAACAGTGAAAAATCAAGTTGGATTTACACAATAAGTGACAAAATTAATAGAAAAGTTAGAAATACCAAAAAACAAAGGGAACATAATATATAGTATCAACCCAGTTCATAATTTCAACATTGATTGTAATCTAAATTTAAATAATTTCATTAATAAATTGATTGTAATCTAAATTCAAATAATTTCATTAATAAAAGAGAAACTCCTCCAGACATGGCTAAGGCTAAACTAGAAACAACACACAAATTACCCTTCTGTGAACTGGACACATATTTATACAGATAGATTCCTCTTAGATGAATATGGATCATGCAAATTCTTCTCTTTCTACCAACATGCTGCAAAAAATACAACAAATTTTGATGATGAATTCATTGAAAAATTGAAGCTGTTAACAGTGAAGCAATAGAATGTAAAATAAAAACAAACTTAGAGACTAAAAGCATCACTTATCTTTAAAATTCCAGACAATTGTTTCCTGATGATTATCCACCACATTCTCAATTGTCTATTTAAAACAGTAACCATAGCTACAGGTGCTCAACTATTTAATATTTCAATGTGAAGCCAACCTCTGAAAACAAAAACTTATGAAGTAAATCCAGAGGTTAAATTATTAAAACAATTAAATGGACCTATTGATTTAATGGTTGCCTGGGAAAACATCTCCATAGAATCGGTACACTAACTTCTCCAAATTGTGTATTGTGCTCTCAAGATATCGAAATGGATAGAGAACAGCTTCAAAACTGTGCAGCTTTACAAAATTTTCACTCTATAATATCTAAGTACTGGGAAGCAAGAAGGAGAATGACATACACATACATTGTATGCCTCTACATCATTGCACTGATTTCAACTAAACTTTGCACAGACAAAAAGGCAAAAACACTCTAGCTTAGAAATCAAAATTCTACTCCATTTTACACAATTAATTAACTCTAAGGAATGCCTACAACAAATCACAAGATAATCCATACCTATCTTTGTTAACAATAGCTGTAGTAGATCAAACGTTCCCAACATAAGAATGATTACTTTTTTGCAGCCTCGCAAAATTACAAAGAAACACCAAGTTCATATAATATTCATTGTTCTCCTCTCGAATCAAGGAGATCATGGAGCCATTCGTCATTTCTCCTTTGTTATGACTTTCTTGTGTTTAGAGTTTTGTGTATGTTGGTTAATGAGAATAAAGAAGTTTATCTCCATGTTACTGAAACATTTAATCTATAAATAGCAATGACGTAAGCCAAATGTGACAACATGGAAGTCACTCAGCTGCGTTAATGAGAAATCATCATTATAAGCTGTGGTATTTGTGGTTGTTAACATTCTCAATGTTTTTATTATATATTTTTTCATTTGTTTTTATAGTGTTCTGAGTGTCCTTTAATTGTCCTTGTGAAATATTTAAATGGAGGACTGTTGGCCTAAGGCTAAATCTTGTAGGGATAAATTGTTTAACCACCAAGTAGTTTATGACAAACTAATTCATATGAATCTAGAATAAAAACAAATTAAAACTTAAAGCTTGACTTATCTTAGTAATATTCTTCAAATTTGCAATATTACTAACATAAGTGAAGCTTTTACTTTCTAATTTGTTTTTATTTCAGATTCTGTTGCTTCACTTTTAATAGCTTCAATTTTCTTTGATTTATTTGTATGAATTTTTATACGGTGTAAGATAAAACAAATGTGAATATTTCTAAGGGCCTGTGGGGTCATTAGGAAGCTAAGTAAATGATCATATAATGCTGGTAAAAATTATGACTATGTAATAACTATTGAATGAATCATAGCCAAATTTGGGTTAGTAATACTCTATGTATTTCTGCAAATAATATTATAAAAATAATGTGTTAACACTTGAGAGGTAGAACTGGAACTTAAAAATTCAATGCCACAGCTGGGATTTGAACCACAGACCCTCCTCTAACCATTAAACTACTGTGACAACCTGCCAGAATGACACTCAATTCTCAAACCAGATCCTATTTCTCCCAGTAAACCACAAAGGCAGTCTCACATCAGAGACAATTACCCCAATGGTGACTTACTATTGGAAGTACTTTATGTCCCGGGATAACATAACCATCACATGGTAATTCTTACTTATTTATGTCAACAAACATACTGTTAGTGTTTTTAAATACACATATTTCATATGAATATGATAGGAATTTAAAACAAAATGTATATAAATTTCAAAATACATGTGGCACTATAAAATGAATATTCAAACACAAAAACAAGAAGCGACACTATATTGAAGTTTTATAAAACTATGGCAGTGCCCATTATGGTATATTTTATGAAGCCGACACCTGGATCTTCAATAGAAATGATAAAAGAATAATTGAAATGGCTGAAACGAAAATTTTGAAGTACGTAGCTGGCTGTAGTCTCAAAGATCATGATCAAAGACACAATAAGAGAGCAACTAAAAATATTCAATTAAAGACAAAATCAGGGAGTACAAAATGAAGTGGCAAGAGTACATCTCCTGAGTGCCAGAAGAAAGACTTATCAAATAGGCCTTGTAGTACAAACCACTTGGTAGGAGAGAAGTTGGAAGACCAAGGAGATGCTGGGAAGGTCCCTTCGAAGTTAAAACAGGTCTACCTGGCTTATCTGATGATGATCAGTGGCAAGGCATGAAGTAAGTAACAGAGTGGACAGATTCATCCTTTACCATCGGCTCGCTTCAGGAGAAAACTAAAATCAGGTTTTTTCAGGAATGACGCTTATATAGACAAACTTAAAAGGCAAAATATTATCTGAATATATAATTTGATCCAAATCATAAGAACCATTTTCAAAATATGCTTAATATATATTCAAGAATTACTCTGTAGAAGAGGGGATAAAAAGGCCTTTTTGTGTAAAATGGTGTTTTTGCAATAAAGACATCTATATAAATAAACCTAAAGAGCAAAATCTTATCTGAGTAGAAAATTTGATCCAAATCGTTAGAGCTCTTTTAGAGATATGCAAAATATGTATAGATATACACAAGAATTGCTCATTTAAAGATATTAGATAGCTTTAGAACTTTTAAATAATTGCTATTTATACAGCAGTATATTGTTAATTTAGAATTTATCTTCATATATCTCAATACAGTACAAACTAACCCCTATAAATGCGCTTAAAAGGTAACCAATAAGAGCGCTTGTCCCTTGCCTTGAAAATATTCCATTACCACAGCATCCAACGGAGACGGAGGATCGACTGTTTACCAGTGGCGGCTCGCAGTCAACATTTTAGGGTAGGCAAAGTGTAACAGTAACAAAAAAAAAAAAACAACAACAACAACAACAATAATAATAATAATAATAATAATAATAATAATAATAATAATAATAATAATAATAATAATAATAATAATAATAATAATAATAATAATAATAATAATAATAATAATAATAATAATAATAATAATAATAATAATAATAATAATAATAATAAACCCCGTTTATCCGAAATATAGGGGGCGAAGTCATTGCGGATAACGCAAACAATATATTGTTTGGTTGTTTAATAAGAGCAGAGTGAATGAGTGTGACTTACGGACGAATTACCGCCAAAACTAAAATCACGAGTGTCGGCAGACTTTTTTCCAGGGGGGGGGCACATGTTGGAAATTTGTAATCATATAATATTAAATCATTATTTTACTGTCAAAATTTATAGTATTTGTTGCAGATAACCGTATTAATTTGTGCTAAACAAAAATTGCTCTTTACATCAAAATTAAAATAATAGTTTAAAAGTAGTAACTGACTGCACATTAAGTTCACCAACTTCCAAGGGGGGGCCGTGGCACCCCTTGCCCCCGTTTCGCTACGCCCATGACTAAAATAGATTAAGAAGTTGAAAAATTGTCTGACTGCAGCTTTGTGTTAAATAGCTAAAACACTCCTCTTTTCATTGTCAGTGCGCCGCGAAAGCGAAATTTGTAATAGTTCACTAATTAAGTCGGTCATACTGGTATTACACAGAGATGACGACAGATGCAGATCTCTGAGATCTTCGTTCGTGGAGTATGGCTGTTCGGAAAATGTCGCATAATTTCGGATTTGGGCCGGCAAGTGTTCGGACTGCTGGCAGACGCGTCTACGGATGCTCGGAGTGCATATACAGACCGAATGTTTCCTTATCCCTGTTCAAGGGCCTCGTACTGAGGAAATGGGGCCGGGCAGGCAGAGGTTAAGCTAGCCTGCTCTCCACTACCCAGGTTCCATGCATATCATTTCTGCCGCGCATTTCAAGCACGCAGCGCAGTTTTGATGAATCGGAATTGAGATCAAAGGATTTGACCATGCGCTGGTCATTATAACGAGAAAACTTTTCTTGAACTGCAATTTAGGGGAAAATGACGGTTCAAATGATAAAATGCAGAATCATAGTTAAACATTATTTGTTGATGTATTACGATAGGGTAGGCAGTGCCTACCCTGCCTACCCTGAGGAGCCGCGCCTGCTGTCTACTGGGCGGAGAAATCTAGCTATATGGAAAAAATGTAGTTCACAAACAGCTGTTAGATGGCACGCTTATTTCTCACATGCTCTAAGCGTGGCAAACTACACAGATCGACGAGCGTCTACCACGGGAAATCCGGTAGCAAAGTCGCGCAAATGCTGCAATAGAGACGAAAACTTCCTAAGCGGGAAACACAAATACCTTCTTAATGCAAAAGTTGAAGAAATTTTATTTCGCAAAATTTCAAGGGTAGATCCTTACTACACTGTCTCCACTCAGGCTTCACTCCTGATGATGACGACGACGGAGACGACGAAGAGGAAGACGACGGAGACGACGAAGAGGAAGACGACGAAGACGAGGGCGACGAAGAAGAGGAAGACGACGAAGACGAAGACCACGAAGCCGAAGAAGACGAAGACGACTAAGACGACGACTAAGAATAGGAAGACGACGAAGACAACGACGAAGACGACGACTAAAACGACGACGACTAAGAATAGGAAGACGACGAAGACAACGACGAAGACGAAGACGACAAAGACGACGACGAACACGACGACGAAGACAACGACGGAGACGACGAAGGAGACGACGATGGAGACGACGAAGGAGACGACGAAGGAGACGACGAAGGAGACGACGAAGGAGACGACGAAGGAGACGACGACGGAGACGACGACGGAGGCGACGACGGAGATGGAGACGGAGACAGTGTGTTATAAGAGGGAAACGACGACGAAGACATAGACGACGGAGACGGAGACGGAGACGACGGAGACGGAGACATAGCCGCCAGAGACGGAGACGTAGATTACGGATACGTAGACGACGGAGACGTAGACAACTGAGACGCAGAATACGAAGACGTAGACTACGGAGACATAAACGCCACGGACGTAGACGGTGACGTAGACGGTGGAGATGGAGACTTAGATGACCGAGACAGAAACGGAGACGACGTAGACCGAGACGTAAAGGACCGCCATGGAGCCGGAGACGACGACACCGGAGGCATAGACGACGGAGAGGAAGACGGCCAAGACGGAGACGGAAACGTACACGACGGAGACGTAGGCGACACAGACGTAGACGTCCGAACCGTAGACGTAGATGACGGAGACGATGCAGACGACAGAGACGTAGACAACGGAGACGGAGATGTAGACCACGGAGACGTGCACCATGCAGACTGAGACGTAAACGACGGAGACGTAGACGACGGAGACGTCGGAAAAGACGAACAGGAGGACAACGTAGAGGACGACAGCGACGGTGACGTAGACAACGGACACGCAGACAACAGAGACGGTGACAACAGACACAGAGACGAGGATGGAGGTGTCGGAGACGGAGACGTAGACGACGGACACTCAGACGACCGACACGCAGACGACGGAGACGCAGACGACGGAGACGCAGACGACGGAGACGCAGACGACGGAGAGGTAGAAGGCGGAGACGTAGACCACGAAGGCATAGACGTAGGAGACGAATATGTATGAGATGGAGACGTAGAAGACGAAGATGTAGACGACGGACGCGGAGACGAAGACGACGGAGACAGAGACATAGACGACGGAGACGGAGGTGTAGAGGACGAAGACGTAAACGAAGGAAACTTAGACAGTCGTAGACAGTCGAGATGTAGGTGACGTTGACGGAGGCGTACACGACGGAGACGAGAAGGTAGACGACGGAGATGACGACAGAGACGTATACGCCAGAGACTTAGACGCCAGGGACGGACACGTAAATGAGGGAGACGGAGACGACTGAGACGGAGCATATCCGTCTTAGACGCAGACGACGGAGACGTAGACGCAGGAGACGTAGGCGAAGGAGACGTATATGACGGAAACTTAGACAACGGAGAGGTGGAATACGTACACTAGACTACGGAGACGGACACATAGTCGTCCAAGACGGAAGCGTGGTCGTCGGAGGAGACAAAGACGACGGAGACGTAGACGACCGAGACGAAGGTGTAGACGACGGAGACGGAGAGTTAGATGCTGGAGACGGAGACTTATATGCAGACGGAGAGAAAGACGACGGAGACGTAGATGACGGAGACGTAGATGACGGAGATGGGAACGTATACAACGGAGATGTAGGCGACGGAGACGAAGGCAACGGAGACGTAGACGATGGAAACGTAAATGTCGGACACGACGACGGAGACGTAAACACCAGAGACGGAGACGGCGACATAGACGATGGAGACCCGGACGTAGATGACGGATTCGCAGATGCAGACGCCGGAGACGGAGACATAACCGGTGGTGACGGAGACGTAGATGACGGGTTGGTCTGGGTGGCTCAGTTGGTTAGACGCTGGCTTACTTATCCCAAGGTCGCGGGTTCAAACCCAGGTCGGTGGTTTTTAGGTGTGCTTAAAAACAGCAGCTCCATGTCAGTAGATTTACTGGCATGTAAAGGAATTCCTGCGGGACAAAATTTCGGCACACCGGTGACGCTGATGTGATCCTGGCAATTGACAGCGTTGTTAAACAAAATAGTTTATTTTTCGTAGACGACGGAGGCTTAGACGACGTAGAGTGAAACGCAGACGACGGAGACTGAGACGGAGACGTAGACTCCTGGGAGGTAGAATACGGAGACATAGACGACGGAGACGTTCACGACGGAGACGTGTATGACGGGGACGGAGACATAGACGAAGGAGACGTAGACTACCGAGGAGGTGTAGACGACGGAGATGTACACGACGGAGACGTACATGACGGAGCCGTAGACGACGGAGACGCAGACGTAGACGAAGAAGACGGAGACGTTATCGACGGTGACGACGTCGGAGACGAACATGGGGTCGTAGACGACAGCAATGGAGACATTGACGGTGGAGACGGAGACGCAGACGACGGAGACGTAGGCTGCGGAAACGTTGTGCTAGCCGAGGGAGACGATGACGGATATGTAGACGCCAGAGATGAAGGCATAGACGGAGACGTTGACGACAGAGACGGAAGCGTAGACGTAGACGACGCAGACGGAGACACAGATGACGGAGAGGACGGAAACGGAGACGAAGACGCCGGAGACGGTGTGGTAGACGATGGAGAGGTAGACGTAGACGCCAGAGACGAAGAAGTACACAACGGAGACGTAGATGCCAGGGACGGAGACGTAGACGACGCAGAAGGAGCAGTAGACGAGAGAGACGTACATGACGGAGATGGAGAAGTAGACCACGGAGACGGTGGCGTAGACGATGGAGAATGAGACGTAGATGACAGACGGAGACGTAGACGACGAACACGGTGTGGTACACCACGGAGACGACGAGGGAGACGTAGACGTCAGAGACGTAGACGCCAGTGACGTAGACGCCAGAGACGTTGACGACGGAGGCGTAGACGACGGAGACGTAGACGGAAACGGAGACGAAGGAGACGTAGATGCCGGAGACGGAGATGTAGACGATGGAGACATAGATGACAGATGGAGGTGTAGACGACGAAGACGTGGATGATGGAGATTGAGACAAGACGAAAGAGACGTAGACGTCCAAGACCGAGGCGTAGACGAGGAGTCGTAGTTGACGGAGACGTAGAGGACAGAACGTAAATGGCGGAGACGGAGACATGGACGATGGAAACGTAGATGGCGGAGACGTAGAATACGGAAACGTAGACGAAGAACACGACAACGGATACGTAGACGACGGAGACGGATACGTAGACGATGGAGACGTAAACGACGGAGACGCAGATGACGGCGAGTTAGAAGGCGGCGACGTAGACGACGGAATGATAGACTATGAGACGGTTATGTATGAGATGGAAACTTAGACGACGGACACGGAGACGAGGGAGACTGAGACTCACACTACGGAGGGGTAGATGAGGGAGACGAGCTCGTAGACAACGGAGACGTACACGAAGGAGACCAAGACGTACACGACGGAGAAGTATACGACGGTTATGGAAACGGAGACGACGGAGACGTAGACGACCGCGATGCTCGCGTAGACGACCGTGATGGAGACGTAGACGATGGAGATGGAGACGTAGACGCTAGAGACGCAGACGTAGACGTAGAAGACGTGGACGACATTGACGACGGAGATGACGACGGTGACGACAACGGATACGACGATGCAGTCGTACACAACGGAGACGGAGACGTAGACGAAGAAGACGTAGTTGAAGTAATGGGAGACGTGGACGGCGGTGAGGACGACGGAAACGACGATGGAGACGTAGACGATGGAGACGTGGACGATGGAGACGTAGACGCAGAAGACGGAGACTGGACGACGGAGACGGGTATTAGACGACGGAGACGGGTATTAGACGACGGAGACGGAAAAGAAGACGGCGGAGACGTAAAGACGGAGACGTAGATGTAGACGTTGGATACGGTGACGTAGACGATGGAGAAGACGACGGAGAGAACGACGGAGACAACGGAAAACACGGAGACAATGGAGAGGGAGACGTAGACGATGGAGACGGGGACCACTGAGACTAGCACGACGACGGAGACGACGACGGGACGGAAATGAAAGAGACGTATTTGACGGAGACGGAAACGTAGACGATGGAGACCAAAGAGACGTAGGCGACTGAGACGACGACGGAGACTACAGTGACGATGGTGACCTAGACGACAGAGACGTAGACGGCGGAGATAGAGACGTAGACGAAGGAGACGTAGACGAAAAAGACGGAGTCGTGGAGGACTGTGATGGAGACGTAGACGGAAACGTGCGCGATGGAGACCTAGACGACGGGGACGGAAACGGAGACAACGGAGACAACGGATACGGATCCGTAAACGCTGGAGACGGAGATGTTGTCGACGGAAACAGAGACAGAGACGACTGAGACTCGGACGGCCGAGACGGAGGCGCAAAGGATGGAGACGTAGACGACCCGGACAGAGACGTAGACCAAGGACACGGAGACGTAGACGAAGGAGACGAAGACGTAGAGGAGGGAGACGTAAACGGAGACGACAGAGACGTAGACGGCGGAGACTTGGGCGACCGAGACGGAGGCGTAGACGACGGACACGTAGACGACGGAAACGGAGACGCAGACGAAGTAGACGAAGATGTAGACCACAGAGACGGAGACGTGGACGACGGAGACGATGAAGACGTAGACGACCGAGATGTCGGAGACGCAGACTTATACGACGTAGACGACGGACACGAGGCAGACGACAGATACGTGGACAAGGGAGACGGAGACGCAGACAACGGAGACGTTGACGTAGGCCACGCGGACTGAGACGTAGACGACGGAGACGGAGACGTGGACGACGGAAACGGAGATGGAGACGTAGACATCCGAGACGTGGACTTAGACAAGGCGCAGACATAGACGACGCAGGCAATGTAGACGGCAGAGACGTGGACAACGGAAACGGAGACTTAGACGAAGGAGACAGAGACGTAGACGATTGAGACGGAAACGTAGACCACAAAGACTGAGACGTGTACCACGGAGACATAGAGGACGGAGACGTTGGAGAGGACGATGAGAGGACTACGGAGAGGACGACGGAGGCGGTGACGTAGACGGTGGAGATGCAGACGACGCAGACGGCGACGACGGAGACGAAGGCGGAGCCGCCGGAGACGGAGACGTAGATGACGGAGACGAAGACGTGGACGACGGAATCGGAGACGTAGACGTAGACGACGGAGACGACGACAGTGACTACCGAGACGACCACGAAGATGATGGAGACGTAGACGACGTAGATGGTGGCAGAGACGTAAACGACGGAGACGTAGACGACGGAGACGTAGACGACGGAGCCGTAGACGACGGAGCCGTAGACGACGGAGCCGCACACGACGGAGACGTAGATGGCGGAGACGGACACGCAGACGACAGAGACGGACACGTAGACCATGGAGACGTAGACGACGGCGACGGAGATTACGGAGACCAAGACGTACATGACGGAGACGGAGACGACGTTGATGGACACGTAGACGATGGGGACGGAGACGTAGACGTCGGAGACGGTGACATAGACGAACGAAACGGAGAGGTAGACGACGCAGACGGAGAGGTAGACGACGGAGATGTAGACGACGCAGATGGAGGCGTAGACGACGGAGACGGAAACGTTGACACCGGAGATCCAGACATTGATGACGGAGACGGAGATTTCGGCGACAGAGACGTAGACGACGGAGAGGTTGACGACGTAGATCGAGACGTGGACTACGGATTGGGAGACGTTGATGACGGAGTTGGAGATTTAGACCACGGAGGACACGGAGACGACGGAGGCAGAGACGCAGATGACGGAGATGTAAACGTAGACGACGGAGACGATGGAGACGGACACGTAGACGATGGAGACGTCGACGAGGGCGCCAGAGACGTAGACGATGGAGATGGAGACGTTGACGATGGAGAGGGAGGAGACGACGGAGAGGACGGAGACGGAGAAGACGTAGGCGATGGAGACGGAGGATACGGAAACAACGGAGACGGAGACGGAGGAGACGGAGACGACGATATTATTGCTTTAACCTCACTTATTACATCCTGTCCTTTTAGGAACCACCACGAATTGCATAATGGGAACAGGAAGGGGACGTATGTACTATCTTTCACAAAAGACCCATCTTCAGTGATACCTGCGTGAAGGGTCACATAATTCTCAGGTGTACTTGCATAGGTGGTATGATAAATTAAATTAGTCATATTCTTCGCTTGCTGTTCGGAGGACATGGCAGCCAACCTCGTGGCTTTGAAAAACAATATTTTAGTAATCCTTCTACATTAACGGGCCAACATTGCAGATTCAACTTCAGTGCACCTGCAGAACATATGTTCTCATGTTGTTTCCAATAAGTTGTGGATTAGAACTAAAATTATTCCAGTGTTGGTGCTAGACTTACAAAACGTGAGCACGCCTAAACTGTGTGCAATAGCTGAGCTGGCTAAGGTGTGCTGCTTCAAATGAGCAGTGTGGGCTGACATGGTTTCGAATCCCATTTAACATACTTGTTTTGATTTCCCTTTTTCTGTTTTCTTGTTTAACAGGAACATTATTATTTAAATAACCCGTGCGAAATATAAAATTGTACAAACTAATGGAATATATTTCTCATAAAGCTCCTCCTTTGGGTATCTTTATTCCGCGTGCAGTTTGTAACGTTTCCCGCCGTGTTATGAATGCTGCAGTACGATTACAATTTTACAACTGAATGCTTCCTAAGGTATTAATTGCAATTGCTGAAAATTAAGCAGGGAACACGCCTAACTCAATTGTGGGACATTCCTCCGCGAAATTAATATTTCCCTTTAAACATTCACACTCAAAAGTATCTCTATAAATTTCATAAACTATTACCGTATGAAAATATATAAGCGTGTAATAGTGTAAATTACCAGATATGGATGCCAGTGAATAATGTAATTCATGATACATCCAACAGAACAGAATGCAGTTATAGGTTACTTGAGGGAGATGCAACCTTTGCACCCAGCAAGGTTGTCATGTCGTTTATTTCCAAGCACGACACAGCGTTGCCATGTCCCCATTAACTCAATTTGTAGCAGTGTGACTTCATCTGATTTTCCATTCCTGATAAAAAGCTGTAGAGAAGTAAATGCGTTTGTTAATTTTGTATTTCAGAAAATAAACATACCAAAGACGAGGAGGGAACCCCCGGCAAGAGTTCTGAATTTTAGTCACCGACAAAGCGCCCTTGGCTATTCGCCACTTGGGCACTCGCGCTGTATCATGCTTGCTGTCACCTCAGCACCTAATTTCACCGCAAGGCGGAAAGTTCGTGTACATCTTTAGAAATGGTTAAACAATTTGCTTTTTGTTTTCTTCTAAGTATTCTCTTAAATTTATTTAGAGGAAAAAGAAAAGGGAATATTTCTATAACAAGCACGAGTACTGCAATGTTCAGTGTGGAGTTTAAGTTTGTTTAGTTGATTTATATTAATGACAGGCAAATGAGATTGAAACCACTAATGTCAATAATTAATTTATAAGTATTACCTACGCAGGATATACGCCTATCTTCAAAAACAGGAACATCTTTAAGGCATTACCTGTCTTTGAGAACCCCTTTTAAAAGCATTACTTTTGAAACACTTATTTTATTTAATATTTCTAGCACTTGAAGGTACTTTTAGTTAAGAGTCTCGTTTGTTATTGGTTTTCTGTGCAAATAAAGTGAGTGTTACAGCACAAAGTTTTGTGTTTTTACGTCCTATAAACAAGGAGCACCAATAATCGCTTTGATTTTATTTACAACGGAAAATGTTAACTGTTTCATATGTATCTTCAGTTAAGTTTTTTAAATCATCACGCTCTGAAAGATTACACTGGACAACACAATTTTACTTTTTGTTTGCGATGTGAATGATGCCACACTTTTCTTATAGGTTACACCACGCTGAACACCAATATGATAACAAGAATACTAGATTGCTTCTGGTTTGAGAATAATATTAAGGAAAAACACAATAGTAATTTGTTTCTATGGCAATCTGTCTGGTGTCTTGTAAAATATATACGTGATCACTTACCTTCACTAAAAATGCTGAGAATTAGGTGTCACTGAAGATGGATATTTACTTTTGTGAAAGATAGTATAGAGAAAATGTTACAAGCAGTATAAAACAACTGCATGTAACTTATATACAGAAATTTCATTAGAACACTCATCAATAATGTAATAAATATGTCATTGGTTGGCTGTTCTCATATTTAGTAATTATATATTTATTAGGTACTTATTTTAAAGGATTGGGACAGAGAAAGGATCATTTAAAAGTGAAGCAAATACATTTTATATGTTCGGTTTATATGCCATCTTTAACATCAGAGGTGATACCAGTGACTTTTTACCTTTGGAGCCATCACTAAGTTCTTGTGGCGAATTTAAATACATTCTCAATACATCCGCGTTTTCATATTGAATTCAATCCGTACTGAGATCGATTCGGATACGCAATGCTCAAGCATAAATAATTCAAGCTTTTATGTTGGTAATTTGGTTTAGTTAGCGAACCTGTAAACATTTTTTTTTTCTGCTCGTTTCAAGTAGATTCTGAGGTTAGTGAATATTCTTGATACAAATGTATTGCGAGATTATATTAAGAACTAGAGTGGTTTTGTTGTGTTTTATTACACCACTTTCGCCAAGAAAACAAAATAACAAGTGCGCAGTGTTACGAGTACTGTAAAGGTTAGCATCCTGGCGAATTCAAATAGATTTAACTAAGGTAGGTGTTTCCATGCAACAAAATTTCGATCCGATCCCACTTTATAACAGAAGATCCAAGATTCATTTCTATCTGAATCCACGTCTTCCTGCAGTATTCAATCCGGAATCAGGATTCAAACAGATTTAAATTCCCCATGAAAACGTAGTAATGATGTTCACCGAGTTTAGAATGATGGTAATACATGAATTTGTATTAGTTTGGGAAAATAAATTAAATTCACAAACCCATTCATACTTCCGGACTCTAGGTAGGCTTAGGAATAATCCTGGCAAAGAAAAGTTCCTACCCTCCAGCCGGGAATCGAACTCGCGACCTTTGACATGGTAATTTAGCAAAGATTGCGCATATGCTAAAACCGCTGTTTCGTCAGATATACTTCAGTTAGGTAATCCTGGGTAGGTGCAAAGTTATCTTGTTCTTCTTTATCTGATTACCCTCCCCCTATGTCAGACTTCCAAGCCTGTGCCTGGGGTCAGATCATTGTTGGGCAGCAGATGAACCTAAGGACCAGACACAGTGAAGTCCTGGAAGTGGGTGGTTAACCAAGCACCAAGCATGAGAGTGGAGAAGAGGGTGAATGGAAAGATGATGGAGCGGTTGGTGGAGTGAGTGACAGGGAAAGCCAGAGAATCCGAAGAAAACCCGTCAAGTTGGTGCCTCGGTGATAGGTGAAGGGTCTAACCGCTCGGCTTATGTTGCCTTCTTAAAGTCGTTGGGGCCACCCGCCGTCCATTTTAAGTGACTTCACTTTTTCAAATATGACTACATGTAGGTATAACTAGTGTGAATTATTGTCAATTACGTGTATTGCTACAACTTGTGCAATAAATGTGTGCAATATACTGCTATATGTGCGTCAAAAACGATTTGAACAGTTTTAGCAAATATGCAATCCCATCCGTTAACTTATTTTCAGTTTAAGGGAATGGTGCAACCAGAGTATTGTTTCGACATGAAAGGAATACATCTTAAGTATTTTTGTGTGTCAGTTTAGCTCGGTTGGGTCGCAGATGGATTTCTATTGCCTGTAAAAGAAAACCTAAACGTGAAAGTGGTAACATTTCCTCCCAACGCAGTTCCAAAGGCACAATCATTAATATTACATTTCTTTTGCTGCCGCTGCGTGCCACAGCTTGTCCGAATGTTCTCATTCATAGATAAGTCAAAGATACAGTAATGGACGTACCTTATACATTGATGCTCCATTTCCAGTATGTTTACGAAATTCCATCTCTTGTGGGATATATTTTCTCTTCTCAGAACAAATACTGAAAGATATTTTAGAACAAATAATAGCTCCTCAAAACTTGATAACATACATTTAAAGTGAAAACGATATTGGAATACTTAAATAAGCTCAAGTGCGCATACGTAAAAATCATTTAAAATTTAATTATTTAAAGTTATAGAAAATTACTTTAAAATGTTATTAAATATAGTACTTACATTTACTTCTAATCGAATCCAGATTCTAAATTAGGTTATTTCTTCTTAATAGTAAACATTTTGAACTAAAAACTGAAATAACTAGGAATTTTGAAATCGTCCATCGAAAGTGAAAAGAACTGAAGAAGAAGGCCTTGGAATAAACATTTATATTATTGTTGCACTTTTGTTTTTGTGGCTCATTTATTTTTACTTCCCCTACCAGAGAGATACGGACGGTAATACTTAAATAAGCAGGGATCTGCATACGTAAAAATCATTTAAGATTCAATTATTAAAATTTATAGGGAATTCCTTTAAAATTTTGTTAAATATGGTACCTATGTTTACTTCTAGTTAAATCCAGATTCTGAATTAGGCTATTTCTTCTTCATAATAACAGTTTTGAACTAAAAAGTCTGATGTGTTGCACTCACATGACTTTCTCTACTCTTGTACTAACCATTCCTACAAACTCTTATTCCTATATCTTCTTTCTTGTTAGTTGAGACAAACATTTGTACACATTATCTTATTGCTTATTTCCTTGTAGGTGCAAAGGGAATGTTAGAATATAGTAGGCTTTGTGCGATAGTCAAATGTTTGAGATTCTGTTGTCTTTGCACACTTGACATATAAAAAATGAACAGCGGTGATCCATTTCACGAAAGTTCTAAGTTTTCCGAAACTCACACACATAACAAGGAATATCTCCGAAATGGTTCACCCTACAAGAAAATTTATTGAGACATAAATTGTGTGTTTTAGCAAGATCTACATGTTTTGTAGAGTATAATTTGGTCTATCTCTAACGGTTTACCAGTTATGCAAAAGTCGTCCGGAGTAAATACGACTACAGGGGCTATAGCCAGAAAATTCAAGATATACATATCATTTGTCATCAAAATATCTCAAACATATGACATTTTAATCAAAATCGTTAGAGCCATTTTCAAGAAAATCAAAATTTTCGAACAATTTTCCATGTAAAGGGTAGTTTAGCGTGGGGCTATTTTCTTCAAAATCTTCGTGTCTCATTCTTGAAAGACATTAAACTTAAATACTAACTTTGGTTTTTAACCGACTTTTCGTTTTTCAGTTATGCTGTGCACTGACTGACAGACTGACACACACACAGACACACACACGGACCTTTTTCTAAAAATGCTTTTTTTTTGGATTCAGGGGGTCTCAAAACATATATTTCCGGCGAAATCTCGACATCGAATTTTTGGGTGGAATACAATACTCCCCTTACTTACCAGTAGAGAAAGTAAAAATCAAATAATTAAGAAGTTTGATGGACAATTGAAAGTGAAGAAATCTAAAATGTTAGTTTGGCCGATTTCTGGGGTATTACTCATGCTTTCAAGACCCCCTTCATAGTCGGAGGCGATTCCAAACATCCTCTTTGGGGTACGAACCTCTCAAATACTAGGGTAAACTCTTACACACTGCAATTCATCAGTTACACCTGGATGTAATCTGTCCAGGTGAATCCACGTTCTACCTGTACAATGGTGAACTCTGAACGTGCTGGATTTCTTCTTTGAACGTAATACTTCCGTACACTGTTCCCGTCCTTCCGTTTTTCACGACCTGAGCTCCGATCATGCTTACTCTCTCTGATGGTGTGAAGCACACACTTATTTCCGTCCCTGGTACAGTATACTTTTGACTGGCCTTTGAGCAAGCAAACAAGCAAGATGGCGGGCGGTGCTTTTTAGATATTTTTATGATATCTTTACTTTTATAAATAACTACCAATGAACTATTTATAACATTTGCTATCAGACACCCCACGCTTTTTTACAATAAAATGTATTATTTTGTTACTATAAATTAGCTTTTATTTTAAACTTAGGTATTACAAAATTTTGAAATATAATGAACACACACTTTTTAGAACAAATTCTTCACACTAAAAAATTATTTTCTACCTTTTATTTCGGTTTGTTATGAAAGCGTGTTTTTTTAAAACTGTAATTTGTTTTTAACTTTTTAGTCTCAAATTTTTCTAATAAATTTTTTTCAACATTTTTATTTGAAATTTTTTTTATAATTTCCGAGTTTGAAGTAGTTTTTAAATCACTTTTTTTTTTTTTTTTTTGAGCAGTATTATATTACAATTACTATTTTAACTACGCTATCAGCTGTTGTGGACTTCCTGCCCCTGGGTAAACTTTTATCCGCAATCCTTTCCCCGGAATCTTATGTCCCTGGCAGGTCCTTTCTCCGGGCATCTCCGTCTTTCAATATTTCCAAGTGATTTAATTCCTCTGTCCAGTGTAACCTGTGTCGATTACTAAACTACTAACTGTTGTGGGTGTGTTGACCCCGTGTGAACGCCGGTCCGCGGTATTTCCTCCGGGTCTCGTGTTCTTTTCAGGTCCTCTCTCTGGACATTTACGTCATCCAATATATAAATATCTATTTAATTAAAGCAATTTTCATGGTGCATGTAGACATGTTCCCTAGCGACATCTAAGATGTCATAACTGTACCATTTTCTATAAATTAGCTTAGTCATTCTTTATCCTCACGATCTTGGTCAGGACATTAGGATAAGGTCATGATATTGTGACTTTTTTGGTTTGGGTGTGAAGTAAAGTAGACAGATGTAGTCGAGATAAAGAAACACTTTTATTTCCGTAAACAGGAACTTGTACACTCGTTGCAACAGCAAGAAAGTCTTTTCCGATTCTCCAACAGCACGGCTCCGAATTCGTAACACAAAGAACTGTCCCTTCTCCGTCGGCACGGCTCTTCAACCTTCACATACGTCTGTCCTCTCCGTCGGCACGACTCCTGTCCTCGGCACGACTACTCAACGCTTCACATACGTCTGACTGCCTCTTCTCACACTTTACCGCTATTTATATCTCCCAGGCACTATTCTGGAAGCTTCAGGAACGTTCACTTATTGCGGCGAGATACAAAGCAGAGAAGATTCTCGAAGTGTCTATCCTTTTCTCTCTTTCGGCAAGCGCCCCAACAATGCGGCCATGCTCTGTCTCTTTCCTTCGGCTCCTTTGCGGTAGTGCCGACAATAATGCGATGGGTGACACTGCTGTTGTCGGCAATTAGATGCGGCGAGCGCGGTGACACTGCTCCCTCCTCAGAGCTGGTCGTCCCGACCAGCACTATCACTGCGGCATCTCCCTTGCGCCCCGGTGGACTAACCCATCGAACCTCTTCTCCAGGAGGCACGATCCTAGGTATCGCTGTTGGATAGTGTCCCTTGGTCCGGGTAGGACGATGTATGCCATCCTGCTTCGAAATTCTGCAACAGTACCGCCGGTCTTGACGGTCCCTCGTCCAGTTGCCCTTCTTCCTGGTGTGTTGACGGGTTATCCTGCGCACTTGGAAACGGCTCACTGAGTACCATGTCCACCGACCTCTCTGGCGCACCTTCGCAGCCACCTTGCTTCCGATGGGTCCGGCAACAAACCCCACCACATCCGCGCGAGTCGCGTCCACCGCTGCACTCGTGTTCACTCGTGCTCGGCACGGCCTCTCCTGTATCCTGCCCTCCAAGATGATGTCCACCATTCTTCCGTTCACGGCACTATGCGTCAGGTGATTGGATGGCTCCGACGGTCCCCCCATGCCACACGCCAAGTCGGTTCTCGCGTGTTGCTCGTTTGCTTGTGCGCTTCCCTGCTGATCGTCCTCCACGTCATATCCTGGTTGGTTACGTACCCGACACACTCCTCCAGGGGATCCTCGACGACGTCCCTGAACTGCCCCTTTGTCTTCCCCGAGACGTACACTTTCGTTATCTGAAACGGGCGCAACTGTCGCCTCGGCCACTAGGTGCTCCCTCCCCGGGTCTGTGCTATTCCGTCTGCCCCTGGCATCCAGTACTTTGACGCTCTCGTCAACTCTTACTACCAGGGCGCCAAGACGTTCCCCGTCGTCCTCCACGACGTCCACATGCTGGCAGAGGTCTTCCACCTTTTTGCCGAGTTCTTCCACGTCTTCCGTCACGCCAATCAGTTCGCCGAGTTGTTCCACGTCTTCCGTCATGCCAATCAGTTCGCCGAGTTGTTCCACGTCTTCCGTCACGCCAATCAGTTCGCCGAGTTGTTCCACGTCTTCCGTCACGCCAATCAGTTCGCCGAGTTGTTCCACGTCTTCCCTCATGCCAATCAGTTCGCCGAGTTGTTCCACGTCTTCCCTCATATCATCCGAAACGGGCGCAACTGTCGCCTCGGCCACTAGGTGCTCCCTCCCCGGCTCCGCGCTATCCCGTCTGCCCCTGGCATCCAGTACTTTGACGCTCTCGTCAACTCTTACTACCAGGGCGCCAAGACGTTCCCCGTCGTCCTCCGCGACGTCCACGTGCTGGCAGAGGTCTACCACCTTTTCGCCGAGTTCTTCCACGTCTTCCGTCACGCCAGTCAATTCGCCGTCAATTTTCACCAATAGCTCCATCTTCACCTCTTTCAGCTCGGCAGCGGGATTGTCATTTAACGTTTCCATTTTGGCAGCGAATTTGTCGTTTGCCGTCTTCATTTCGGCGAATAATTCTTTCATCATTGCCATCATCCTGGTTTCCGAATCTCTCTCCATCTTGGTTCTAACGTTGCAACTTCTAACGACGATGTAACGAAACTAGAAGCAATTCGACGAATCCCACTTCTGACACCAGTGTGACTTTTTTGGTTTGGGTGTGAAGTAAAGTAGACAGATGTAGTCGAGATAAAGAAACACTTTTATTTCCGTAAACAGGAACTTGTACACTCGTTGCAACAGCAAGAAAGTCTTTTCCGATTCTCCAACAGCACGGCTCCGAATTCGTAACACAAAGAACTGTCCCTTCTCCGTCGGCACGGCTCTTCAACCTTCACATACGTCTGTCCTCTCCGTCGGCACGACTCCTGTCCTCGGCACGACTACTCAACGCTTCACATACGTCTGACTGCCTCTTCTCACACTTTACCGCTATTTATATCTCCCAGGCACTATTCTGGAAGCTTCAGGAACGTTCACTTATTGCGGCGAGATACAAAGCAGAGAAGATTCTCGAAGTGTCTATCCTTTTCTCTCTTTCGGCAAGCGCCCCAACAATGCGGCCATGCTCTGTCTCTTTCCTTCGGCTCCTTTGCGGTAGTGCCGACAATAATGCGATGGGTGACACTGCTGTTGTCGGCAATTAGATGCGGCGAGCGCGGTGACAATATTGTTACATTGTCATTGGTCCTTGACATGTGTGCAAATTTTCAAGTTAATCAGACGACTAAAGTAGCTGATAAGTTTAGCTAAGTTCGTTTTTATCTTGATAATCCTGGTCAGGATCTTCGGTTAAAATTATACTATTGTATTATTATCGATGCTTGACATGTGTGCAAAATTTCCAGTTAATCAGACTACTCCAAGTGGGTGAAAATTACATCCAAAGATCCCATTACATTGATAAATTTAGCTAATTAATTATGACCCTAATAAGGACCTTGATTCAACCTCTTAAACATTGCCCACACACGGCTTGTGTGTTTAAAAACATCAGTAGTAAGCTTGTTGCCATAAATAAATAATAATTACCATCTAAAGGTTACTTAAACCCGGGACATAAAGTACTTACAATAATTGTAAGTCACCCTTGGGGTATTTATCTCTGATGTGAGATTCCCTTGTGGTTAACCGGGAAAAAGTACGAATCAGCTGGGGAATTTAATGTCGTACTGGCAAGTTGGCCATGGTAGCTTAGTGGTTAGAGCAGTCGCTGGATAAGCGGAAGATCCGTGGTTCAAATCCCGGTATTGCATTTTTTAATTTCTTATTCTACCTCTTCAACATTGCCCACACACGGCTTGTGTGTTTAAGAACACCAGCAGTAAGCTTGTTGGCATAAATAAATAATAATGAAATTTCTGTTTAGTCCATTGATTTATTATCCCAATCCTTTATAACTGTCAAAATTGGAATGGGGTCCTCTTGACCCCACCACACAATTTCTGCTACAGAAAATGCACATACCGGTTAAAGGTTAGGCACCTTCCAAGGATTCGACCATCGATCTGGATGGGATCAGCAGGCAAGCGTCTAACCATCTGAGACCCACAAACCGACCCCGGCCCCAAAGACAAATTTTTGAAAATGTTAATTTTTTAAAAAATAACTCTAAGATATTTATTAAAATACCGTAGATTGAAGATATTTTCATAACAAATTAAACATATGTATATCTTGAATGTTCTGGAAATTGTCTCTGAATTTTGTTACATAACTTGTAAACCGTAAGAAATAAGACAAAAATCTTACTACACCAAGATATAGATTTTGTTAATGCACACAATTTTTGGCACATAAATTGTTGTACTGATAACCATTTGGGAAATATTCGTTGTTATTGGTTTGAATTTTCAAATGAGAATACTAATGCGTATATTTATGTCCTGGCCATACAAAGAGAATGGAATGCTATAACGACCAGCTCTTAACAGATTAGTTTAACTATGGCTTAAGTCAACTGTATTCTCCCATTCTCACTCTACCTACTCGTAGAAGAAAGTATATAGGAAATAAAACTGTTTCTACCAACGTTTATCGCAATTTATGCACATACATGAAGCTGACAGAGGAATAGAGTTTTTAGGAATAAGAATAAATGAACTATAAAAACAAAAGTACAGCAATACTCCAAATGTTTATTCCAAGGCCTTTTGCAGTTTAGCTTTCTTCACTTTCGGTTGACCATTTCAAAATTCCTAGTTATTTGAATTTTTAGTTCAAACCTGTTGAAATGAAGAAGAAATAATCAAATTCAGAATCCGGATTTAAATAGAAGTAAATGTAGGTAGCAGATTTAGCAAAGTTTTAAATTATTGTTAGAACTTTAAATAATTAAATTTAAATAATTTTTCAATATACCCTACTCCAGCTTATTTAAGTGGTCCATCATTTTAACTTTAAATGCATGTTGTCAAGGATTGAGAAGTTATTGTTATGATATTTGTTCTGAAATATCTTTCAGTGTTTGTGGCGAGAATAGAAAATTATATCCCACAAGAGATGGAATTTCGTAAACGAACTGGAAATGGAGCATCAATGTATAAGGTATGTCCATTTCTGCATCTTTGATTTATCAATGAATGAGAACATTCGGCAAGCTGTGGCACGCAGCGGCAGAAAAAGAAATGTAATATTAATGATTGTACCTTA